>VFFE01009212.1:3250819-3539731 GCA_008921705.1 Burhinus oedicnemus | reverse complement strand
CCCTCAATAAATAAAAAAAAAAAAAAAATCCAGCCAGCAGCCAGCTAATAATCTTATAATAACTTCGGCTCTGCATTTTCCAGCTCTTCTTTTCCTCAGTCACACACCAAGCACTTTTATATGGCACTTTTTGTACTATGAATTTTAATAAAACCAGCAAAAGAATTGGGAAAGAAGCTAATTTTTTCTACATGCCTCTGGCAAACAGGAAGAATTCAAGAATAAGTTAAAAGATACCTTTCTACTACCGAAAATTCATTTTCCATAACAAGACACTGTCATCTTCCTGAGGAGCCTGTAATTCCAAGATAAAGATGAAAAGATGTTGTTTTATCATAATGACAAGTATCTGCATCCATATTTATTTTGTGCTCCGACATCACCGTACAGTTTGTATTGTCATGGTACATTGAAAAGTAGGAAAACATTTAGCTATTTCAATAACAAGAGAATAAAGGATAAAGTACCAAAGGGAAATAGCATGGCACAATCGTTTCTGAGTATCCCTAGGAAAATATTTGACCCACATAGAGGGAATAGAGAATGTAGTTTGTTTCCTTGCAACTGCTTTTTCCATTTTTCAGTGGCCAGCCCATGCATTTTAATCACCCACTAGTACAGCTTTCTCCGTCAGGCAGCCACTTTGCTCCAGCTACGTGAATAAAACCAGGAGCGAAGCCAGCAGGCACGGAGGGAGAACGACCCCAGAAACCGGGCAACTAGTTTAGGGTGTCCCAGGTGCCCAGATCTCACCCCGCTTGGTGGGTTTAGTCCTACCTGGCCACTGGTTCTACAGCACATGGGTGAACACGGGGCAGTATGGCAATCCTGGAGGAGAACCTGGAATTTTGTCAAAAACCAGACAATAGCAGGTAACTCCTCCCGGTAAATGGCTTAATCACTTTTCTGATAAAATTCAGAGCGGCTGCCTTGGAAATGTCTTACTTGCCTGTTACACCGTTATATACATGTCAGATAGCATTATGTTAGTGGCTTAACTTCCCCCTTGTTTATAAGCTGTGCTGAGGTTATCTTTTCACCTTCTTGTTTAAATAAATTCCGAATGTGTCAGTATCAGTGCCTCTACCACAGATTAATAGAATCAGCCAAAAGGATAGCTGACATTTTTGTTGCCATAGAAACCGGTCATGATGTTACACAGCTTGTCTAGTTCCCATTTGCCATATATCTAGCCAGCTTCTGAACACGGTCCCCTTTTGTTTCACGAGGAATTACATTAAAATATTAAAATATAATTCCATCTTAGTTCAGTCCCCATTCTGTAGCAAAGAGGATTATAGAATATTAAGATACTTCCTAAGGAAAGTGCAAAGTGATGATAATATTGCTGTGTGGCTTATGTGCATTCCAGATTAAAAGAAAAAGAAAACACAAGTGGAGTAATTTATCCCAGAGCCCTATATCCCAGTTATCCTCCATTCAAGTATCTCCATCAGCTTCAAATAAACAGGCTTTTCCTCACTGAACCTCAAAGTGAATGTACTTCAAATATGATGGTACGAGACAAAAACAAAAATGAAAAGACATTAGTGAAGATATTTTTTAATACACCATCGACATTTTTCTGCATAATTCGTAACCTTCTCAGTGCTGCTATCAGGCTCCCTTCTCCGCAGAGGCATCGCCGCCTCGAGAGAAAACCACTCACATAGAATTAAGATGTGAAGTTTCAGCACTTAGCGATGCAGTGTGGATGTATATTGTGCCAGAGGGCACTGTACACTTTGAGAAAATGCAAAGCAACTCAAGCAAGAACAATATCTAAGGACTCCAAATTGTCGTGGCCCTCTTGTACCTCTCCGAGACATACTAATTCTCGTTATTTAGAGGAGCCTGTTTGCTGATACGGGGATTAAGGTGAGAAATAGATTTCAGGTAGTTCATTTTCCCCTCTTAATATACATAAAAAAATCAGAGGGACAGCTGAAGGAGCTGAATTCCATGGCACCGGGTGCCACACAGACAGCAGCTCCTGCTCCGAGGGACTTCTTCCAGCCAGAACAGCAACATCTGGACATCGCTCTGGTCACCCAGAGACATCCAAGTCCATATTCTGGTTACTTTAATTTGCAGGTAAACAGCTACGTCACTGTCACCATTACCAAAAATCTACCCCAGTCACTGCAATAATCCCAAGACTGAGTTTGAGCCTTATTTAGGCCACTAAGCCCCATTTTCTTTTGATTTTCACAGTTCAGGTAAGCACACGGCACCTGTTACTGCAGCCAGGGGCTTCCCTCAGCTGCTCTCAGGTGCTATGGTAATGAGCACAAGTAAACAGGTAAGGTTGCACAGAAAATCCTCCCTGGTTTCCATACTTTCAAGTGTGGTCATCAAGAGGGCTTCCCATTGCCACAGCCATGGGAGAAACTCATGCAGAATTTCTATTTTACTTCACCCAGGAACATGCAAGGAGCCACTGACACATGTCAGATATTAAGCAAAGATTTTGCCCCGAGCAAAGCACTGGATGCTCAATCTTATGTGTGGCACACCACGGCCTTTGACTCTGAAGATATTCACACCCAGCGTCAGTCTTTTATTCTCCCTGCAGGTCACAATTACGCTCCACTTGGGGCACAGCAAGACCGAGCACGTGCTGCTGGGGGCTTTCAGGGGTGGCTGCAGAGGGTCCCACAAAGCAGCCCTGCATCAGCTGAGCAATATTCCTCTTCCCTTCCCTGGGATGGAAGTGGATGAGATGACACGCGTACCTTACAAGGACTGCAGAGGAGCAGAAGAGCTGAAGCAACGTCCCTCTCCACGTCACTCCAAGAAGAAGTTAGCCACAAAGGCCAGATGGCAGCTGGTGCTTACACAGCTGTGTGAGGTGGAAATGGAGAAAGGCAAATTCATACGAGGTTTGTTGGACAGGCACAGCCCCTGCGAGAAGCACCCTAAGCCACTCTCCTTCCCAGCTAACCCAAAAGCCAAAGAGACACCCATCCTTTTGAGCAGCCCCTGACAGATACTGCGTCACTTCAACCCCAATCCAGTCTGGAGTTACATTTTCTAACCGTGACCCAATCATATCTTTCAAAATACTCTGTTCTTGTCATTTGTACCTAAGAGGAATAAGAGGGAAGATGGGGAATAGCGGGGCTTGTTGAACAATGCAAGCCACGGAGGAAGCCGCTTGTTGTCTTGAATTTCCTGGGTTTGACGATCAGGTTAATTTGGCATGCCTGGTTGCATCAGCATGTTGAGTTATGCAATGTAGCAAGCTGTCGCACTGTACAAAGCATGACGTATCATCTCATTGATGCATGAAATTAAAAAGATGTGGTTTGCTGGGTCACCCACAGATAAACCAAACTTGATTTTCAGTCAATCTCCTTTTAATTATATTTAAACCTTGCAAGATGGGGCGGGGGGGGGAATAAAAAGAAGAGAAGATCGTTCACTACCTGCTGATCCACTAACGGTAAATAATTCCAGCCAGTCAACACTAAAATTGTAGGTGCAGCAGCGTGGGTATTTTCTTGCTGGTTTTGAGGCACTGATGAAGTAGTAGTCACGATGCTTGTTTGTCCCATCCCAGCAAGGCAGGCAGGGAGCAGAGCAGCCTTTATGGGATGCCCCGGGACGGCAGGAGGGTGCTCCAGCTGCATAAGCTGTGAGTATTTACCTTAAGCCAACCCCCAAATGGAGCTGGAGTGCTGCCACCTGCACTGAGGCATGGTTTGGGTCTATTTCCTTGCATTCTGAGGTTGGCAGAGATGTCTGGAGATCCTCTCCGCTCAGGGCTGGGTCCCCCAGAGCAGGCTGCTCAGGGCTGGGTCCAGCTGGGTTATCTCCAAGGACAGAGTCTCCACAACCTGCCTGGGCAACCAGCAGCAGAAAATAGTTGCTGGGAATGGGGCACTTCTTTTTGGCAGAAAGCATCTCTATCAGCAACCCCTGGTTGTGAGGATCTAGAGAGGGAACCATGTGTACGCCAGTGCTGGTCGGAAGAGTTCACATTATTGGACTTACAGTTGCTACCACAGGAGCTTGGTCTTCAGGTATGTCATTGAGCTATCCCTCCCTTTGCCCAAGAAAACAAGTATTTTAGTATAGTCAAAAGAATATAAGCATAATCTTTTAAATCCAAACATACATTCTTGTAGCAACAGAGATGGCAGCAGGTCAGCACTCAGCAGAGCAAGCCTCAGAGCTGAGGTATGGGTACTCTGCAGCAGCGGTCTATATATTCACAAAAAGCAACCCGCTCTCAGTCACAGCATAAGCCGTGGTTGCTGTCAGACAGAGTATGACCTGGAAATTCAGCGGTAAAGACAGCAGCAACTACAAGAGGTTAAGAAAATTACCGTAGCCTTAGGAATAAGCCTACTCACCTCTGTCTCTGGCTTTGGGGAGATTCCCCATGAAATAAGGACAATCATCTAGCAAGGCTGGAAAGTATCGAAGTTGCGCTCAGCAAACAGAAGAGACGTTACGCGTGCCTCGTCCAGGCACCCTGCAAAGACAAGAGCTTGACTTTGCGAACTCTACTACTGGCTTCATGCGTAGTTGAAACAGGCTGCAGATTTTAAAAATAATTTAGCAAGTGTGCAATTGAACAAGTGTTGAGGGTGGGTTTCATTTTGGTAGAGTTTTTTTTCCCCCCCTCCTGAAAGAAAGCAGGAGGCACGGAGTAGGCAAAGGGTCAAAGAGAGCAAAAATGAAGCTTTTCCAGCTCTTTTTGTAGAGAATGTTGGACTTTGCCCAGTACAGACAGCGGCTGGCAAAAGATACAGGAGATTCACGCATTACCTTCCTGGAAAGGAGACAAGAAGTAAAACTTCTCTTAAAAAAAATTTATTACTGTAATCATTTTTAAGAGTTTCAGAACCTACTGGGTTTCACTTCGGGATAAGGGTGGGATACGAATGGTACCCAACGCTGATGTTGCCATGGCAACAACTTGTTGCTGGACATAAAAATAAAAATGCTTTCTGTCACTTGGGGAATATAAATCAATAATTGCCAGGGTAAAATGAGAGTTCATCCTGCCATATCGTATTCATGTGATTTGTTAATTAAACCCACACCACTAAGGTCTGTGCTCATGGTGAAAGTGTGGTTGCTCCCCACGGGTGACAGGGACCCCTTGGAGCTGGGACAGCATGAGATCTGTGCATCACTTAGCTCCACAGAACAGGTTAAAAAGGGATTTAAGTGGTCTGCAGTCCACACGTTTGCTTCTGCGCAGTAGAAATTGTCCTCGCCATCCATTTTTATGTGTAAGAATGAAGGGTCTTTTGATTTAATCATTAATGTCCTGTTTTGACAGTAACTAAAGCCATTAAGGAGGAAAAGAAAACATACACAAATATTATTATTAGGTGGCCTTGTCAAAAATACAGTACACAATATATACTGTATACAACAGATATTTTCCCATTCCACTGCAAACCACTGTTCAGACCAGTGCAGGCAGTGATCCTCAGCAAAACCAGTTCTCGGGACTAACAGCAGGCTGCAACACGTGCCCAAAGCTACCTACTACGTGCCTAGGAACCATACAGACCCCTGTGAAACTTGGAGCTTGTCCAGAAATGAATTAGAAACCAGGGAACTTAAGCACCCAGCTTATATGACTTACAGCAAACAGAAAAATTTAGTTGGAACATATACCTATATGTGTTTCTATTCTCCCCTTCAGCAAATAAATCAGTTCAAACTAAGGAAAATACGAGAAAAGATAAAGCGCGAAGGGCTACGTAGAGTCAAAACTGCACCACGTGAGGTGGTCCTAGATCTGAAAGTCTCTCCAGTCTGAAGCTACAGCAGAGTCCGCTCCACCCCAAACTGGTTCACAACAGAGAAGACACAAAAACAGCTTGAAGCCACTGCCACTTGCTCCCACAGCTTGTTAGTTTGGCTTTAACACCCCCCCCACACCCCCCCGCAATAGAGGTGGCAAACACCCTTTCTCCCTGCGTCCTCCTAGCAGGTCCTCTGCTAATCATCGTACATTTCCATATCTCAAGTGGAGAACTGGGAGGTTAATGAATATGCACAAGTCACGTCTGCAGCCTAAACATACAGGAATCATTTCAGTGAGTCATGTATTTATAGCAAGAAATTTCTATTATTAGAAATATAATTAGGGCCTGAGATTCATATGCACAACTCTAATCTACTTGAATGAAAGAACATGCAAGTACCCTAAAGCAGGATTTATCCTCCTGTATTCACATAAAAATAACGCTGGGTCTTTGGCTGGATACAGTTTTCAACAGGAAAAAGGAAGAAGGAAACAGTCAGGTTTAACGAGTCCAACAGGTAGCTAAAGAAATTAGTTCTGAAAGTCTTGAACTTGGTCGGCAGCAATGAGACTCAGAGAAAAATTATAACCTTTTTTGCCATAACTGATAATCAAGAAAAACAGATTAATGGCTTTTAGAATAATACAAAGCAATAAAATATGCAGAAATTCATTAGTATATCTATTATGTAAGAGGTTGTGAATCATAGGCTTTTGTGTTCTTGGAAAAGAAACACTAAGTAAGAGGTTTGGATTTCAATAAGACACATAAGTAGCATTTAATATGATGCAAGAGCTCTAATATGATAAAGCATATCCCTGTCTTTCAAGAAATTCCTTTATAATGGAACATTTCTCATTTCAATAACTTTATCTGAGATAAAAAAATAATCTATCACATTGAGTATCCACTTTAAGGAAACCTAATAAAATGTTATTTCAAACAATGCTCATTTAGCTGCCTGCTAATGCAAGAGATATCACTCACTGCACATTATAGCTCCCGTTTTCCTTCTTTTTTAACTCGGAATGACATCAGATTTTGCTAATTTTGAATACGGGTCTCAAATGCGGTCACTTCACTTCTGCCGTTTCCACACTAATAAATGCGTTATGAGAGTTTAGAATGAATTACTAGGCAGAGCTTGACTTCTGACTAGGAATCTTATTAAAGCACAGCTTCAGGGAAAGGTTTTTAATGCAGCATAAATTGTCGTGGCAGTTTTTACAGATAGTGTGGCAGTTCCCCCCCTTTTATTTTTTCCTGTCCAGTTTCAGATTAAACATGGGGTATTGAGCAGTTTGTGCAAAGTGAAGGAACCCAAAGCCTTCCCCTGCTGTCCTGCATCTCCATAACACGCACCTCAGCGTTTCCACCTTCATTTCTAAATATTTTTCCAATGTTGAACTTTGTCATGCAACCACCTTATTTCACACCTTATATATGTATAAATAGATACATATGAATGTGTATTTGTTTTCACCTTAACACTGTGCTACCTCATTCCCAGAGACTACAGGCGTTGGAAGCAAGACAGCCGTGTAGGAAGCAGCTTCACCAGACCACAAGAGCCTACCAAGAAGTTCAGTTGAGCTGTCTTACAAATCTCCACACGTGTTTGGGTAGGAAAGCATTAGGGAGAAGGAGTCATAGGTTCACCTTTAAACTTTGTACTTTCCATGGCCAAATCTTGCCTAAGTTGATAACTACAGCAGCTTTCAGGCTAATTGGTGAGATTTCCTTTGGGACATCACCATCGGTTGTAAATTAGTGTCAGTGCATGTAAACTGACTTGTTTTTATTCTTGTGCCGTCTGTCAGCAATAACGAAGGTGGGAATTGCCAGGGCTGTCACTAGATTTGCCTTTGTTTGCTCTACAAGTGGTTATTAAATCCACCTTTTCCGTGACACTCCCACCATCTTTGTCTGAAAATTTGTTAAGGTATCACTGAAACAACCGTGGCAAAATTAAATGGTACAGCTGAGGAGCAGAGGAATGGTTTGGTGACATCCATATCTGCTTTCTTAGCGACACCAAACCACCACGGGGAGGTAACGCAAAGCAAAAGTAGCAGCAAAAAAACCAGTAGTCTAGAGAGAAACTCCCCACACCGATCCCCAAAGTCAATGACACGATGAACATGCCTTCTCCTTAGAAAATGTGTGATGCTAGTAACATGCAGAACAGACTAATCCGGGACTTGGGGAAAAAAGCAAAGCTGTACAGACTACAAAAAGACAAAGCAACTTTAATCCTTACTTTCAGGACTTTGATCTTCAACTCTCAGCTTTCCCCACCTGCTGTAGCTAAGTGCATCTCTGAACCTCTGGGCGTTACAGCACAAAGAAGTCACCCCGACTCACCACCCACCCCAGCCCTAACTCCAGGGGCGAGGAAGTTATTAAGTATTTCAGTGATTTAACTCTTAAAATCCAGAAAGTGGCCAAACTGCTCCTTACATAAATACCTTTGTCACCCAGCTGAGTCATGCAAGCCTGCATGCAAATACTTCCACAATGCCCCCAGATCAACTCAATTACACTCTTACCCTTGTTTTACAGGACACCTGCATTTCTATATAATTCTACTCCAAGAAAGTACATAATTAAAAAAAAGTACCTTTTTACATTGCAGAGTTGCTCCCACTCTCAGTTTCCAAACTGTTGACTAATTTAGTTAGGATTAGAAAATGTCTATTGTCACTCCAAATAACTCATAACAGCAGCAGGTGAGTTTTTCTTCTGCCTCATGCACTCCAAAGCAAGCTGCTCACAGCCGGCATTTACAGGAGGAGCTGGGAAAGCCCTTCTTCTTCATGAGGCCCTTCCTCTTCACATGAGGCCCTTGCTCCCAGCTGAGCTCCCCAGAAAGTCCAAGGGCTGCTCAGGTGGGGCTGAGGGCTTGCACCAGCCACAAGCCCCACCGACCAAGGCTGAGTTTCAGCCCCCACAATAAGTCAGCACGGCTGGTGGTTATTACATGAACGTGGCTCAGTGGCTTTGCCTGCAAATGATGCATGATTGATATCACCTGTATGCTCATCCAAACCTGTTACCACCTCAATAATCCCCTGAGCTGCGATCCTCTTGGTGGTCAGGGAAACAGGTTGTTCCGTCTCTGTAACTCAGTGTGATTTTTTTAAGGAAACATCTGAGTCCTCCTGAACATCTTTGACTAGCTGGGATCCCAGAGGAACCTTACTTTTTAGTTGGCTGTGCAGACTGAGCAGCGTTTGTTTCTTGGATAACAAGACTTGTCCCTGGTCTTGATGCTGTGCAGAGCCCTAAGGAGATGCACACCCATGGACCAGCCCTGTCCCTGCCATGACTGAACGTTATGACTGAGGGCAGCTCAGAAACACATCTCCCCAACTGCATTTATGGTGTTTTTACGCATGTGTTGGCTGTAGGGTGCTTCTGTGCCAGGAGATGAGCTGAAGGAGTGACACCTACACTGGATACTGAGGAGAGGGAAGACCGATAATTGCTGTATCCCTGCAGGGAATCGCTCCTCAGCCCCAAACCAGCACCCAGGAAAGCCCAGCCTCTGCCCAGAGCAGCTTCCCCCTTCCCAGAGACCTGCTCCTCCAGCTGGTCTGGAGAGCCCGGCTGAGCCAGGACCACCAAAACCTGCGCTGACACCTTCATACCAGGTCACTTTGTGACAGACCCTTCCCACAAGCTACAATAAAAGGACGTTTTTGTGGAAAGACTGAAAATGTTAACAAAGATTCAATCGACAGTTTAGCTTGATGTAGGAGAACTCAGAAGGGCTCAGAAGACCACTGGATATAAAGTATGCAAGATGACTTGAGACAACAACCTGGTAACATCTTCCATAATTTAAACAGGGCTGAATAATTTCAGTGATAATAATTTATTCAACGGCTTCAGCCCCTTCACTGTCCATAAATTGTCTTTTAATGAGTTACAATGTTCATAGATTTATTGTTGCCTTTTATTAATTTGCCTTTTTTTGGTCTGAAAATTCTTCACAAGTAATTCAGCGTAGTCAAGCTACACTAATGAGCTTTGTAGCCAAACAAGTCACATGTTCCTGGTTTGGTTCTCTGAAGGCTAAACTGTAACACTAAATAAAAGGAAACTGTGTTTCTCCTGTGGTCACTGAAAAATTAACTTTCTGCAACTCTGAATCTGGGTTGCTGGCTGCCAGCCTCAGCAGCTCCATCTGGCTCCCTTCCTCCCTCTGACGAGGACCGGGATGACCCAGCAGCTCCGCACCGCACAGTCCTGCTGTCGCTCATGCAATACAGATAGACGGGGGCCACACTGGAAACATCTTCCAGTTGGAAGACAGATTTCCACCATCATCTCATATAATCTCCTGCATTCAATTGTGCCGAAAGCTCATCCGGTAGCTTCTGCATCAAGCCTGACTTCCGATTGTATGTTTTCCAGAAGGTTGTCCAACCTCAGTAGCAACATTTAAAAGAGACAGGGTTTCCAACAAACCTGTACGGAAGCTGTTCAACTGGTAACTGCCTTTTTAGCTACAAAGGCATACGTAACCCAGCCTGGTGGTGCCAGGCAAATAAGAAAATAAAATCAACATAGAATCTATAGCAAGCAGAATAAAAATTATCATTTCCAACCATGTCTTGCCTGGAAAATGTTTTTTTCCTCTCAAGTATTTCTAACATGGATATTTAAGGTAAGGACCTAAAATCTATATGCCAAGTGTCTAAGTATCTATTCCATTTTTCCACGGAGCTCAACACCCACAGCTCACAACACCACAAGCTCATCAGTGCTCTCATTGCAGGTTGGTCTGTCTTCCTTGGCTGCTGAACTGGGAGAAGCTGCACTCGGGGCTGCACAGGAGGAGCCACTGCTGACTCGGTGACCTGCCAAGACATTTGGACTGTTACTACCCTTCCACATGAATTCCTGGAGGGCACAAACCATGTGATGTGCTGCTTGTCCCTTAGGCTATTACACTGGCATCTCTATCAACTTGGTATTGCAAGGTCCTTGAGGGACACAAGTCATTAATGGAAACCTGAGGGTTCCTAAGAGCAAATTAATAGACATATATATTTTATATATTCATCAAGAAAGGGAAGTATGCCTGTGCAGCCATGTATACAGCTTCTACTGGAAGTAGGAGACAAATACTGCTAGTGGAGACTCAGATCTAGATGTACCACCACATTTTCCTTCCTGTCAGACACACAGCCCTGTTAACACCTTCAACTGTGTAAGTCCCACAGAGAATTCCGCAGGGATTTCAGGTGCAACCGAGCCAGCGCAGCCTTCAATGACAAGCAACAGCAGAAGAGTTTGCTCTGTCTCCTTTTAACACCATCTAGAATCCCAGTGAGACCTCCTGCACCAAAGCCATGCAACCAGCAGCAATTGCTGTGACTACATGGAAAGGGCCATTTAGCAAGTGGCAGGATTTTCCCAAACAGCTTAGTTTGGGCCAGGAAACTAATTTCATGCACAAGACTGAACTGCAATCGATAGTATCAGTCACTATCTTATCTAGCTGTGGATGGGCAGATAGCACAGACATAGAGATGATGGCTTTTGGCTTAGAAGTGGCCTGAGAAAGGCTCTTACCCTTGAACACGCAGATGCCGATGATGGGTTATCCTCAGCATCTTCATGACTTCTTGGTTCACAGATCTTAAACTCACTTCCTGAGCTGTGAAACTCAAATTACAATTCAATACTGAAGGGTAGGTTCAGACTAAGTTTATTTCATCAATAGGCCGTGTGAAGTATTTATTATATTTCCATTATTGCAGGTAGTCCATGAGTCGGCTGTCTCGGCTCCAGGAACGTTCTGTACCCTTCAGCAGGCTCTCTGCTGGGACAGCCTCTCTCATAGCTTCTGCACTTACATTTGTGTGTGTGTACTTCTGTCTGCATGGAGACAGAACTACACTCGATTCAGACAGAAGTACACTACGCTTGATTCAGTAACCATGACACACGTTCATACTCAGAATTTGGCTGTCTGTAACGTGGTTTCCTACAGTGCCTTCTAGTCTGCAATCTTGCCCCATACTGTGGCAGGAAGGAGGCAGTGAGTCTACATGGTTCAAACCCTGATAAGGTCCAATCAGACACATTTTGGCTGAGATTTTCAGGAACCTCCTTCTCTTATCATCTGTTCAGATCATCTCTACCAGACTGGCTCTATTAAGAAAGCCATTCAAGAGAGGAAATCTTGGTCATGATGCTGTGCTTTGAAGGACAGGAACCACAAGAACTGTAGTTCCTAGAGAAGGGAAGAGAATAAGGTTACAGGGATGGAATAATACCATTCTTCGAAAATGGGAAAAGGAGACCTCTGGTGCTCCAGAACTTATTGCGGGTGGGAGATTATTTCATTCTGACTGAGACACAGAATGCCCCAACACGGGACATCACACCTTGGCACTGAGAAGAACAGACACTTCTCCTCTCATGCAACAGCTTTATCCCTGACAAAGTAATCCTGAGTAATCACCACAACTTGTTCCTACAGGAATATTTTGTTTTCCCTTAGGGTTTTTTTGTGGGTTTTGTGTTTTTTTAAAGGAGCCTACCGCCCTGCTCCGTGACTTGTTGCCTCTGGCACATATAGAGACTTTATGCCGTGGTTTTAATTTGCATTCCCCAATGAATATATGATTAGCAACTGCGTTTATAATTAGTAGTTTTGTCATTTAAAGTTCACTAGTTTTGCAGCCAATTATTGAATAAAAAGCTGTTTATTATTTTCAATATATTATTACTTTATTATGGCTCATTGCTTTAAAATACTTAGTTTAATCCTTCGCAGGTCCTTAAACACAAATATGGCAGCTATTAGCAACCTCTTCAGTCAGGCATAAAATTGTACCCACAGGCCTCATAAACAACGGAGTGCTTTGGAGAGATTAAATCAGTGTATACAGCTGCGAGGGAGGCCATTAGGAAATACATTCTCATTCTGCCTTAGTGTTATTTTGTTTTGCCACTGCGCTCTTGTCAAATCTATCAACTACCTGTGCTCTCCTCTCCATAAATAAGAGATGTCATCTCACCAGGTCCATCCATCAGAAACATTTCAGTCAACATACAATTACATCCTGCAGTCTCCTGCTAATATACTAATTTCTATCATTTGTATTTCAAACAGGACAAGCCGAATGGCGCCGAGCGGAGCTGTGCAAAGGCCAGAATGATCGATCTCCTCTGCAACCAGGACAAGCGCTGCAGCTCTTAGCAAAGTTTGCGTTTATGCAGTATAAACATGGAACGGTTGTCATTCCTGCAGCATAGTCTCAGGTTTGAACTTGGAAAAAATGTCTGGACAAGTCCGTAACGCCCTCTTTAGCCTGGCAATCCCCCTTAAAACACAGAGTGAGACGGGCTTGTGATGGAAGAACTGCTTGCAGCCTGTTGAGCACAGAGAAGATACCTGGGTTTCCATGTGCGTCCTCACTGCATGTGCACCAGGAGGTGCATCCCAAACACCCCTCCAGCCCCTTTCCCTCCCACCCTCTGCAGCACTGCAAGAAAAAAAAACAGATGTGCCAAAAGCTGGGCAAGCCAATGATGAGAGAGTTCAATATTTGTTCTGCTCCAGTAGCGCCTGGTGGAATTCTCCTCCCTTTCCCATCCACCAGATTATTTTCCCTAAATCTATAATCCCCTTGAAATCATCAGGTGAGCCATTTTTCCATTATATTCCTTACTCAAGATTGCCAAGAGCTCCCTGCAGAGCCAAAGGTAAGTGCGCTATTTGCTAAAGGACGGAACAGTCTCAAACGAGGAGGAACTTGTATGGGAAGTAAAAAATATGACACAATTACCATGTAAATTATAGTGGCTGGTTTAAATCCCCTGCCAGCAAGACGTGAGGTTATACCACATGTTTCTGAGGCAAAGGGAGAATTGCTTTCTTGCCTGGAGACAAGACAGTAATATTAGAAGAACAATCAAAAAAACCCCCAAAAACATCAAAGCAAATCCGTATCTTTGGTGTAATAAATATTGGCACTACTTGACTGTTTCCCATGTAGTGCTTTCTGTATTGACATGCAGAGTTGCAGATCCTGTGGTGCAACATTTGTTGTGAAAAATTAAGGCAGCAAAAGCAGCAAAGGCAAAGAAAAACTTATGTGAAATACCAAAAAAAAAAAAAAAAAAAGCATATTCTGCTTATTCTGTTTCAAGCCTGATTAGGCCAGCTTATCTAGTTTCTCTTCTCCTGCCTGCTCTGAAACAATGCTGTAAATGAGAAAATAATTATTTCAATAAATAATAATATCAAAAGTCCATTGAAATTAAAATTACTATTATTATTACTGTTGTTGTTATCTTTCCCATATCTGATGCACAGAGAGTGACACTCGCAGGCATTTTTCTCCCAGTTTCCATGCCTGGTCCCTGGTGGGACATGCAGCTCAGTACCACGCATCACATTCATCTTGATGGACTTGCTGGGATTATGTCCTAGGATGTGAGTGAGGAACACGAAGGCTTTCAAACCTCTTATCTCATCTCTTGCCCTGTTCTTCTTCCTTAATCTGTTCCTTATTTACTCTGGTAAACACTGCACTCAGCCACCCTTGCTCTAATCAGTTGACATTAGATCTAACACCCATCTTTCCTTAATGTAATTTTCTCCTCACAAGACGACCACATGGCATCAGCCAGGTCTAGTTGGCCATCACCAGCTTCTCCTTTTAATTACGCACCTTGTCAGCTGCAGAGGGAATTCAAACAGTAATGGTTTAAATATGCGTTATACATAATCCATACTTACAGCTAAAAATAAATTCCACATATTAAAATACCATCAACTGCTGCATCAGTTGTATATCGCGTGATACATTTCCTGTCTCCTCCCATACAGAACAGCTTGAAGGAAATTAGACTTGTGGCTCAGGATCAAATGCCAACTAATTCCCAAAGCTCAACATCTGTCCTTAGGTAGCTGAGGAGCTAGAGGGAAAATCCTCATTCAAATTTCTTAAATTTAAAGCCACTCTTCAAGTTCGGGGTCTGCCTGTGCAGGACACAGAGCCCACAAAATACTGTTTTCCAGATCCTTTGATCTGGAACTGCTTGAGCTACATACCAATTTGGGTTCATAACATATTTTTAAGCTTTTTTTTGTTTTTTTTGGTTTTTTTGTAAGATACAAAACTGCAGTATCCAATGAAAAAGACTGCTGTAATTTTGGTGTGTCCCAGTCTAATTTTGCTCATTTCAGACCAACTTGAATCCTTCCTAGCTTTTTTGTTGTTGTTCACTCACCTTCATCCTACGTACTCGCTTAAATCAAACGTAGCTATGCTCCATCTTGTCAGTCTAACAATCTTTAATGAGAAATCTGAACCCAGGTTACTGTCACCCAGAGAGATCTTCCATGAGATGTCATCAGGTGGTGAAAACAAGTCAACAAGTATTCAACAGTACTCAACAAGCATTCAAGTCAACAATATTTTGCAGTATTCCCAATACTCTTGTTCCTACATTTGCAGACGGTATTACTGTGAGTTTTTTCTGAACAACAAAGTGGGAAGAAGGCTGGGATAAAACAGTCACAAAACTGAGTTTTCTACGTGAAAGATAATAAGAAGGAATAAGTCTTCAGATCTTATGCAGACATACTAATGTTAAGTCTCCAGCAAAGATGCCAAGTCAGAAGCTACCGCCTGTTCTTATGGGTGCCACTTCAGATCAGCCTTCCACCCCTCCCAGAATAACCTCTTCCTCTTCGTAAGATGCCATCACTCTGCTTAGAAAGTTTATCTGTAGGAATTGAAAATCTATTAATCAGTATCATCAAAAGAGGGCATTGCGCTGCGATAAGGGAAGAATGAAATCCCATTCCACAACAATGAGTCAATTAACTTTATGCAATTTAAATGAACTTGGCATCGATAATGTTTGGGCAGAGCCAGCCGTAACTCCCCACCACAAACAACTAGGGCTGTTTGCTAAGAAACACAGCACCCAAGCGAGGCACTCCCCAGAAAACAGCATGATCTGGAAGTGAAAGACTTTGGGCTAAGTTTGTTTGAAACGGCAACAGCTCAGCTTCCCTGGAAGAAATGCAAAATTTCAAACGAAAGGGAATTTAGATGTGTTCTGCTAGTGGTTCTGCTTATATGAACTCAGATCTTCAGACTGCGTGCTGCACACTGTGTGCAGCACGTACCTTCTGTAATACTGCATTTCCTGCTTATGCACCAGCAGGTCACTTTCTCCTTTCTTTTTTTTTTTCTTTATTATTTTTTCCACAAGCTATTAATGATTTATCTATTTATTTTAGAAACACTGCACAATAGGTCTTCCCTTGTACCTAAGAAATAAAATCAGTATCTCTAAGTCTACATGCTGGGGAGGTCTCATATGGTCATGATATACACGTTGGGCTGCAGGACGGAGGGGAGAACGAAGGAAAAACACTTATCCAGAAAAGACACACACAAAAAACTACTGATTTATGGATGCAACACTTGGAAAGTGTTGAGCATGCAAATCAAAGCTGCCTTAGAGCAAGTTCATTTTATAGCACCCACATTTGTATGGCAGGTTAATCACACTGATGCTGACACAGCAACATGGGGGTAACTTTAATAAAGGTTTGGGGCTTTCTTTTTTAAAGGTATAGTTCCGACCCGTTTGGGTCCAAAATTTAGATTTGTGAGTGTGAGTTTTAAAAGGTAAAGGAATGGTCAGAAATAAATGGTCACAATGAGAAACAAAATTCTAGATGTAATATTTCTCTGCCCTGTTGAATAGCCAAGTCACTGCAGCAGAGCATTAATAGATGAAAAATGAGATGTGAAATCCGTGAATTAAGTAATCAGACTTAAAGACAAACAGGAAACAGCACAAGTGGTAAAAAATAAAACCATCTTGTAAAATCCTTCTGGTTTTAGTAAAGCAAGATGGTGCACAAAAAGGTAAGGATGTTTTCTACATTAGCACTTCACATCTTTTTATGTATCTTACAGTATTTTTGTAACATGACAGGTTTTGGTTAGGGTCTGCTCAGTGTCTCCTGGGTAGAACGCAATGACAAGTCTACACCAGCAATACACATTCTCTCTGCTTTACTCTCTACCTGCCACACAATTGTGTTGACCACTGGCACTGCACTGACAAGCTGGTTCTATCAAACCATTACCAGTCACCTATAGGATGTTGTAGCTGCACAGAATTATTAACAAAACCCAAGGTTAATAATGTATATGAGCATGCACACGCAGCCACCACGACTAAAATCCTGGCCCTGAACATCTGTCCAAAAGCAGAAAGGTCACACGGCTGAGCTAAAGGAACTACTACAACAACGATGACAACCAGTTGGTCTTCCAGCCATTACTGGAAGGCGTTACCACTTAAACACGTATGGACAAGCTAGTACAACCCCTGAGGACTGATAATTAGTTTGTGACATATTTTGGAAAGATGTAGTAAATCCAAGAAAATGTGTCTTATGTGAGAGGTTAAGACAGGCCTCTTTCTTCTAAGGCAGTGAGTGTTATCATCCGACAGCAAGGGATGCAAAGAGTTGGAGTTCATGGGAAGCTTCAGACTCAGATTTTCCAATCGCTGAAACCTCATCAAATATATGCCTACCCCAATTACATCAGGTTAAGATTCCCAGCTGCTGCATTTTCTTCATCTCTTTTAATTTAGGTCCTCCACACATCTACAACCTCATTTTCTTTAAAATATTGTTGAAAACAAACCTTGACAGAGGACAATTGCCATTGTCATTCTACAGGCAAGAAAAACCCTTGAGGACGTGAAGGCAGTAGCTGGTGGTGCTGAGGAGGTGGTGAAGCAAGTCTCAGCCTTTACACTTGCCAACACACTGATCTTGACTTCTGCAGTTATGTATATTGAACACATGATTTTGTCCGTTTTTGGCTACATGGTATCTTTGGTAAGACTCCAAGAAAGAAAATGAGATACACAGGCACAGCATGCAATGAGCGCATGATTCACCAGTTCGGTCCAATATATAACAGCAGACATGCTGGGAAACTTCAGGTGGCAATAGTTTAGTTACTACATCCAGAGCCACCAATTACAGTTTCTTTAGTGTAGTCTCACCGCTGTATCTACATTAGCAAGTTATTTCACATAGCAGAATTAAATCATTAGATTCAATCTGGTACTGAGGCTTCTACGTCTACACTGTAGGCAGCTCAGGCGTGCACTGGGGACTAGATTTAATCTGCTCCCCTCAACCAACCATGACCACCATGCGTGTGGTTCAAAACTTATCGCTGTTTCAGACCTTGATCTCCATTAGAGGTTGGGATGCATCGCCTGGGGCAGTCTGTGCACAGCAAAACAGCGCTGTGAGTTGAATCAGCACACCATCGGTGGGGACAATGAGAGGACCGGCTTCACAGCCAAACCACTGCTTTGAATCAAAACTGAACCGTAGATGTAGTTGCATTACCTACACTTCAACTGGCAAATCCATGGTGAATAAATTTACTGGCTTTCACTGACTCACTGAAATAGATGTTAACATTTCATTAATGCAGCTACCGCAACCAGCCATTCATGCTGAAGATACACAAACTGTATAAATTAAAAGTGAAGACCCTGAAAACTGCTAGAAACAAGCCCTATGGATGGTGTTACCTAACTTCATATGGCACGCAGAGCTTATGCTTTAAATGAGGGGAAAATTAAACTATTCAAGACATTCCTTGCTATTTGCCGTAAAGCCACAGGTTAGCCAAAGACAGCAGGATCTCAGTTGTAGCAGCTATTTTTGCTCGAGTTGCTTTGTATCACACACAAGAGGTTTTTCTTTTGCATCAGACGTAGAGACTCTATAGAACAATCTTATTATATAGGCTACAGGCCTTGCTAGGATTTCTTTTTAATAAAACCTATCTCTTTCAATTAACTTGATTGGACGTGTTAATGTTTTGGGTCTTGATTAATAATCCTGGGAGATAATTGTGCAAAGGTCCAGAGGCACTAAAATGTCCATGCAAATAGGGAATGATGGAGGAATTGTAAACGCAATCTGTAACACTCGGCACAGTGGCAAGCCCGGAGCTGTCGCTCTGCTCAGCTGCGAAAAACAAACAACCCATATGCCATAAGTATAAACTATCGGGTAGGCTCAATCTATTATTTCTCTTGTGCAACTAAACAAGCAACAGAATTAGTAGTGTAATACCTTACTGAAGGAGTGCTTTCATCCTTTGGCTTTAATTAGAGATTTATCGGAAGTAAAGCTCCAACTATAAGCATACTGAAATCCAGATTCATAATCCTTTGCTTTTATCCTGCTCTCCAAATAACGCTGGAGTTACCCAGCAGAGCACGTGCACCCCAAGCCGTAAGACAGATCAGGCACTTGATCGAAACAACCTACAGCGTGGACGCCTTGTGTGAGCCCAGGTCTGGAGGACAATATCTGCATCTGCTCCTTGTCTCATTTCCAGAGCAGGAAAATTTTCAGAAAAATGACTTTCAGAGAGTTATCTCTTAATCACTGTTCATTTGGATCCGCTCCTGACAACACACACAGAATAAGGAGCCGACAGACCAGGCGAGGGATGTAGGGTTGGCTGCCATCTACTCATCCTCGGGCTTCAATACGATTTGCTAAAGCCATTGCAACCCCAGCGCTTCCTCCTTCCTGCGTTTCCCAGACCAAGGCATCTTTTCTTACTTGAGGACCTAAGACTTAGAAAAGGGAGAGAGAGACAGGAAAAAGCTATGCTAGGACCAGTGCTGGGTCTTCCCAGAAAGAATCTTTTTACCTTAACTAGAGAACTATTACAACTTTCCCTTCATTTCCCAGGTTTAGGGGTTTGGTGAATATAAATTAACGCAGTGGCCAGATAGGTTCAATAGCGCTACCGCTGCATTTCAGTGCCCAAACCCCCTCAGCAGACAGCCACATTTTCCTCTTCAGTCACATCTCCAACTCCCATTGCGTACCATGGTCATAATCTCACAGATAAAGTGATAAAATATTTACAACTGGAAGGCTGCTAAATTTACTCCCCAGTGCCCACATACATCTTTTGCACAGCAAGTCCTTTCTGGCTTAAATTCTGCACGCTAAACCTTAATTACTGCTGTCTGACAAAGTGAGAAATTGGACAGGAAATACAATTTTGAAAAGCATCAAAGTGACAGAGGTGACTAACAACCATTTTCAAAAGCAACTTTAGGCAATATCTCAAATAAAACAGTTCATAAATTGTTCTTCTTGAGCCAGAGCTCATGCTGCTACTTGAACTACAAGGCGCAGAAACGTAAAAGTGACCAGGACTGGGACGTGCTATGACAGGAGGACGTCACGCATGTCTATTGTGTGACAAGAAGCACAGACCATGCCAGGCAATGCTATCAGGAAGCCTTGCAACCCATAAACCACCTTGCCAAACTCATCTGAGATTATTTGCTAATCTGATGCCCAAACTCCTCATCAAGCCGGTAACTCCCTTGAAGAGCCCAGTGACGCTGCAGGAAGAGGAACTGCAAATTAATTCTTGTTACATCTACGCTCTGGTTCAGAAAGTTGTTAATTCTGCACTTGGACCACAGCAAAACTGTACAGCTGCTGGGAAAGTTCCCTTGGAAGAGCTATCAACCCATGTAGAGCCTAACCCAGAACGTATATATGAGCTTCTCCCCGCTCTCCCACTGCGAGCGGAAGGCAGCACGGCATGGGCACAGGGCTGAGGAACAGCAGCCCCCAGGCTACTCACCGTGCCACGTCTGCCACCAGCACACCGGCTTTTGCCATTTCCTTCCTCACCTGGATTCCCACCCCGTGGGTCCCTGGACCAGGTAGGAAGAGAGGAGTGACCTACACCCACCCATGAGACAGAAACAGCCTACAATTCCTCTTCTGCCTGCTCCTCTCTTACGTTCTCTGGCTGAATAAAGGGCGCTGAAGCCCCCCGAAGCCGGGCACTGGACTGGTGGCAGCTGGACCTCACCAGCAGAATGGAGCTGCCCTTCCATCAGCAGACGTAGGGGACTTCACACTAAACGTTATTTTCTTTCCCCATTCCAGTTTGCATTTCCTTGCGTTTAATATCCTGTGGGGATATTAAATAAACTGCTCAGGGAATAATTTTTAGTAGTCAGGGAAGTCCATTTTCCTCCTACAAAAAAAGTAGCTGAAATGCTGCTGCTTTTTGTATTTATTTCAATGTACTGCAGGCAGACAGCACACATGGAAAACCGTAATCTAATAAAGACATGAAGGGACAGAATGGAAACCGAGAGATAAAGGCTGGGTTACAACTCTTCTTATTTTTCGCCCTCAAGTCACCCACAGCAACTGCCTAAACCTTCATCTTGTACCTCAAAATCCTGAGCACAAAGTAACGCCATCCTCGCTTCCCCCCAAAAGCCACGCACACAAGCAGAAAAAAACCTAGGGGGGTTATTTCTTAGACACCACAGTGGGCGTTATTTCACATCCCTGTCCTTCGGAGAAAGCTAAAGGGGGACTCATCACCTGTATGCTGAAAGACAGAATTTTCCTACCGTAATTGCAAAAGAGCGTATCTTCACCGATGACAATACGCGGTATATAATGCTCCAGTGAAGTGAGATGAATTGAACTCTCCCTTGGTAACAGGCCCTTAACTAGGGTCATTAATCACCTAAGTGTCCCAAGCACATCCACTGCCAAGAGCAGACTTTCTGACAGAAAGAAATCCAAATTCTACTGCCAACGGGTTAAAGAGAGGGAGGAAAAAACCTCTTTATAAAAAAGAGGGCCTTCCCCTTAGGAAGTCAGCAGGAACCACAGCCTCAGAAACAGACCTTATAATAGAATGTTTTCACTCTGATTTAGAAGAGCGCTTCTCGTCCCTACGCTTACAAGCTTGGTTTAGATGGCACAAACGGCCCACAACTATCGGCCAGCAAGTCTTGCCCTCGTCATAAGTGGTGGTAAGGCTTTTCTGGCCCAGAAAAATACGTGGCAAAAACCCCAGGGAAAAAAGGAATCTTAGGAAATTCAGAATGCATTTTTTTTTAAATTAACAAATAAAAGATTTGTTAAAACATCGCTTTTGAAGGAAAAATCATCTTCAATTAATTTATCAACCAGTTTCAGAAATAATAATCATCACTTAATACTGACTTTCAAAAATCATTACCTCTGATTTCAATTTACTTACCATTTAGACATACGTACAATTTGTTATTAAAATAGCTTGAAAAAAACCTTTCACTCAGTTGACTTCTTTCCTTCTAAAATTTTATTTTCCTTTTCAGTTAATGAAAACATTCCAGGCTTCAGCTTTTTGATCACCTGGTAACATTTTCAAAACT
Organism: Burhinus oedicnemus; assembly: GCA_008921705.1. Classification (NCBI taxonomy): domain Eukaryota; kingdom Metazoa; phylum Chordata; class Aves; order Charadriiformes; family Burhinidae; genus Burhinus; species Burhinus oedicnemus. Next base: position 3,517,658 of record VFFE01009212.1, on the reverse strand, counting down.
CCTACTTTTTTCCTGTGGTTGGAAATAATGATTTCCTGTCTCACTAAGATCTTACAGTTTTCTAATTTTAAAGCTTTAAAATGCAGATTTCACTCCAGTGAAAAGCAACATACCATGTTTCACTTAAGGTAGGTGTAGGCAGGCTCACCATGTGTAAGCACACCACTACTCTAAAACATCCCATGGTTTCAGCAAAAAAAAAGATCTCACGGGTGGAAAGCAGGGAAACAGCAGGAATAACAGGCGATTACAGCAAGGCAAGAGGTTACTGTCACGGGTGTAAGTTTACAACCACGCTGATGCCCAGATTTTGTAATGCTAGACCTGACTTCAGTCAACTTAGAGAGTAATTTGGGAGTTGTTCTGGATTAGATTCTTCTAGAGCCTAAGACAGAGGTAAAGGACTACAGCCTTGCAGGTGATGACTTGACTTCAGTCAGATGTACTTTCAACTCTCCTGCCAGGATCGTGGCAATACAACCTACCCGCAAAAGAAGCCATCAGCCCAAAGGGAGCTGGAGGAGAGCGCGGCAGCAGATCTGCTGGGCACACGACGTGCAGGAAGACCTCGGCCATCCACTCTGCCACATGTCCCACAACACACCGAATCCCATCCGAGGTGTCCCTCTCAGCTTCAGAGCATGCAACGGCCAAGGCTCAGTTCAACACCTCCTAGATACAAACTCAACAATTTGATGGAAAAAGTGTCTGTCAGAAGGATGTCACCAAAGCACACAGAGTTTCAAAGGGTCGGTCAGGGAGGGAAAACTGTGTCTGTGTGCACAACTGTCACGACTTCTTGTTCTGCTGGAAACCCTCAGTATCACAGCACTATGACCCTGTGATGAATAGCACAGAATAAAGCACATTCTCCACGGATTTGGTCATCAGAAAATGGTGACACATACTCATCAAAAGTACTAACGGAAATGCGTGCTTGTTTTTGAAATTAAGAGTTGGGTTGTTATAGAAATATTTAAATTTCAGCCCAAGCCCAGCTAAATGGCTTTAGATAATACATCATGTTTTAATCTAAGAAAGGCTTCATCGATTATCCTGAAATTCAGAATTAGCTAGATGCATTTCATCTGACTCACTTGTCCTGTATTGTAAAATAATGATGTAATTTGTAATAAATTACTAACACCGAGTTTCAGCAGTGACAAATTGTTTACCTAATTCAATAAAATAGTGTCACTTCTGTAAAGTGCATACTCTTAAAGAACTCAGATGGTTGTGAACTGCAGGTTATGAAGAAAAACATTCATGTCAGTCCAACGTACAGAAGAAATAAGATCTGAAGCAAACTAACTGCATTCCCTCAGATTACTCTTTTGCACTTCAGTGTCACTCTCAATTTAAGTTTTTTCATGAAATCAGCCAGCCTGGAATAGGCAGGATCATTCTCTCTCACTGAGTCTAATATGACATGACTAACAAAAGCAGACACGATATGTCATAGCAATGAATGACTCATCAGACTGGGAAATTCAAAAAAATACCATTTTCCAAGATACGATTTTTGACCTTTACACTCTCCCCCAACTTATTGTACACAGACCTTTTAGAAACATCTATGAGAGCAAGAGGCAATAAAACTTGCCAAAGGAAGGAAAAGGATGGGGGAAAGGGATGGTATTTACCCACCTTTGGCAATTTTTTGTACGAGAGACAGTCATCAAGGAAAGCAAAATCTCAGCCTTCCTGCATGTTTGGCCAGAAATTCCTCCATCACAAATCCTTCCCCTGCTGTCTGGGGTCCAGGACAAGTGATTTATCCTTGTTACCTTACTTTCTCCATCTCTGTAATGAGGACAAAGACACTGGTCTATGTTATACGGTTTCTGTGACAATTCATTAGTTAATGTCCGTGAAGTGCTTTGAAGATGTGAAGCATTATTACTGATATGTTTTGCACTAATTTTTATGTAGCCAGTCATCCTACTGCCTGCACACCACTGCGGTCTGCAGAATAACCCCAGCTGTGCTTAAAGGAAAGAGTTACCGCAGCTTCTCCTGGTGTAGCCAACTTAGGCAAAGATTAAGAAAAAGGGAGACAATTAATTGATTCTTACTTTTTTGGACTGATTTTGATTCTAGTGGTGATTAAAGCACAAATCTTCCTACATGTGTCTTTCCACGTGAAGCCATTCTGAAATTAATGAGGTTCTTGATCTGTCTACCCAAATATTATAGGATGGAAAATCAGAACCGAAGTAATTTTCCAGCGTCCTTGTTGTAATAATTTACATTTTATTTTTTCTTCTACAACATTTATCTATGAAATCTGCTTTAAAAATAACATTGAGAAAAATTTGGTTGGAATAAGAGACAGCAAATTGAATTAGAATATTAGAATAATAGGCAGTAAATAGCCTACACGATATATTTTAATTTCTCTTCATATAATAGAAATGTATTTTTCAGATGATCAAAGTATTTCTTTGATTATGTGTATTTTCATTTAAACCAGTATTTGAAAATCAAAAAATCAAGCAATGTCTATCATATGTAAGTCTGCTCTGCTTTCCCCCACTGGACCTGCCGCGCAGTACACATTACTTTTCCTTGTACTACAGGGTAGTTAGGAGAAGAAGCTGCCAGACAGCTTGGAAGTCGTATCTGAAGAGATGAGAGAAGACTGTTAAAAGATAGAAAGGAAATGAGGAAAGATCTGAATGCCAGAACGAATACAGGATCTGCGCGTGTCAGTGAAAACAAAGATGAACAGAAGATCAGGGGAAGCAGCATTGAGCCCATCAAGAAAAGCAGGGCAGGAAACCAAAGCCTGAAAATAATAAGATGAAAAAGGAGCAATGACAGATCTGTGCTGTGTTGAGTGCAAGATAGGAAGGAAAGAGTAACAGTGCAAAGACTATTAAGAAACCTGAAGAAATCGATGATGAATTTTCTTGCATCACTTGGCTCTCACACCTGTCTGAAATGTCCAAGAAATGAGATTTGCCCATCACAGAAAAAGGAAACAATGGAAAGAAGGAACATGAGTAGCAGGAGTATGTACTGCAGTTACTGCTGGAACAGGGATGTGCTTGGACACCTCCTTTGGACCAAGGAAGCATCACTAGGAAGAGCAGGGAAGAGCACAGCTGGACTGTCGCTTCGGGAGAAGGGGCAGCCCTCGTTCTCAAGGTTGCCATGTAACCTATTGTCCACGGCCCACTTCACCTGAAGCTTTTATTTTGGACAGCGAAATGGGATGCTACCCATGAAGTTCAGTTGAGGGTCCTCCCCTGCTTTTCAGCTCCCTGTGAAGTTCCCCATTAGAACCAAGTCTAATGGCCAGCTTGCATGCATGCCAAGGGCCCCAGCTGACCAGGGGAAAACACATCACAATTCCTCCTTCTCTTCTGAATTCTTCTTAAATCCAACCTTCTAGGAACAGTTTAAACACCAGTGCCATGGGAGGCTGGAAAAGTGTTGCAAGCCGGGCTTCTGAGAGCTTCTGAAACCAGAAGCTACATTGCTGATGTAGCTCACTTGGCTACATCACCTACAGATGCACTGAAGCTTCAAGACTTGAGCAGGACACAGCCAAAATGTGGCGCCAGCCCTGCTAGCTGCCTCCTCACAGTGCTGTCACACTTCCCTCCCTGGACTGGCAAAACAGCAGCTCCATGAGAAGCAAAGTTGCTCCTGCACAAGAGACTTAGTCCCGAAGAAATGCAAACTCAGTAACAGAGTTCACGTTGCCATAACCCAACACTAACGTCCGTACCTAGAAAGCAGAGAGTGCTCAGCTTAACTTTCACTCAAGTGCACAGTACCATTCAAGGTAGGGAGCTTTGGGGGAGAAGATAAAGCATGAAAGGAGACACATTGTTCACACCTCTGCGCTACCTGCAAAAAATTCTGCTTTTTCTCCTGTTTCCTGCATGAACTGAGCAAAATATTTGAACCATTAGTATTAGTGCAACTGATTGACCTTGAGTGTATTAGGTCCATTCCTACATATGAGTTTATAAGCAGATAATTTCTAGGCTTATCTGTTTTAAGCTAGTAAAAAATGCAAGAAGAAATTCTAATTCCATCCATATATATTAAATCAGATTCTAATCGTTCCCTCAGCAATTTGATTTTTAGGAAATGATAAAGAAAGCATTTACAGTAAGAGTGCTTTTCAATAAATCATCATTAATTATACATGCACACTAAGTGCATCAAGCAAGTTTGGGCACACAATTAGGTAACTAATTACACTGACTCTGCAATTCCATACTTAAATGGACGTACCTGCCCCCAGATCCACCTGATCATTTCTGGGGGTTTATTTAGTAGCACAATGGTTTCTTTGCTACTAAGCACCAACTGTTGAAAATTTTTAAGCAACTGCACTTCCATGCCTAATTAATCATGTAATTGCCATCATTATTTGGACACCTTTTTGATAATTTAGCCTTTGCAATGCTTCAATTGTAAGAAAGGCATATGGGAGAATTGAGAAGTAAGTGTTGCAGCCGTGCATAATCGGGTAGGTGCTCGTCTTACACGGTGCGTACCACCCTCGGCTCTGACAGTAGCCATAAGGAATTAAATCGTCCAGCAGCTCTCAGGGGATGCTGGACACCTCTCAGGACCTGCCCCCTTACAACTCACCAAACACTGCAAATCACTACAGTTTCATAAAAGGGACATCAAAGTACAAACTATTGCTCAATATCAGTCCACACAACTCGCCATTTACACCAGTATGATTATAATTCCTCCTGGAGATTTGGAACGACCTGGTATGGCCCCGACACCAGCTTTTCCTTAGTTAGATCCTGCCCATGCCTTCCCAAATATCTTAAGCTGAACAGAACAAAGCCCATCTTGTTCCAGCATGAGCGTGTTTGGGCAGGGATCAGTGTATACGATAACGGCCATTCAGATCCATATGTGATTTCAGCATGGTTATCCTCTGGACAGATAATCAATGGTTGTGTATAACCAGCATTTTCCTTGCCCTGTATCTTACTGCGCATTACACATTTCTAAGCATAGATGTAAAATAATGTGTGTACAGAGGGAATATATACAAGAAAAAGTAAACTTACCCAAAGTTTCTCCATACTCAAACCTGTTTCAAAGATGAAAAGGAGCCATTAACTTTTATTTCTTCCCCACAATTTCTCTCTTGTTCAAATCTCCAGCAAAGCTAAAAGCTGAAGTGCAGAATTAAGGGAAAAGCAACATCTGCCTTGGTGGCACTTCCAATTTACCTTTGCAGACTCAAGAATTTCAAATTAGGTTTGAGAAACCATCACCACTGTTTGTTGGTTTGTGATTACTCAAATGCAACGCAGAAATTCGGATAAAGTTTTTCCACCTCTGGGTTGAAATCTCATAGAAACTTTCCAACATTAGGCTGAAAAGGTGGCTACTCCAGAAAAATATTTAATAAAATTATAAGCTTTGGCATCATGCTTGTGTTGGACACAGGCTGCTCCAAATACCCAAGATCACTTCTGATGTTAGGTGCGCAATATCAGAAGCTGTGTGTCAAAATTAATGTCTTGTAGTGACAAAGTCAACAATGGGATTTCTTCAGAAATGAGGTATTTACCAGCAGAGTAAAGGGCACGCTACCCTTTTTATTGCCTATTTAGAGGAACTGATTAATGTTTTCACCAGCCTCCATGTGCAAATTCCACCGAATACAGTGCAATTTGCATACGTGTGTATGGGAGAGGAAATATTTGCAAAAGATTCAAAGAGCAGCATCTCAGTCTAATATCGAGGGTTTTTTTTCTAGCTGACTAGCATTTGGGGCTCATCTCTGCCTTACTCTGCAACAACAAAAATTATTTCCTACTGATACAGCAGTTTAACAGTTTATTCTCCCTGATGCATGCGATAAATACAGCAGCTTCAAACCTTTTAAAAATATTAAAGGTTTTACAGCTAGCCGTCTGACAGCCTTGATTAATCCTGGGCAGACAGCAAGAGCCAACGTGTGCAGGTATTTGCATTCAGGACTTTCAAAGTTCTAAGAGTTTTCTTTGATAAAGGTAAAGCAGCTTTGTAAAATATGGCTTGTGACATGCAGCACCGGCAGAGAATTTTAATGCTGCAGTAGACGCTACAGTTAGCTAGAAATTCAAAAGAAGGGCTTATATGACTGAGAACTTTTGGTCTGGTAAAAGAAACTAGGATATGAGGAAGGATGAGCCAGAACGGAGTTGGTAGGTCTACCCAAGCATAGCTTAATGGGTATCTACATAATTTTTCACCTAAAATTTAATGATTCTTCAATGCAAAAAATAATTTTAAAATAAAATCAGTCTCCAGGGCTCTCAGGAGTCTATTAGATGGTTATCGGATAAACGACACATTAAGTGAAAGCGATAACATGCAAAATCTTGCTCTTTGGATCATAAAAATAACTCCTCAGTATACACACGCGATACAAGTGGGTGACGATGTATTACTGTGGTGTGCCTGATACGTGGACCCAAAGCGGTACAGCCAGCTGGAGAACACATAAAGGAAGTCAAACATCCACACAGACGATGTCGAAGCAAGGATTCTTCAAAAGCACGGGAAGGCTGGTGCTTTCACAGCAGGTGACTCGACGCTGCAAAAAGAGCTGCTGGAACAGCACGAAAGCAAGTGGGATGGTTTTAACTAAGGTTACAAATCAGGCCAGCTTCCTGCATCAACATTTGCTGGTAGCAGTTGTCTTCAGAGCAATTTTAAGAAAATATACTTAGTTAACTGAGTTAAACACATACCTGCCCCATCCCATTCTTGGCAGAGGAAAGCAGGAACGTTTGCTTTTGGAGCACAGCAGGGACTAACTTCCTCGGTCTGATACAAACCCTGAAGGTAGGAGGACGCTAAGGATCTATTTCACACCTAGTTACCTCAAAGGCGTCTCACTCTTATTTTGGTACCTGTGCTGTAGCTTTATGCCGGATAGCTCAAATAACAACAAACTATTCCATGGTTTTAAATCCAGAAAATAAAAAATAAAAAAATGGAGCGGGAGACACCTCCCTCAGAGAGACCACGGGGCAGGTTGTTATACTCCAGGTCCAGCTCGATTATGATGACAAATGGCAGAGGAAACCTTCTTGTTCACCCAAACAAAGATCAGCTACTATAATTTTCAAGTTTCCATAGCAATGTGATAGTCCAGCATAAGCAGAGCTCGGGGGAGTATGGAGAAACAATACAATTCAATTATCTCCATCATTTCAAATGGCTGATTGGGGTAGGGGGGAGCCTTAGGAAGCCATCCCACTTTCAAGAGAAGAAAAATAATCTCGTTATCTTTGGTTTTTTTAATTCTGTCAAAGATGGCCTAAATTAGGGAGTGACAACTTGCAAAGCAGGAACATATTCTCTTCTTAAATCAGGTCTGGAAATGCCGTGAGATGAACTCTGATAATGCAGCCTGCAAGCCCTGGGAGCCAAAGCTGTGCAAAATTGTTTAATATGGTCAAATCCTTTAATCCTCATATCTGCTGATGCAGAAAACAGAATATTTCTGCCATTTATTACCAGAAACATTATTTTCAAAGTCCATAAATGATGCCTGAAGATCTTATGCAGCGGAGACAGCAGAGGCCTGCATTTCCTTCGCTGGACAATTTTGATTCTAATTTATTTAGGCACAAAGCAATACACATAAATGAACAACCGTTGATTTTTCTTCATCTCCTTCAACGATTTATTTCAAGAACAACTCTACACCTTTTCATCTTACTCTTTACTATCTGTAAAGTTCAGGAACTTGAATGCCCTGAAAAACTTAGGAATTGATCAGACTCGTAATGAAAAAGGATCTCTCTCTCTCTCCCATAATACAGGAAAATAAAATATCGTTAGCTCTGCAGGGCAGTATACTGAAGATTGATCAATCCCTCTCTTTTCATACCATCCCATAACACCAGAGCAAAGGGGTCAGTTGATAATTGCCAGTAAATTTGGAAGGAATAAAAGGAAATATTTGTTCGCACAGCCAGCCAGAAGAATTTCCTATCACGGAAGGCCATCAAGTCAAACGCTCCAGCTAGATTTTAAAGAGGGAAGAGGATTTTTGTGAGTAATGATTTCTGCGTCGAGGGATGGGATAGAGGGCACAGCACCCAAGGGAGATAAGAGAGCAATAAGGTAACGATGATTACATTTCATGCTTCAAAGCACGAAACACCAGGAGTCAGGAAGGATGCCCGCACCCCACGCTGCGCTCGTTGGCGAGATGAGTTGGCTGTAGCTGCAGGTATGTCCTGCTCGGCCACGAGCGCTGGCCTTCACAAAGAGAATTTAGTTTGTGCCCAGAAATCAACATTTGCAAGAATGCTCCGCTGTCAGCAAAGGATCCTTCCAGCAACATCCCGTTTTCCCAACACAGAAAACAGTGGGATGTTTTGGGGCTCAGGGCACTGTGAGGGGTCTGGGGAGGTGGGGATAGCAGAAGTTCTGCTTCAAACTCCCACTCCATGCCAACCAAGCCGCTCGCAGGGATGTGGCTCCCGGACTGTCCCGCAGGGCAACGTGCCACACCAACAGGCACATCTTTGTGCTTTCCACCGTCACAAAGCTGCTGGTGATAACGCGGCATTTAATCCATCCTTAAATAGAAACAGTGCTTTATGCCTTTGAAAACTTCTGTCTCTGCCATCGCTACTGGAAGGCAATGAGTCCCTTCATCACAGATGTTTGGGGTGATTTTTGCAGGTGATCAAACAAAATCCTGCAAAATAACTGTTTATTTGCTGTCAGCCAGCTCCGTATCAGAGGCAGCCTGGCCCGTTAACAAGCCAGTCAGCAGCATTTGCTTCAGAAACCAGAGCCGAGATATCGGCGCGCAGGAAGAAGTACATAATTTGTCCAGATGCAGCAAGGAACCGAATGACTAATTCATGAAAGTGCGATTGATTTTGATGAATCAATGCATTACAGGATCCAGGGGAGGAGGGGGAGGCACCGGGCATTTTACAGGCTCAACTACAGGATCACACTTTGATCTGAGAAACAAAGACAACCTTCTTCTGTATCAGAAGGCAAGCCCTCATTTTTTTTCAGCCAAAAAGTGGCTTCACTCTTTTAACAGACAAACATCCTCTGTCCATACATTTCGCAAGGTCCAGATGTTGCAAATTCAACTCCCGTGGGTAACCTCATTCACACCAGTTAAAACACCCGATTTTTAAGAATTTCGACAGTGACGGATTTAGAATCTGCCCCCAACTGGCACTAAAAACAGTTTTGATGGGGAAGAAAAAGTAAGCCGTTAACATATTTCATCCATGAATTGTGAGGTTTTAAAACAACCTGTTTCAGAAGGAAGCATCTGAAAAGGAGAAATATACATTTATATTTTAATGGAAAAAAGCCAATTTTCTAGAGCAAGAAAAGATAAATGAGAAATGCCCCCATTTAAGTAAAAAGGAACAAGAAAATCTTTGCTTTCCCTGTACTTCTATTACAGATAAGTGGGAAAGCAAATACATTACTAGCTTCACGTTTCAATCACTCATTGTCTATCAAATTTCATAATATGCACTTCCTAGCTGCTCGCTCTCTTTTTGCAGATCATGAGCAAAACTGAGACACTGCCTGGTTAAAGCTAATTCAAAATCCGTCCTCCACTGGGATACAAATACATTTCTGTGTATATTAGGATAGGGAAAGTTTATGGCGGGTGACTGACTCCAAGGCTGATTTAACATTTGCCATCAGGCAGAAATGCACATTCACAAATACACTAGGACTAGCAAATTGCTCCCTGATTTCTATTCCCCAGGCACCAGCCTGGAAGGAAAACTATTTATGTTTTTTCCACATATTGATACACAAAGTAGTGGCAAACAAACTCCGATTCTCTGCACTGTATTTTCCATCGTGCCAACCATACAGGAAATCATTAGCTTTGACCTTTTGGAGCAAAGGAGAGGAGCAGAGGTGGATTTATCAAAAAAGATATTTTACTCCAAGCTCTTACTTTTACTTAGCTCTTTAGGCCTTTGAATAGATTTTCATGACCCAACAATGTCTTCAAGTACCTGTGGCACTTAAAAAATGCTCACCTCTACTGAAGGCGAGAGCAAGAGTTTACGCAGGCTTGACGAGCATCTTCTCCACTTGCGAAAGACAATGCGGTCAAGGAAGAAAATCAATCTCTGCTCTAAAGCATAATCATGATTTCAACTAAGACAGACGGCTGAGCAATTGAGTGCACGTATTTCAAAACCTGCCCTTTGATACCTCCTGATTATTTAACCTGGAGAATTGAAGGAAAGAAGTCAGAGAAAACCTGCATGCAATAAAAAGAAATAATTATTTTTCTTATTCCTAGGGACACTAAACCCTTGCAGAACGCTAAGGGACACACATGGGTCAGAAACCGAATCGGCAAATTCTTGTTTCTGAAGAAGAGTGCTTCAGGAGAGGCTCAGAAATGAACACCTTGTGTGCAACTCCAGCCCTTTCAGGGTCACCTCTTATTTCTTTTTTAATAAAATAAACATTACCAAGATTAAAAATGTTCCTCAGGCTCCAAAATATGTTGGTCACCCCAAGGAAGTGGTCTGAATCACTCTGAAAATGAAACTGAAAATTAAATGCCTAGATCATTCCTCCACTAGCAGTGCTCGTCAGACTGACGATTTCAGTGGTGGCTCTTTTTCTCCCCACCTCTAGCAGTGAAGGCCACGGGGACTCCCCAAAATAACCATCAGAGGCACAGCCTTGCTGGGTGAGTGGTAGGGGTGCACGGTGGCAGTGATGTTCTCCAACAGGTACTGCTCGAGCCCTGGTTTACCCCACCGAGCTGTCGCGTGTCCTTCCCGTTGGCATGCCAGCAGCACCTAGTCTTTGAGGACATGCTGAAGGCTGGTAGCTCTCTGATGACGCAGGTTCCTACTTGACCTTTACAATTATCACACATACTGCGAGCTGACAGGCAACTGTTGGCTGCAGTCACTGATTTGCAAAGCAAGATGTCCAAAGGATTGAAGCATATTTTTCTCTAATTAAAAAAAGGCTAAAATCCATGCATAAACCACCTGAAATTGGAGCTGACAAAGAAAGCAGTACACTACTGAACCCCAGCATGACAGGCAGAAGTAACCGCAATAAAGTACTGAAGGCTAGACTGAAATTCAGTCCATCTGCCTGTACAGGGGACAGGGATGGCTCTTCCAGCCCTGTACAAGCTTCCCAGGCCTAGGATAAGTGAAGGCCATGTGCTTTTGTACAGTTCCTCAGCCCTACTGCATCTTCAGAGAGCAGATGGAGCAAGGGTCTACCCTGCCTGACAGCCAACGCGCCTGAACCCAGAGGGGAAACAGAGTGTCAAAGGAGGTAATTTTAATTCTCCCCCACGATAGGATGGAAGGTCTCAGGGAATGACCACATCAGCACGAACGGCCAGCACCGCAGCAGGAATAGTGGTGCGAGAAAACAGAACGATGCTGAAAAAAGAAAAGGTGTTGAGGAAGAACCACTGGGAAGAAGTAAGAGAACTGAACTTTCTAGAAAATGAAGAACACAACCACCAGAATGAGCATCATCAACAGCCTCGGTCTCGGTAGGAGTCATGCAGTGGAAGCAGTGTGACCCACCAGAGCTACCAGGTGGAAGCCACTCACTACTGTCGTGTTGTGTGGCCTCCCAGAGATGGTCGGTTCTTATTAAGAACCTTCCATCCCTGCACGCATTTAGTAATCCAGATAAATCCAGCTCCCACCTCTGCCCACGACCAACTTTCTCTGCTTTCCCTCCCATACCTCTCCCCTGCACTCCCTGCCCTGGCTTCCCTGTCCCATTGTCCCAGGCCATTTAAAGAAAGAAGTCGGCACCCCTCCACATGGGAAGAGCAGGAACAGGCACCAAGTGACAGACAAGATGCACAGACATAACTCACTGCTGTGAAAGCAATTCATGGCATTCCTGAAACATTTTTTCTCAGTAAGACATTCAAATTCAGCCAATCTGTCACAATCCTTCGTTTGTCATTGTCATTTTTACCATTGTCATGTTATTTGATGCTATTAAGCAGACAAGAGCGAGTTGTATGAACAACTGAAATAAGCATAAGTTGATAAAATAAATTAGCTCAGAAATTTGTATACAGAGATATTAAGCAAAAAGCAAAATGATGTCAAGGTTGAAAGAATTAGGAATTGAATTTTAACCAGCCCACATGTTTATGGCTGATTTCTTGATGAATATTTTATTTTTAATAACCTTCCTATCACATTCACTAAAAGGTCTCACCAAGGATGGATCAGTAAACAAATCTGAGGGGGAAAAGAGGCTGCTCCGAAACATGAAACACTTTCAAAGCTCAAACTCCCTTGGGAGTAAGAGTCAAAAGGAACAAAGACAACTCTTAGCATGAAAAGGGAAGACGCGGTATGACTAAATAAAAGGGCGATATTTGATAGGTACAAATTGGATATGTTTCCTGCTTCATTCCTGCTGCTTAAAAATGTCAAGTCCATATGCAGATTTGCCAGAATAAACATCTCTTGCTGAATGGGCAGCGGCTGAGATTTGGGCCTAACTCCGAAATCAAAACCTTTCCACCAGTTCTTCATGGCTAAGACGTACCAGAGGGCTGGAGACACACTGTGGAGTGCATCACCGCTGACACCGAACACCGTTCATACTGCCATAGGGGGCGATGCTCTGGTAGTCAGGAAGTCTCCCCACATACATTTATTTCATCAAAAGATAATCTCCATTTTCACCTTCAAAAAGGGTAGGTAATTATAAATGCATTCTTTTTACTCAAATATTTTAAGCAAGTAATTGTTGCCCATGGGAGAGAGTTTAATTATTTCTGATGAACAGCCAAGACACAGAATCAGGAGAACATGACAGGAAGAGTGTGGAAAATGTGTTCCAGTGCTTAATTGTGTGGCTATCTTGCCTTTTCATCCTGAAAAACCAGGCATTGATTTTTTTTTTTTCCCCTCCCAATTGATTTCACACAATCTTCAGTTTAGTAATACAAAGCGTATCCAACTGCAAAAGGATCACAGCTCCCTGGGCCAGGGCATCTATGATTTCCCATCACGAATAGGCAAATCACGTGTAGGTCTCCAGGCAGCTCAGCAGTGGGACTGGACTTGCTCATGTGACACTGGTTTGAACACAGGAACCACTTCTTGTTGTGTCCCGTCCCCCTCCCCAATGCGCTCAGCTGAAAGGCAGATGCAATAGACCATAAAAAACAAAATACCAACACTTTATGACCTTTACTAAATAGAAATGCAAGTGCATAGCGAGGCAACGACACATTCAGGAGACAGGAGTTGCCTTGCCACAACGGGACGGCAGCCCATCCATAAGCAGACAGGATCAGACACTCTGGAGGATGCACAAACCCCCTGACTTTTATGGAATACCTTGTGCATAAAAGACTGCTTCCTCTGATTTTACATCAACTGAGGCTTGCCATGTGACCTGGAGCACAGGGGTTTACGCTGTTTTTAAAAAAATTAACTATTACTATCAACTCATAAATATTGCCTTTGATTTCCTGTTCAGTAGTGTCCACATATAAAACGGAATATTATTTACGGAAAAGGGCACTGTTTCATTCCTGTTCTTTAGCGGAAAAAATATTTTGCATCACTTGATCAGGTAGGTGATTCATGTGCAACAAAGAGTTCTCTAATGCATCTCCTGGATACAGCAGGTTTATCACACACCGTACACTTGAACCTAATCACGATGCGTCATACAAGGGCTGATTCTGCATTCATACATTAATGATGCCTATACAGAGGGTTGCAGGTATATAAATGGCAGGACAAAACCAGCATATGTGAATGGGTACATGATACTAGATTATGATAAGTGAATGCAGTAGCAGGTTGGACTTGAAAACAAAAAAGATCAAACACAAGATAGAGAAAATGCAGCTCGGCACTCTCCCTTACCAATCAGTTACAGCCACACGCTGAAAAACAGCACATTTTGCAAATTTCCCCATAGCAGCCATAAAGATAATGCAGAGAAAGCAACTATCGTACATCCTCCCATGACTTCACATTGTCCTCTTCCAAAGAGGTATTCCAAAACGTTATCTTTCACTAGTGCCATCGCAGTTTCCTTCCATCACATTTTGAAAGGACTTCTCCTGCTCTGTAAGAAAACAGTGAAAATAGGAGAACCGTGATGGTAGGTAGCTGACGAAGAAGGCCCTACCAGAACCCACCCTACTATTGATGCCATTTCTTTTGGGACAGCCCGTGGCACAGGACACGGAGGAGCACGGCAGAGGTGTGAGTCTGAAGATGCAGCAGTGCCGCGGCTGTTGTCCCCCAGGAAAAAGTGGCCGCAGCAGAACAGAGACAGGAGTTACTGCAAGGGCAGCGCAGGACCAGTCCTAACCATCATCAGCTCTACCTTCCACCAGCATGAACTTTTCCTGTAACTACGACATGAGTTCAACGCCTTCCTTTTTATGGGAAAAAGCCCAGGACACACTGGAGACTGGCACAGACGAATAGCAAATAAAACCTGCAAAGTACACTTGTGGCAAGCCCGGGTCAGTGAGAAATGCCTCAAATTGCTTGGAAATTACTGCATGCCACACGTCCTACCTTCAAAAAGCCACTCAAACTCAGGAAAACTCCAGCTCTCCAAGGAGGGAACAGGAGCAATGCCAGAAGTCTTAAGGAGCTATTTGCACATCATAAATTAAGAAGAGGGAACACTTCACCAGCACTTACAGACCAAAGCAGACCTATGTTGTTTGCCAAATTCATGGAAATAATAAATGTACTCTCAAAACCAGGTCTAAGCTGCATGCATTGGACTAAAACCAGGAAGGATAGTATTTGAGTAACTTATCCTTAAGGAAAATATGGGTAACCTTAAATTACAACAACTCTAAGAACAATTATATATCTCCCCAGAGAAAACCCAGGTTGAATTTGTTAGTCTTCACCCCTGTGGTCAAAAAACCTACAGTGGGATTCATTTTTGTTGGTTTGTTCGTGTTCTTATCAAAGACTATACCTGAATTGCAAGCTCTCTCACTGCTCGACAGATCATTCCACTTAACGAAGGATCTGGATAAATGCTCACAACCTGCTGGTGAAAAGAGCTGTGGAAGTACAAAGCACGGCGAGTGTGAGCTGTTGTTTCTCCATCCTGTGAAACCCGTGTGTTCATTAGCACCCGGTCCCGCAGTAAAGAACAAGAGGAGCTCGCTCAGTTCTCCCTCTCCAGCCATCTGCAACTAAAAATAACATTTTTAGGGCTTTGATGGTCACTCTGAACTAACAATTGCCCAGAACTGTTATTTCAATTTATCCCTACCCCTTCCAAAAAAATTCGTTCTCAAGCTTTCCCTAACATAAGCCCAATTTAATGAGGCATCTCTTTCACCCTTTGCAATCATACAAAGGCGTTTTGCAACCTGATTGAAATAATCCCCAAATAGTATTGTTAGCCTGCATTTGATCTCTATTTTTCTTAAATTTAAGTGTTTTTTTCCCTGTTGTTTTTTTTTTTATTATTTATTTTGCCTTCCGTATTCCCAAATCCTTCAGATGTCACATCACAGTGCTCATCAGCTGGGAAGCACCCCAGAAAGTGCAGATTGTGTATGAATAAACTCTCTGAGAGGAGGAAAATTCAGTCACAAGAGCTGGAAACTGCATGTGCTAAGCACCAAGCTTTGCACTTCTTCCTCTTCCTTTTCATCCCTTTTGTCATCTGTGTGATTTATCTCCCAGTTTGCATTTCGTGTAGCTTTATGGCCTAACAAATCCAGGCTAAAACTATTTGTTTCTCGACTTTCAAGAAATACAGAGTATAGGTAAAAGACCGGTATATCATTTTGACCATCCACTCGGCAATATAAGATTATTTTTCACAGTGTATATTTTAATATTTCCTCCCATCTGACTATCCAATGTCCTAAGAGATGTGATTCATACCACCACATCCTCTGCGCTATGATGAAATGCTGCCAAATACACCTCAAATTTGTATTTATTTTTCAGATTGGCACACTTCATTGCAAACTTATGTCTAATTTGTTTCCTTCTATTGCCCTCTCGGTCTATTATTTCAGTGCCAGCTGTGCGTTTCCAGCTAGCTCTCCAAAGCTATATATACACCTGCATTCATATTTTCAAGGTGAAGGCATTTTGTTATCTTTTTGCCCACGTTCCTTATTTCTCTGTTCTTCTTTATCTGCGGATCTTCTCAAACTGAGATCATTAATTTGCACGCTTACTCCCTCTCCCAGCTCATTAATGAAGAGGTTAAATAAAACCGGACCTAACACCTTTCCCAGAAAACCCCATTAGGAACCTCTCCCGACTGCAATACTTGGCTATCCATCATTCAGCTTCTGTTGCGCAGTCCCTTGGCCACGCTGCACACTGCAAGCCTCACTAAACTGATTTGTCAAATAGATTTCTTGAAATGCGATATCAAATGCTTTGGAAAAATCCAAATTCCTGACACTAATTGCATTATCTGCTTGCCAAAAGAGGCGTGATTCTGTTTTAAACCACAGTCCGCTTTCTTAGTGGGATTTACTCTTTAGAAAGTTATATTCTTTATTGCACTTAGTTTCATTACCCTTCTAACACCAGTGATTTTAGCTCCATTTATTTTACTGATGATAGAAGATATTTTTCAAATGGAACTGCCAGAATCACTTTACATACTGTTTTCAAACAGATAGTCTATTAGCTTTTCACCAGGTAACCCATGATTCCTCCAATTTTATCAGCTCCGCTTTACTATAATTCGCCTGTTTTGTTTACGCAGTGACTGCTAATTAAATCCCTGCAGGTGACGTTCATTCTTCTGCAGAAGACCAACAGAAGTGTGTCTATCTTTAAAGTCTTGTTTCAGATGGGAGAAAAGGATTTCTTTTTACATTAAAGAAAAGAAGAAACAAGGGGAAAAAGAGGAAGCATAGTCAGTGGAGGGTGTAGGGCTGCCATAGGCCAGCCCGAGTACCCAACCCAAGGGTGTTGTCTTACCTCCTTCAGTCAAAAATCCCACTTAATGCCAATTTAGACATATTGTCACGCTTTTAGCACCCCCCTAGACTCTCTCCCTTACTTCAGACACATGGGCACCCCGTTGGCTTGCCCTGGCTACTGCTTCAGAAGGTGCTAATTAGATCAAGGCTTGTAACATTGCACCTCTAAATGTTAGACAAGCCCATCAGCTCCTCCACTGCGCCCCGCTGCGCAGTCGCCAGTTTAACTCCTTGCACCCTGTAACTCCCCGGCATCTGGCCTTCCTGAGCTGCAACGGTTCAAGGGCTCTCACCCTGCTCCTCCCCACCCTTCATCACTTAACACCCACATTTATCACCTCTACCCTTCCTAGTATATGCTTGGAGAGAACATACATAATATCACTTCACAACTATTGGGCAAAATACTGCCCCATCACAAACAAATGCCTATCGATACTAATTCCCTGGAGCTAGAAACTAATCTTTGCTACAGAAATATTTAAAAATTATTTTAGCCCCTTAGCCATTTGAATTACTATTTAAATGTACCCTGCTCTTCAGTTATTATAGGCCTGCTCTCCTTCTTGAACTTCCTTCTCCTTTATAGATTATTTCTAAGGGAGCTTCTTTTTCTTCTTTTTGCTGACTCTAACTCCAGCTTATCTTTGTCCTTTCGCATTTAACTCAGCTCTGTGTTCCTCTTTCACTACTTTGGCTGTTTCAACACATACTTTTAGCCTCAGTCTCTGAGAAGTCCCTCTTTAAGGCACAGCAATCACTGATTGTTCCATATATCCCTTCCAGCCATCCCACTTTACCTCCTAAAACTTCCTTAATTCTTCAAAATACCGTTTCCTGAAACCTTTGTACTGCAGCTTTCTGTGAAGCTAATGTATTGCTTCTTTTATCTCTGGTTTTCATTTTCCTCTCTATTGTGCGGGTGTGTTTGTGGATGAGCAAAGCCATCTCGTACAATTTCCCAGCTGTACCTACAAAGGCGCTGAACTTGATAGAGACATAGCCCTGTCCGCGGTCATTATTAACCCATTAGCTTATAACCCATCCACCTCCTCCTTCCCCTGAGTCTTGCCTGCCCAGTCCACCCACTTTTAGATGGATAAATGGGATGCAGCGTATGGCACACCTAGCTCTTTTTCATGCAGTGTGGAAAGCGCCAGCAAACTAGTTAGGAGCCTTTAACTGAAATTAAATGTACATATATTTAATACAGATTAAAAAGAACTAAGCGAGAATGTGAAGATATGGATAAAGCAGGAGTGCAAAGGTCAGAATTACAGAAGTACCTGGCCATCAAGAATTTGTACTAACGGTTTTCCTAAGCAGCACATAAAATTATAGATTTTCTTTTATTTTTAGTAGCATTTTTTGTTTGGATTAAAACAGCATGTAGTTTTACATCTTCTCTAATGTACAATGAAGAAAATGAACGGAGACGAGACCTCAAAATGAAAGGACAGTTACATACATCATAACAGCGAATCACAAAGCACTTACTTTAGGGATATGGAAGCTGTGAAGAGACTACATTATTTTCTGAGGATAATACATGACGGTCATCTAAAGACACGTATATTCTCTGGCTGGTTACAGTCCTGTTAGCTCTCATTCTGACAGTAGAGAAATAATTCCCGTTTTCTTTTGGTGAGCAGCTTAGACTTCCATTTGTGGCCCCTCATGCAAATATTGGCATTAGTTTGAACAAACTCACATCCCCTCTTCTGCCGGCTCCCCGCAGTGCTTTGCATCCGTCAGTGAGGTCTCTTCTCCATCTCCTCCCCTCCTTGCTCAAAGGACGCAATCGCAGCTTCTCAACATTGTTTTAACACGTAGACTATCTGCCTGAGCAGGGTCGCCCATCTCTGTGATGATGGCTAACGGAGACTATTAACTTCACACAAACTTGTAGACACTGTTTTTGATTCCACAAACGCTCCGACACAGGCAGTTTAACCAATATAGATTTATTGCTTAGAAAGGGCAAGCTACAACCCTCCGAGTCCAACGGGCACCATCCTCCCCTCTAGCAATTGCTGATGCTAATTAGCATCTACGCCCCCTGAGCTACCGAGGACGCAATCAATGGAGCATTCCTCCAGCCAGCGCCCCTGCTGAGCAAACCTGTGTTTTATCGCAGGGGTCACTCTCGACTGTGGCCGGGAACAGCTCAGCCCAGCTCAGCAGGCGAGAACCGAAGTCCTACATGGACTTTCCCTCAAGTCATAACCTGGTCCAGGACCTGCAGGTATTTGAGAAGAAGCTAACATTCTGACCGTTATTGCTGGACTGACCACATCTACCTATCTCACAGGTACATGCAAGGGCTAAGCTGTGAAAAAAAGTCATACCCATGCTGAATTTGGGGTGCAGACATTGGGTGCAGATGAATTCCTTCCAGGGACCAAGAGCTAGAGCTCTTTCACAGCCCAGGGGAAGCAGAGGCTACCTGGCAGTTTGGATTTAAGCTATTGCTTCCATAGCGCGTACAGGGAGGCTGGCACGATTTCAACTCTCCTCACATTTACTCTTTGGACAACACAGAAATAACCTGAGCAGTTCACAAAAATCTGTGTTCTTATGAGCAAGTTGTTTTCCTCCCGGTCTGTAAACCCTTACATCAACACACACGTGCAGAGCGGGCGGGGAGGAGGTAGGGCCCCTCAAACCTCGTGCACTGGATTCCCAGCGGTTTCTCAAGGTGGGCTACTTCGTAGCTAAAAACTGAATTACTGACAATATCCAAAAGAAAGAGGATTTAGCCAGAACACAAATAACCTTTTACCCTTAATTCATTCTTCAATTTTACATTCCTCCCACACTTGTCTGGAAGTCCCTCAATAAACAACAGTCACAGTGCCACAACGGATCTGCATGTTCCTCTCCTACCAATGACATCAAGTACTTTGAAGAATCTCATTTTTTCCAGCAATCGCTCTGAACAGCGATTTTATCCTTCACTTCTCTCCAAAGCCCTCCCAACACAACCAGAATGGAAGCAGTTTTCTCCCTTTTAATTTGACATTGTTTAATAATGTTGCTTCTTGCGAAAATCTGTTGACATTATACAGAGCTCAGAAATGAGGTTTCATTGTTCATCAGCCATTTGTTTGGTTTTAAAGCTTTCTATCCTTATCTTAAGAATCCGTGACAGAAGAATATAAAGCACAACTACGTTTTTTTCAGCAAATTCCTTTTCAGGCACTGTTAAAAATAAGGGGAACATCTAAGAATCATTAATTCTTTCAACTCACCATCTATGCCATGGAAGGTTTCTCATATTATTTAGCTTGTTCCTTTTACAACGGGAGGCTGATAATATCTCTGAAAGGAGCATTTAATATCTCTAAATATGTAAAACATTGTTTTAAGAGATTGACTCCTTCTGAAGGACAGAAGAGAAATATCACATCTGTGATGACTCACTGATTTACATAGTTTTGTGGGGCATTCAGATGATACAGAGATGAGTTCATTCAGAAGTGAACATTAAATCAAATTAATAGAAGATTTGTATTTAATTATCTTAGGAATAGGTTCTTCTATTTATATCTTCTCCCCTTCATTTTTATTCTGTGATTGCTCAAACACATCTGTAAAAAGAAGATGCTGTCTAACAAGGCACCAAAACCAAGAGGTTTTAAAAGCAGCTTAAAAAAGCAAGGGGAGAGATTGCTATTTCTTATAGTAGTTGTCTACTGGGTAATAAATGCTGCAGAATTTATGCCTTTTTGGAAAAAATACTGCAGAAAACAAAATATTGCAGGTTTAAGTATCTTAATTATGGAAATTTCATATTCAATGAACTCTTGCCAAAATAAACTGTGCACATTATCTAAAAAGCAAATGTTAATTAAAACTGTATCTTGATAGCCTTCCTGGCTCACAAGGCATCCTGAACGTGTGAGATTAAACAAGGTACTTTAGCTGCAATCAGTCCTCCAGCAACGGGTTTCACTTCATTTTTTTGATGTATGTAGGACCAAAAGAAGTCAACATGCATTGATGGCCCTTAGCAGCACCTCATCTTTTTGCCTCTAACATTTTAAATCTACAGGACGTATTTCATGAACTCCATTACAGCTGAGAATAGTTTCTTGCAAAACTCTACAATAAACATAAGACTATGTTCCAAACATTAATTAGCTGCTTAACACAAAGATATCCATTTATCATCGTACCCAGTGCACACAATAATTAAAGCCATAAAGAAAAGAGAACGCATTAATATTTCTGTACTCTATAGGCTCTGAGGAGGGATGGCTACGGGTTACTAAACAGGCCAGCAAGTTCTTATCCAGCTTCAGATGGGAACCAGATACGTCACTTATCTTCTCTGCATGCATTTTTATGAATTAAAGAAGAACAATAATATAATGTTTAGGTGAATAAGGAGAGGGCTGCTCCATGCCCTAGATTCTCACCCAAGGACTTGGGGGAGAGGTTCAGTAGTGTGTTCTGCACACATCTCTGTAGGGTTTTCTCTTCATAGAGATACTCCAAAAGCAGATGTAATGGGTGATGCATAAAAGCACAAGTAAAGCATTGCTCTAACAACAGAATCACGCAGCAATAAAAACACAGGTACACGGGCTTATTAAGGTACATAAAAATGCATCCAGGGATGCTGGAAATGCCTTTACGGTCTGCGGTAAAGCCTGATGTACCATGCTGTTACCACTACAGCCACCCCAGCTACGTCAATTAAGGAAGCACAGGTGGGCCTCCTGACGCAAAGTCAAAAAACGATTGTTCCCTCCCTGTCTACAGCCTGGGTTCATGCCTCCTGACCTAATGCACTTGAATGAGGCCTGAAAGGCAGGAGCTCAGTTGTCCTCCCTCAAAGCAGAGAGAGCAGTGATCCATCCACCGAATCCCTGGGAGGTCTATTCCTCTCCATAAACTATCCGTGAAATTTGGCCAACCATACCCCTACCTTAACTGTCCTGGGCAAGGGGAAGTATTAAGTTATGGGTTGAATCCACCTTCTTCCCAAGAAGAGATCTGTACTGTCTTCCTCCAAATATTTTTGGAGAAGGAGGGCAAGCAAGACTTAGAGGAACTCGGGTTTAAATGAAGGCAAGATCATTGCCTATAGTCAATAACCAGGAAGGTATTAAGGCTCTTTATCAAAACCCAGTTACCAAAACAAGATTCTTTTACACCCATCTAAAAGAGCTGAAGGCAAACATAATGCACCATAAATGTTAACATATTCATGCTGGTAAAAGATGAATACATTTTCTCAGCATAAGGTAGTACATACATTAGCAGTAGTATCATCACAAAGCTCTGGCCAAATCATCCACATCCATACGGCTTAGAGCATCCTTGATACCATCTCAGTTCTGTGTGATTCGTAAAAAGCTTCCTGTTCAATACATACATACAAACATACATAATCTCAAATGCTTCACAGCCAAGTTCTCGATCAGTTGATTTTGGGAAGAAGATGCTGAAGTTCACATGAGATTACAGACTTTGGGAGTTGAGCTACGGAGGTGATGACACACATCAGCTGCAGCCCTTCACACCTGGCCAGGTTCTTTGCTCTGGGGTACACCATTTGGCTTCTAACATGAATTAAAGCAGACCGTGTACAACAAACTGAATATTTCAGTATCAGGGTTATTCAAAGGTCAGGCCAGAGATCTTGTATGTCCAATTTCCTGCAGTCTGTGGGAAGTTTGTCAGTATTTAGATTTCTAAGCAGGCATCTTCAGAGCAATTTTTACACGTGGATTTGCATAAAGAATACTAATAAACTGCAGTAGGGGTCTAACCGTGTTTTACAGCTATTTCCCAAATGTTACATTTCCCACAGCAGATGAAGAGTCTTTAATGCTACCTCTAAAAATCATGCCACGAAGTGAAAATCTCTCCAGGTTCATTTATCTGGGTGTATCAGTCAATACTGGCTGAGCGGCTTATGAAACCCTCAGCGAAGCCAACGAGTTAGGCACCTGGGAACCCCGAGTGATTTTCCAAATTGCTTAACTGAATCTTCAGGCATCTAAACACCTTTTAAACTCTGGTCTAGGGTGTCTTTAATGCTCAAAACACCTTACTGAGACACAAAAGTGCTTTTATTTCTGTTTCACAGAAGTGCCTTAGTCAAAATCTCAGCGAAAGCTGTAGTTTAACGGGTTCAAACCGAGGTGTCCCATGTCCTAGGGAAGTTTTATAAGTGCTGGCCTCCCCAGGCAGCTGGTCCGGAGCCTTTCTCAAGGATTGTGCTTAAAATATTAGCCCTGCAGCTCTCTGTGGGAATGTCAGCTTGTAAGAGAAATACTGAGCTCAGAGCCTGAACTCATGACTCCCATATGCCAATGAATGGCACAGCCACTACATCACAAAGCCGACCCTATTTTATTTGATCTTAAGATGTTCCTAAATCTTGCCTCTTTCCGTGGTCAAGGGATAGAATTTAGTTGCTAGTAAGCTATTCAGATTTCATACTTTAGGACATCAAAGTATGAATGATGTTTTTCAATTTTCTCCACTTAAGCTTATTAAAAGAAATATTTTAAAGAGCATTATTCCCTGAAGTTACTGGATACAAAAATCTGCAAAAACCCCCTCTCACTTTTGGCTTTGGGTCAACACTGAACACAGACACAATATGTTTCTTTAAGGACATGTCACAGAATTATACATCCATCACTTAAAGTCAGAATGGCTAAAATACCGCCTGAGACAAAGGGAACCTCACAGCCCATTTGGTTAAGGGATGCTTTAGGGAAAATGCATCCTAATGCAGAAGGATTTACATTCCACTGAATTTGAAATTTATTTTTTTTCACAAGCTATCCTTTCCCACACTAGTAAATGGCTGTAAACTGCAAAAGCATGATGATACCCTGCCTCTACAGGGAGTTTTAGGTTACTTTCACTGACAGTCCTGCCCCAGTGCTCCGGCCTGCCACACTGCTCCTGTTGAAGGACCCACTCCAAGTCCCCAGGTCGGCACCATCCTCGTGATGCTGACAGTCCATTTTCAAATCCCACAGCACTGAGATTTGCTCCCGAAGGCAGCTGAAAACCAGCCGTATCATTCCCATTAGACTAAAAAGCACCAATATCTTGTGAAGTTGCAGCAATATTGTTGGTGGATTTAAACAACCAACATAAAAGCTTGCAGCGTGAGAAGGGCTGGCATGGCTGTGTATATCACTCTTTATTATGCTGCTGATAGTAATTTATATCTGTACGTGGCGTGCAAGCCTCAAAGACTCATAGCAGCAACACGAGATAGGAGAGCATGAGAAAGTGTGAATATTTAGAGAGGAGATAGAATCATAGAATCATAGCATGGTTTAGGTTGGAAGGGACCTTAAAGATCATCTAGTTCCAACCCCCCTGCCATGGGCAAGGACACCTCCCACTAGACCTGGTTGCTCAAAGCCTCATCCAACCTGGCCTTGAACACTTCCAGGGATGGGGCCTCCACAGCTTCCCTGGGCAACCTGTTCCAGTGCCTCGCTACCCTCACAGTAAAGAAGTTCTTCCTGAAGAAATTTCTCCTGAGATAGACGTGAAGCTTGGGTTTGATCCTGGGAAAAGCATGTGGTCCAGGGACAGTGCATGGGGATCGGACTGAAAAGACCAGGATCTAACTGCTGTCAGTGTGCTTTGACTTGTATAAGAGCATTCCCTCCTCTCTTCTTTCTCCTTCTTGTCTCATCTTTGTCCATCTCACCTGCTCAGGCTGACAGCTCTGGGGACAGGCCGGTATATTCACGATCTGCTGCAGTGGCTGTAGAGTAATCAGCACAGTGAGGGTCCCATTTTCAGCTGGACCTCACAGGCACTTCCATAATGAGCACCGACATCTGCAATTACATCATTAATTCACACAAAACACTAGCACCAGCCAAGCCACTTGGACCCCTAACTGGCTACCTCAGTGTATGAAGGATTATTAGAACTTGTGTTTTTACCCATTTTCCTTCGCACAGAGGGCTCATCAAGACAAGTGCTTGTTACCCCAGGTTTTAAACAGAGTCCCGCAGGTGCCTAAGGCTCCGCAGTAAAGAAAAGAAAGGAAAAGAGAAGCAAGAAGATCAAGATCCACCTTGGTTTGGTTGGGAAAAAAGTATTTCTTGCTGTTGAAGTACAGTGGTTTTATCAGGCCCTGCCCGGACCCGTTCTCTCTGAGGGCTGGCCGCAAGCACAGCCTCTCGCATTTTCCCCACACAATCTGCGTTGGTCCATCAAGCAGCGAGCAGAAAGGTGGGGTTTATCTGATCATTGCTCCATTACAACGGAGCTACTTTTGCTTCTGGAAGACGTGGACCAGCTGTGCAGTACCTAACGGCAATGCGTGAAAAGCTAATGCAACAGCCCACGTCTCAAAAGGCATCCCAGAAGTTTAAGCTCATCCAGAAGAACCTTGGGATGGTACCTTCATGCTGCTCCTCTCGGGACCGTACTCCATCACATCCTAACGAACGTCCTGCTTGAAGATGCCAGAGGAGAGTAGTACTTACTTGTTGAAAAAGCAAGACCTCTTCCCAAATGACACGCGCGCACACAACCCCTTTTCGAAATGTCCTTTTTCCCAGCACGTCCCACAGCCCACACGGAAGGCTGCACACCCAAAGGAACAGCCTGGACGGCTTCGGGAGGCAGCCGAGGTTTTGAGAGGTGGATTTCTACATTCCCTCCGCAGCATTTATCCAAGGCAGCATTCGCAAGGCTCGGGTTATCCACACTGCACTGAGCAAACAGCACACAGCTCATTTATCCGGAGGGGCTTTGTTCAGCTAGGTTTCACGCTCCCAGCTCGAACACAATGTTTAACTCCTCGAAGATACACTACTATACATTTAGATACCAATCACACAGGCCATCATTTTAGATGCCTAAGAAAGTAAAATTAAATACCACGGGGATTGTATCAGAAACCAGGTTTAGCTAGTATTTCAGCTCTGGGTCATTATTTCATATGTATATATCAAAGGAATGTGAATATGGAATAGGCTGAGAAGCAGGCTGCAGATGCAAATGCCAAAATACTAGAAGACTAATAGATTATTTTTAAGGGGAGGGAATAGACTGAAAATATAGGAGAAAGTTGCTGAAATAAATCAAAGGTGGGCAGATGCACTTGGCCAAATGGCTTTTTCCTTCGCAGTATAGTGATTTGTTTTATCCTTATGTTTCCTGAATCCAGTCAATAAGACTGCATTAAAAATGCATGGGCCAATTTGATGTATACAACACTGGGCTTTTCAGAAAAGCCGGGGCATTTGGAAGGGCGCAAGCACTGTATTTATGTACAGAAAAGGATAACAGAGGTTGGGAGAGGGAAATACTTGTCAGACGACAGGTACCCCATGTAGCAAAAATAATAAATTCCTCTTCTTTTGGGAGAAACAGTGTTCTTTATCAATAGAAGCTACCACACTCACATAAGGCGCCCACAGGGGGGCAGGAAGAGTAATAGCACGTACAAGAAGAGAGCAGCCTACATTTTTACCACTTCTCTTTGCCACTAGCTGTATTTTAGGACTCCCGTCGATGCAGGCTGGGCTAGGCATTACCAATGGCTTTCAGGAAAGCTGGCAGACAATGCATTTTCATCAGAAAACAAAGCTGACATTTTCCAATTTTCTGTCTGGACAAAGAGAAGAAAACACTTTACTTGGACAGTGCGCCAGCTGAGTTGGGGTATTTCACCCGTCGGTCTCAGCTGAGGCAGTTCAGCCGTCAGCTTCATTTGGCGGCGGCACTTTGTACCGAGAGCCCTTTGGGAGCATCCCACCCCCGCGCCCCTCTGCGGGACATGCTCTTTCATGTGCGGCGATCCACCAATTCTGCCTCCTGCCACCTGCCCAAATCCTGCATGACCCGTCCCACAGCCAAGTGGCAGCTCCAAGCCTTCCTGGGGACAAGCCGAGGCCACCAACCCCTCTGCAGGGTTCCCGACCCCTTTCCAGGTAGTCCCGGTGTTAGGAGGTCTCAGCAGGTTGGCAGCAGATTACGGAAGCCCCCCTGCTCTGCAGGGCCCTTCAGCACGCCTGAGTTACCCTGAACTAATTTCCGAGAGGCTGGATCTGTCGGAGAAGGGCTGATCGGTGCGTTAAAGGAAGCTTCTCCACAATGGCTGGACTCTCCAGCGTTCAGCTCCCTGTCCTGACCGCAGGCGGGACCCAGCACAGGCACCAGCCTCCTTCCGCACCCATCCTGCTGGTTTGGCAAGTCCTTCGGTTGGGTATTTCAGTTTTTTTAAGAACTTGACCCCGTGGGCTTTCAGGCTCAGGGATAAATCAAAGGAAAAGATGTCCGTTTGCAAAGAAATTGCATTGTCCAAGGAGAGGGGAAGGAGAGAGAGGGGGATGGAGGGACCGAGACTTGCACGCTCTTCATAAAATGTGTCAGAAGATACAGGGCTGATTTGCAGCTCCGCTTTCACCCTGGGCTGCCTGCAGCCAGCCAGCACTGCACAGGAAGGTCTTCCCCGGCAGGAAGGCAGAGAACACATTCTGTGACACAGTAAAACATTGAAATTAAATTTAACAACAGAGGAAAACAACTTCTGAGAGCTTCTCCAGCAGCAGCAAGAGGTTTGTGCTGCTACAGGAACATCTGAATTTGCATGAAGTGTAAACACGCCGGCACGCACATACACACCCCGCTCCTGTTTGCACCGAGAGTGTTCAGAAAATAGCACATGTTCCCTCCTTCGCTTCCACCTCGCTGCAGCGCCAAAGCCCTGCACATGGCTGGAAGGAAGCAGGGCTGTCATCCAGCCGCTCCGCAATCACGATCCGCTGGGACGAGATTGTTCCAAACTGTTGTTGGGGACCATTCAAGCGGCAAAACATTAAATGTTTCTATTATTTAGTGCATGCAGCTGGTTAAACTGAACAGCCCAGCAGGCTAATGGGGACACAGGAATAACCAGGTCAGCCAAAGAAGGTGTGAGCGTCTGTGCGCGTGTATATATGAGGCTATATATTGCTTGCTGCTTCTTATATCAAGTGTAGATTTAGGAACAAATAGCCTATGTTGTAGCACTTTCTACCACTGAGAGCTGTACAAGGCACTGATTAACTTTTTAAAACCTGCTGGGGAATGGAAGGATCTCTAGGAAGGTCGTACAGGGGAAAAGCTGCCCTTAAAGGAATATAAAATAGAAGAGCCTTCATGTAGCTTTCGGTAGAGCGGGCCAGCCATGCAAAGGCCTCCCGGATTTGAGGGCTCAAACGCTTCGCAGAAGGAATGTATAAAGAACAGCTGAGGATGGAAATATATTCCTTATGCATTGTGGAGTTATTGCTGGAGCGTTGGTCTGCATCAGAAATCACTCCCTGTAAAAGGCCAATGTTTCCATCTTAATTTTCGACCCTTTAGAAGCTATTTCCACCATCTGGAATTACACCTTCCACTGTAGACCCCCTCCTAAGCATCTTCTCTCTAGGTGGAATCATGAGGTGCTTCATACCAATTACAAAATTATCATCTTAGAGTGTCTCATACTGGTTTGCAAACCAGCCTGTAAAGTATCGTAATATTTAGGGTGACATGTAGGAAAAACAAAAGCAAGCAAGCAGAGGCATTTCAACAATGCCAGGACTAATTGCTCAGTTACGTAGCCGTTTGGTTTAAGAAAGCATCTAAAAAAAAGATCACGTGGAAGTCTTCAAGCTTCAGGCATTTAAGGAGTGGGTGGACAAAGCTCAGGGTATGAGAGCAGACAGAATGAGCCAGCAGCACAGGGACTGGAACATCTTTCCTATGAGGAAAGGCTGAGGCACTTGGGTCTTTTTAGTCTGGAGAAGAGAAAACTCAGAGGGGATCTCATCAATGCTTACAAATACTTCAAGGGAGGGTGCCGGGAGGATGGCACCAGTCTTTTTGCAGTGGTGCCCAGTGACAGGACAAGAGGTAATGGGCACAAACTTGAACATGGGAAGCTCCATCTAAACATGAGGAGGAACTTCTTTCCTTTGAGGGTGGCAGAGCACTGGCACAGGCTGCCCAGAGAGGTGGTGGAGTCTCCGACTCTGGAGACATTCCAAACCTGCCTGGACACCGTCCTGTGCAACCTGCTGTAGGTGACCCTGCTCTGGCAGGGGGGTTGGACTAGATGATCTCCAGAGGTCCCTTCCAACCCCTGTGATTCTGTGACTCGGTGATTCTGTATTTAATTTCCTTGGGTTTATGGCCCTTTCAGCACAAGCGCGCAGACACTGTTCTGCACAGTATACAAACTCTGCTACTCCTTGGTCCATTCGGAACCCTCTGGCAGAGCAAATGTGCTGCCTCTCACCCACCCGCCCCTCTGATGTACAGTGAAATAAATCACACCTTCTAAGTATTTTTATTCTATCAAAATTCTACCTGGCTGTGACTAACACCACAGTGAGGTATATTTACCACATACTTTTTTTTTTTTTACATTACAAACTGAATTCTGCAAAACATTCATGCTCTAATGTACAGACAAATTTTAAAATTTTGACATTCAGCTTCATCCCAGTTAAGAGCACATCTGCCCTATTTTGACATTTTCAACGCAAGAAAATTCTGCAGAAAAGAATATTTTGTACAATCAGCAAAATGCTCCACAGTTGAGTTGTCCACTTTCATAAAATTAGAAAGCTATTCTAAATGAAAGTATGATTGCAAATTAAAAATCAAGACATTCTGTTCCAAAAACTTACAAATGAGATATTTAGACATCATAGCATCTTTCCCTAGATTTCTCTTAAATTATATATTGGCAAATTCAACCAATTTCACAAAATATGTCCATTTTAATGCAATCACAGGTCTCAACAGGGTATGATTTGTCAAAGTTTCTGCAATTAAATTTACTTGAAAACGAGTTCATAGAATCATAGAATCGTTTAGGTTGGAAAAGACCTTTAAGATCATCCAGTCCAACCATTGACCCTACGCTACCAGGTCTGCCACTAAACCATGTCTCTCAGCACCACATCTACACGACTTTCAAACACATCTAGGGATGGTGACTCAACCACCTCCCTGGGCAGCCTGTGCCAATGTTTGATAACTCTTTCAGGGAAAAATTTTTCCTACTGTCCAGCCTAAACCTCCCCTGGTGCAACTTGAACCCGTTTCCTCTTGCCCTATCGCTAGTTACTTGGGAGAAGAGACCAGCGCCCATCTCACTACAACCTCCTTTCAGGGAGTTGTAGAGAGCAATAAGGTCTCCCCTCAGCCTTCTCTTCTCCAGACTGAACAATCCTAATTCCCTCAGCCGCTCCTCATAAGACTTGTGCTCCAGATCCCTCACCAGCTTTGTTGCCCTTCTCTGGACACGCTCCAGCACCTTCCCTACTTCCCTACTCCTGCTGGCCACACTAAATACGGCCTACGTGATTTGGGCTAGTACACCAACCCAAGTTTCACAGTTTTTGAGTTCCAAAGATTAAACGTACGCAGTATACCAGTGTATCACAGGACACAAGCTCAGAAAAGGGAGGCTTTTTCATTCCCGTTCTAACTATTCACTCCCCTCAATGGCGTATTGTTTTCCAGCTCATTAGTTTTGCAGTTCGCTGTGTATTTTTGGCTCATATGTGTCTGCTAAGGTAAGCAAACAAAACTGGAAAGACCTATTTCTGCTAAATCAAACTTATGCTACAGATTCTTTTCATCTCTCCCCCCCTCCACCCTATTCAGGTTCAGCTACTTACTACGTTGGATTTCATGGCCTTGAAATCTGCTTTAGAAAGAAATGCAACATGGACCCCTGTTGATAATTAGCCTCAAGTTTGAAAGCGCTGGAGAAGGAGGAGGTTAACATTCCCCATCAGCAAACTACAAAGAAAGGCGGGCAGTCTCACGCTGCCTCGCTCGCTGTCTGACAGCAGAAAACCTGTAGCTCTGCCACGCAAGAAACATAATTAGAAATTGGTTCCTGCATTTTTTAAACGGAGTTAGAGTTCCAAAGTAATCTCGATATGACTCCAATTTTTGTATGTTATCCTAATTGGATATCCAGATCCCTCCCCTGGGTGCTCAGATAAGTACTAACGTGTACTAAAATCCCTTTCAGGTTTCGCCGGGGGAAATTCCCTAGACTGGGGGTGGCAGTGCCCGATGGAGAAGGTACATTCATCGGCAAACAATTCCCACCCAAAGGTGGGGGCTACCTCCTGACACCCCTGATTGATAGCGAGGGGAAAAGAGCAGGAGAGAAACATTTCTGGAAGGCCTAATCCATAGACGTAATCCATAGGTAACGCAATGGGAACAGAACAGAGTAACTAATTACATTTGGAGTGTGTGTACAGTGCACTTTATTGACTAGACCTCTTAAATTGGTATTTATGTTATTGCTGTCTGGAAGCCCGAGGCCTTCTTTGAGTGATATTAGTAGATGAGATAAATAGAAATTATTTTACAGTTACTGATCTGGTTACTGACATATATGTTTCTTGTTTGTAAATGTCAATTTATTAGCATATGAAGGATAAACTCCTATAATTACTTAAATAACTATATTTTCTGATAAAATCATTTAAAAGAACACAGAAAAAAACCACACAAGAACATATTTTCACAACCTTTGAATCTGTTGCGATACTGCTTTGGACGATACATAAACCAAAGCTGACACCATACTTGATCTCAGCCAAAAAGCCTAATAGCAATATTATAGCCCATAAAATTCTACATCTGACAGCGTAAAAATCCTGTTTGTGCATCTATCGATTACGCATCACCTTAGTAAAAATCACTACCCACACAACCATACCCCATGCCAACCGTTCACGTTGCAGGGGGGGAAAATTGCCACCTGGGATGGCAAAACCAGAAACCTTTCAGCCTACGGACTAATTTCAAAGTCAGAGGACGTCTTCTTTACCTAGGCTGATTTGCAGTCAGGCTGCTACGCCAGACTTCAAGAAATCTTGAAAGTGAGCCCAGCCCTAATAAGGGAGGGTTGGAGAGTCAACCAGAGAAACCATCTATTGTCCCCTGTCTCAGGAGCTTTAGCACTGCTCAAGGTTACCTGATCTTTCCTATATTCCACATTTTATAAATCGTATTTTTATCTGAGAGGGTGGATAATCCCTGTACATAAGAGCTATTGGCAAGTATAAGAGTTATTCAAATCTCTAAATCACAGACATCTGCTGCACCTCTTGCATACTTTAGCATTCGTAGGTGGCTTTTTGCATGCAGGATGGACAGCCCAACGTCGTCCCCTGCAGTTAACAGGTTTTTCTGGTGTAAAACACTCTTATTCATTCCAGCCTTCATTGAGCTACCTGAAAGTTGCCGTTTTCTGTACCATTCTCTGTGTCCTGACCTAGCAAGTGTATCATGTAAGCTAGGAGTAACGAAACATGGGCAGAATTAAGTTATATGTGGAATTTCACCTTCAAGTGTGCAGGGAGCGCTACCTGTTCTCAGGACACCTGAAACACTTTGAAAATGGGCATGCACCGGACTTTGCACACTAGGAAAACGTGAGGAGCGGCGGCGCAGCTCTCGTTCAGCGGATGATGCAAAATACGGAGGACAGCAAGACACAGGCACTTCACCGGGCTATCAGCAAAGACACGTAAACGGGCCCCACGTCAGCAAGTCAAATCAGTGGGTCCAAAGAGCAAGACTAATGACAAAACCACACACGGTTTCCCACAAAGGTTACAGAGATGAAAAATAAGACTTGGACTGCTTTCAGAAAATTTTCCCCTGGATATTGCAGAAATCATGATACTTTTTCATAACCTCTGGATGCTGCTGACAGAGGAGCGGCACACGGGAAAGGTGTCTGCATCTCGGATCCTCTGCTCTCCATGATGCCTTGTTTTCTTATGGAAAAAATAAAACAGCAGCTGTGGAATAAAGCTGTAACCCATGCAGAAAGACATTTTAAAATAAATATGTGGTGCCTTTTTTACCAGAATAGATCTGAAAACATTTTCTGAAGGTGAAAGAATAATGAATTATCAATAGGCAACGTGGGCGGAACCACTTGCATTCCATCTGCCTTCTAGCTGCCTAAACCCAGCAACTACCACAGTCCTGCAAATGCTCTATAGCTGCGGTTCGTGAACGGAGAGACCCTGTACGTCTCCTACTGATTTATAGATTAAAGCCCTGCTTAGAAGAAGCTACCTACCAAGATGTGTTGAAGTTTTTACAGCCCTCATTCAACTGCCGCTGAAATCAGTGGGAGTCCTGCCACTGATCCTAACAGCACTTGGATCACATTTCCCACAGAGAGTTACTCAGGAATTTTGTCAGGAAAAAGAACACAACTGTAGAATACATACTGAAAAAAAAGGAATTTTATATTGGCAGGAAGATAGATAAAATACCATAATAGGTTTTTTTTCTTCTCTGATTTCTATTATTCATGGAACTCTAATGATCCCTTTCTGCATGCAAGACAAAAGTAAACCATAGCCTCCCAATAGCAAGCATGGCACTCCGTCATTAATGTAACGCGGATATGTTAATGCAATAATAATTGCCTACCCTACTGCAGTCAAATCACCTTGCACTAGAATTGTCACTGGTATAGTTTCATTTTCATTAAGATGACAAAAAGGGCCCCGAGATGATTGTCTGCTTTTGTATCCTATTAATGAAAGTATTAACAGAATTGGGAGGGAAATTAGGAGGAAACCCAGAAAGTAGCTAAAATGATGCCCTATCACTGTAAATAAATTGGCCTGCTGACCTAGTACTTCTCCCTCAGGACCAGGCAGAAAGCGGACAACGGCAGGTAACTCAACAAGCACTCCTCACACCCAGGCAGTGGTGGCTCACAATAAAACTTCCAAAACATGCAAGCTGCAGTCAAATTTAATCAAGTGAATTTCACATCAACGGCAGCCTCTAAAAATAATTAAAAAATCAGGAAGAATCACAATTTCAAGGCAATGTCGACAGCCAAAGAAAGCATAATCCATATTTGCATTAGGTCCTCATGCATCTTGTCACATATCTGCACTGAAATTTTCTCCCCCTTTGGCACAAAACCTTCTTACTTTTCAAACAACTACTGAATAAAGTCCGTAACTTACTTATCAAAACAGCTCTCAGCCAAAATGCTGAACTCTGTGGGCCACGGTAATGAATTCCTGACTTTGGAAAGAAAAGTTTGAGACAGATATGATTAACTTTCCATGCTGGAAGCGTGGCTGCCCTGAAAGGGCAAGGAGTGTTGGGAACTGCAGATGGCATCCCAGAGCTCAGTGATGAATCAGGAGCATCTTACGTTCCCTGGGGGGATGTTCGCACTGTGTCTGAATCTAGACCTGGAAGATGCCATGGGAATGGCAGGACCCATCATCTGTCTGTGATTTGTACGTGATATAACTCAGTAACTGGATGGGCTGCAAGAAGGGGATACGGAAGCATTAAATAACACGTGAAAAGTAACAATTAAAGAACCAATGTGGAGGCTTTCTATCTCCAAAAAACCTGTTTGGTTTTGCTGAGGTTATCTGAAAGGATACTCCTTGCCAGCGAGGATCCAGCCAGCCGGAGCTGAAACATGGGCTGTTTGGTTTTTTTTACTTTCAGGTTACAAGGGAATAGTGCAGGCAAGGAGGGATGTTGCTGAAATCCAACTCCGTAATGGAAACCTGGATGAAACGGTTGCTGCATCCTTATCACCTCTCTGCAATTCAACACAAACGCTAGCAGACTAACCACGTGCATAAGACAGTCGAAGGAGTTTATGTTAGTTTAGCCATGTGTTGCCATTCTGATAAAGGACAAACTGACTCACCATTAGAAACCAACAACAGCCTTAGAAAATGTACTGTTAAGCTTTTTTTTCGGTTTAAAAAAAAAAAGCCAACATTTGATGCATTTTGAAATGATGAATAATAAAAAAAGTCTGAATATTCAACTGTGTTTTGAATTGCAGAGTGTACACTCAACCTGAGAAATAATCTATGCTCTG
Source organism: Burhinus oedicnemus (assembly GCA_008921705.1). Taxonomy (NCBI): domain Eukaryota; kingdom Metazoa; phylum Chordata; class Aves; order Charadriiformes; family Burhinidae; genus Burhinus; species Burhinus oedicnemus. Next base: position 3,482,781 of record VFFE01009212.1, on the reverse strand, counting down.
CTGAAGTCATTCATGTTCAGACTGAAATTATTTTTATTCTTTGTCAGTGGCAAAATGATGCTTAATATTTTATCTCTTTTGTTTGCAGCAAGATTTTTTTCTTGTTTTGGGAAACAAACATCTTTCCCGAGGGACTATGGCATCAAACAGTTCCTGAAGCAAAGAATACTTCTTGCGGCTGTTCTGAACAGGTTTCATCTGTAGTTTGACTCCGAAGCGACTTGTGCATCACTAGGGTCAGAGATCACACGAATGGAGAGAATGTCACATAAGAAAGTACCAACAAGGACAAAAGAAGAAATATGGGAACAGTTCCCCATGTGCCGAGAATGAACTAATGCTCAAGAAAGGCTAATTACACTCCTGAAGTAAAGCGGCTTCTAAATCAAAGTGGCACAATGCAGTATATTGTTACCAGAGCCACAGAACAAGCACAAAGAGCAATATAATACAATAAACCAAAATTCCACACCCCCATCTGCTCTGTTCTCCAAATTGAAGCATCTCAAATATCACAGCAACATTTTTCTCTATTTCATCACAGAGTCTACGTTTGCCGCTCACACATTTAAGCATGGAGAACTTAAGTGACTGTAGTAAGTCATTATGGGAGAACACGGTTCAGTAATGGGGTGCATCCAAAACCTCAACACAGATATATCAAAGCATTGCTAATCAAAAGGTGAAAGAAAACACTGGAAGAGAAATCTCAGCCTAATAAAACCTGATTATTCTTACGCACCTATGTCGCTTGTGAAAGTGGGACGCTGCAGAAAATAAAAAATAGTGAAATACTATCACCTTTTAGAGCGCCTTAAGGAAGCAAACAGCCAGATCAAAGCACAGCTGATTTATGAGCAAATCCCACCTATTCTTTTAAGAGCTTTCCAAAATTACCAGTGTACACTGGGGCTTTCAGAACAATGGATGAAAAAGTAGAGGTGCAAGGGATTTCATTCTGCACATAAAATAATCTCCGTGTGGAGCATATTAATGTTCCTTTGAGGGGCTCTATAAAAGCCCCTATGTTAGAGAGATAAGGAAATATATTGAAATTGGCCAAAGTAATCCACAGAGCTAAAAGACATAACAAAATGTTTAAATACTTGCTCCGCAAGTTCTTCTGGGCTCCACCATAAAACCTAGCTTATTTATAATCAGACATAAAGAATAATGAGGAGGGGGCACATCAGTCCTTTCGCAATGTCCCTTCATGCCCCTACAATTCATTTGTTTGTAAGGAGCACGTCCTGCTTCGCTCAGACAAACAAGATGCAAGATCACATGTCCCAAGAGACAGAAAGAGGAGAAAACCCACAGAAACAACAAACACGTCCACTCTTACATCCAGCGCTGTCATAATGAATGACAGCAAAAAACCATGAAGGGACATAAAACCCTGTGCCTCAGGGGTTAGGTCAGTCTCTAAGTGTTATAGATCCAAAGGAGACCATGCAGGGAATCCCATTATTCTGTATCTCCCTCCTGCGCAGCTCCTACACTTTCCCTCCCAGAAGACTGTAATGAATATTGTCAGAGACAAGATACTGGAATAGATGGACCTTAGGTCTCGCTCAATTCCTGTGCCTATATTATTATTAGAAGAGAAGCTGTTACAGGTATGTAAATGATGATGGAGTCCCTAAAAATTGAAGGGCAGGAAAAAAGGAATGATGCAGCAGGCTGTTCAGCCAGCATCCGCTCCTCTTCCTCTCCTTTTCCAAGCACAGAGGTAACACTATGCGTGGCTTCATAGCTCTTAAGGCTAGGACTCCAGCCCCGTTCCCAGGAAAAAGAAACAGGTTTGTGTACAGTGTATTTCATTTTTCATAATTTTTTTCCCTGGAAGTTCAATAGAAAGTTCTGAAAAAATAACTAATGCTGCATCCCAAATGCCTTGTTCATCTCAGTCACCTTCCAGGAGAAGGCCACCTGGCCCACCACGTGGAAACAAGAAAAGAAACTGCACAGTCAACCCCCCTGGCTGGTAACAGAAGATATTTATTACACTTGTCCACAGTCTTCAAGGAATTGGTGTGTTAGTGCATAATTTAGTAGGTAGTTGCAGGAGTTCATTGTTACAGGCTGAACATCTACTTTAATGGTTATAGATCCAGTCTAAGTTTTCAATCTGCTTCTCTGTTTCCAAAGGGGAAAACAATGTAAATAGCTGCAGGAAAATCGGGATATAAATAACGGGGCACAGGGTGGGATTTGGATTTCGTTCCCACCAAAAGCTCTGCGGGCCTCTTTGAAGAGCCCTTCCACCCCTGGTCGGTGCATTGTGCCCTGTCCCACTCCTGCCTGAAGCGGACGAAGCAGATGTGCTGCCTGCGATGACCACTGCTGGGCTCCAGCTGCATCTGCCCAGAGGGACCAGCTGCAGACACAGCCCCACACGAAGCCCACGAAAGCCCTCTTCTGTCTCTTCACTGTTGACAAAAGAAACATCAAGAGGTGAAGGTGCCACTGCAGTAGCGTCAAAGTACGATCTTCTCTCCTCCTGTCTCGCCCGCGCCTCCCCTCCCAAACCCAAATCCCAAGCCTGTAAAGGTACCGCTTGATCTTACGATGATGAAGGACACAGCTGGGAAGTGCCAAAAGTTGAAGGATAGCAGCGGGAGGAATTAAACCACTGAGGGATGCTCAAGTGAGGAATACGCTGCCGGCAGTTCGGTTTCTGTGTACGATGTTTCTAGCAACAGTTTCATAAAAGCGTAAGTTTAATAACACCTAAGCCCCTTCCAGAAAGTGCTCATTAACTCACTGTTGCTGTTTGGTATATCCTCAAATTGCTACCTTTAAAAACCTGAAGAAAACTTCAAAGACTGTGAGGCTGAAGAGCAAATATTCGCTGGTGTCTTAAAATGAAATCTAAGGTAGGGCAGTGAGCAGAGGAACAGTTGGTGAACAGTTGGTGAATGGATATTTTTATGCAAGGAATGCCTGAAGGAAAGAGAATGAAAAAAACTGTGTAGGGAGAAGGAGCAATTAATATGCTCCTTTTTTTTCCCTTACGCTTATTTTGATTTGAAAGTCTATTCTTTCAGTATCACAGATTAAGGTCACTATACAATTTACCATGGAAAAAAAAGTGGTCATAGTGGTTGAATCAAGAAATGAAAGGGCCCTACGACAGAGTTTTTAATTATTCAAAAGTGATCACAAAGATATTCTGAATTAATTTTCACATTTTTGCATTTGTACGTTTCAAATGACTGTGTGTATAGATATCGTTCAACTCACTAGGAAACAGCACGCATCCTTAAGACCAGTTCCCTCGTTAATGTCATTCTTGATTGGGAAGGCCACCAACTGTAACAACGTCTTGCTGAAAACATTAAACACTTCAATGTTTCATGTGAGCTACTCTCACCAAGAAGCCCTGACTCCCCCTGAAATATATGCAACAGCAAGCCTTACATGCCAAAAAATAACTCAAATAAATAAAAATGAAAAATTCTCTGGATCCAAATTCCCTCCTGCATCTTACTAATTACGGCGCATGGACCGTTAGGTGCGCATCTCTTGTTAGCTTAATGGGAGCTGAGAGGCCAACGCTTGCTACAGCAGGGCTGAAACTACATCCCAGTTGTTCCCCCCTCGCTGTTGTTCTACAGCTCCAAAAAAATATTAACTACAATTACGCAATTGCTCGTTTCCTATTTTTTGCCACTCAAGATAACACTGCAGGTAAAAGATAACAAAGAAAAACATCAGAGCGTAGAAGCTAACACAAGCACGGTTGTTCCTCGCTAATGGTAGCCACCTTTGTGCTCATTTTTTCAGCACCGTCTGTTTACGTGGTTTATTCTAGCAGCGCAGAGCAGCCAAGCATCAGCCCAGCGGCTACAGCTTCCGGGCAGTTTGGGGCACACTACCAGTGTGTAAATGAAGATTGCCGTTATTGACGTTAATGGGTTACAACAGTGTAAAACAGCAGTAACGGCAGCCAGACTCTGTGGCTTTCCTGGGCTGAACGTTATGCCTGAAAATTAGATTCATAAAAATTATTTTCAAATAAAGTCTTAGGTGGTTTTTAATTGCTTACTACAGATATCCCTGTCGTACTGCTTTGAGGGGTTGCATGCCGCTCTTCCAAGTGCCTGGGGAATCCTTTGAGGACTGCAGGGCCTTGCTTTACGTAGGCACGATGAGAAATAGAGGTTACACACAAAGCCTCCGGAAGCAGCAGACACCAAGTGACCACGCAGATGAGCTGGACTGGACCCTCCCAGCTGAATTTATCATGGGGGTGATATGTTGGCTCCCAGCAGGGATGAGGAGAGAAATCTTCATACCTCCCATCTTTTTACAATCAAGGAATTGGATCCAACCCCAAGGAACATCTAGATGTGTGTGAAACACGTGGACAGTTCTGGGGGTAATTACCCGAAAGTCAGCTCTACTGAGAAGTATTATTTGTTGCATGCAAATAAGGTTGTGGAGGGCAGATGCAGGGAGTTTAATAGCTCTTTTTTAAAATCATGCTCCTAGGAACAGCCTACAGATTCTTAGTTATTTTTTTTTTTTAAACTATCATCATTTTTAAGAGAGGTTCCACTCCAGAGACATACATTTTCACAACTGGAACAGAAATGAGCCATCCAATAGATGGGGAGAAGAAAGGAGAAAAGAATAGTCAAGCAAAGATCACAGAGGAAAAGCTCTTTAAGAGACCCTGCAAGAGCAGGACAAATATTGGCATCAAATATTTATGGGCAGTCATTCAATCAAGGCCCATGAGCTTCCTTTCAAGTGTGCGTTCTCATTTTTATTCACTTCTTGCAAAAATTCACTGCATGAGCAAGGTTTAGCATGACTAGATCTTCGTGTAAAATATGTATACTGGTTGCAAGCAGTAAGTTTTCATAGTTGAGGCAAATCTGACATTTGTGAAGTCCATGGGAATTTTGCTGTTTTTTTCAAAACCAGAGATTTTACCCCAGATGTCATCTAGCTGATTTCAAAGCAAGAGCAATCAGTTTTACTGGCAATAGGAATAGCAAATCGTTCATAATCTTTCTTAGAATGAGACAGCTTTTGAAAAAAAATCCATTTCCCAAGTTACACTGAATAACACAGGGACTTAAAATCAACTCCAGTTTGGGGATAAATTCTATACAGTGGCTACTTGCTTGGAAAAAGTTAATGGCATACTGCAAAAAAACAGGGAAGGCTCTTCCCATACCTATTCTACACCCACACATGTACGTGTGTGAGCACACACACACACACGAATACACTGATTTTTTTGGTTTGGCTTTTTCCTTGTTCAGACTTGTGACTTAGGACATTACTCTCCATGTCTGAACTTAAAATTACAGTAAATTGCAGAGCAGTAATTTCAGGGAGCTGTCTACGTCTTCTCTCCGAAGAGACCAGCCGGGGATTTTCCATTCGCACATCTTTCACAGAACCAAGTCCTTATTCACAAAGTCCACATACACTCTTAACTCTCTGAAATGTTGCAGACGTGTATCCAATATTTGCAACTTAATTTCTCATGGTATAGTTTTTTAAATACATATATATGTTCCAATCCTACACGTATCACTGCACACATGCAGTGAACATTGGGTACATTTTCCTCGTACTCTGTCATTAAGAGCTGTATTGACAGCAAACAAGTTACATATCTTTTTTTTAACAACATATAATTTTGCTGTTGTTTGCACGTTTTTTCCAAGACATATTGGATACCATTTGCTTTTCATTACAAAAAATGTGCTGACAACAAAATCACATATTCCTGACACACAAAAGAAAGAAGAAAGAGCTACCATTTTTGGGGCAGGGGAGTAGTTACATGGGGAACTTGATACATCATGACCCGGGTATGCAGAGCGCGCTCAGCACACACACACGAAAGCACGTAGCACACGCATCTATCAAGACACAATAGAGGTGTTTGAGGCTTCCCAAACCCCTGTCCTTTTTATTCATATTGCAGTGTATTGATATATTATTTTTAATTATCCGAAGATAATTAAATCTGGAGATCCAAGGGTAGCCAGATGCAAAAACGTCTGAAGATTTATGCAGTTGGGCTGCTACATTTGTATGTGTATTTACACCTATAAAGCCCACAAGATAGCATTGCAGAGGGGCCTGCGCCCAACGCTACGTTAATTCATCACACAAATGCCCAGCAGCAGTGGCAACATAACATCCAGCTTAATGACAGCGCTAATTTCCCAGTCTTTATATTCAAGACACGCCTAAATCAAAGATCCACAGATAGACCTAAATCCGAGATGTGTGTAAGAGCCTTTGGAGAAGCCAGAGCCACTATTAAATGGTATGGATCTTCAGCTGAGGCGAGACTCCACCGGAGGCAAGGTGGTCTCCCTCTCACTGAGATTCAGGCTGTACACACACAATCGATACCCATGTACCACTCTGCTAGACTACATCGGAGGCCTCCCAGCTGGATTGGGACCTGGTGGTAGTTGCCTATCAGAGAAAAGGAGGGAAGCTGAGTAAAGAAGAGAAGCCAAGAAAAGTCCATGTCTACATATCTGGAAAGCCGTATCTGAGAGGACACCTCTGGTATCTCCTTATAAACTTCCCAGCACATACTGGAAGGCAGACCCAGAATGCTGGCTCCAGGAGTCTATGACTTTACACACATTTTTTGGTGAATATTTGAATTCTACATCCCATATATCTGCTTCATGCTTAGGCTTTAGGCTTACAACGCTCAATGGAAGAAGAGCAAATCCATCTAGCTCAGGACATGCTTCTTGGTCCAAACACTTATCTGGATGTGCAACACTGGAAACATCAGGACTGTTTTGTCCAGCCTCTTCCTTCCATAGTTTTCCAGGCAAGAAGAATTTTAAAAACCATCTGGGACTACAGAAAGAAAATATGTTGACATTGGTCAAAAAGCTGGAACAGCCAAAGAAATTCCCAAAAGAGAAGCAGGTCCTTGGGCTGTGGCATTCCCAGTCTCCCAACAGCTCAGGGTACCACAGAGCTGTATTGGGCCTATTAGACTCATTAGCACGCAGCAGCTCTTCCGACTGCAGAACAGATTGAGAGAGAGCAAGAGAGTAGAAGAGGGCAATTTTCTTCCTCTGCCCGCTTCTAATTGTCATTTCTATAGAAAGTCCTCCAAAGAGGAAGAGTAAGATCATTAAAGCCAAATGGAGCCACTAGAATTTATCGATGAAGGGCAAGTCAAACCCAGTCTCTGTTTTGCCCATGAGCTATATTGATTTATTATTATCTAAAAAGCCACACTGACCTCTCTGGATCTGTACTGTCAAAAAGAATGTACTTGGGTCTAAAATACCCTTTTTTTCTAGCGTGGAGTCTCTCCCTTTCTCAGTTCCCTTCCCCTGTCCTTTGCCAGCTGGTTGGTAGCTAGTGCAGCTGGCAGTGATGCCAAGTGCTTCGCTACGGTGGAGCCCTGGGCATTAGCAAGGATAATAATCAGTGGTCAGGGAAGCATGGATTGAATATGCCAGCGACACCGAGCAATAGGTCCACCGCTCTTTGTATCGTGCACTCCAGCTTGCAGGATGCAAAATAAACTGCGTATCAGAAAGAAGAACGAGTGGTTAAGCACTAGAAAAATGTTAATAGCAGCACTGACCTATCATCTGGAGCAAGCCTTCCAGCGTAAATCAGCACACCACCAAAGACAACTCTGAAGAAGGCAACAGCCTGTGACTGCCAGGAATCACACCCTGTGCACAGCCACCAAGGTCACCGGTGTGGTCCTGCTGCGGCCTCCTGGAGACCAACGCTGAGTAGGCAGCACACCACCGCTCAAGTCCACCAGGATTCAGAAATTACCCGCTTACCAACACAAGCACAGTGCCAGGAGCAGAAGCTCACAACTCCTTTCCACCGCCACGCAGCTCCAGCTGCTCACGTAAAAATTTATTGCAAAACCTGGTGCGTTTGATAACAGAGAGGAAAAACTTGGGGAAGAGTCAAATTAAGCATGTAACATGTCCCCATTTCTAGTCTAGTGGGAGGTGTCCCTGCCCATGGCAGGGGGGTTGGAACTAGATGATCTTTAAGGTCCCTTCCAACTCAAACCATTCTATGATTCTGTGATTCTATGAATGCATTCAGCGACACAACGCTGCTGATCTGCCCTGGCTCAATCTGCAGCTAAAGCAATGCCACGGGCTCCTGTAAGCAATAAGCGAAGCAGCAACTTGTCTAACCCTGGGCGCTTGACGGGGGAACCACGGGCGGTCCTTCCTTCGCACAGACCACGCTTCTCTTCGTCCCACAGCCACACTGATTGTGCACTCTGGCCTGTCCTACAGAACGTGGTGGAGCAGCAGGTTTGGGCGTTACATTCTTCTCCTTTACACTTCTGTTCAGGAGAATGGCAGCAATTACAGCTGGTATTTCAATATAGTTGAGTTTGCTACATTTCCAGTGACTTCAACGTCTGCTCTCCCATATAAAGGTATAGTTTATACTGACAGTGGATTCCAGGTGAATGCTCATTGCAGCACAACCCACTCATCCTGACCAAATGGATGAGCAGCAGACCAGCATCCCTAAAGAAGGAGCAAGGAACAGAGTGACTCATTTATTTAAAATGCTGGCTGAGAATTCAGCCATCTTTTGAGAACCCTGATATTATATTTTTTTTTCTTTCTGCAAAATTAAAAGTCATTAATCTGATTTTCTTTTAATGTCTCTTGACTCTTGCACTTTGCTAAAATGAGTATTTCCCTTCTGTGCATGTACGTAGCCACTCAAAACCAGCTATGAGCCCACCACCTCAGAGCAGGTCCGAGGGTTCAGGGGCCCCTGAACCAAATCTCTGGGACTGTGATTTTAGCACTGCTGATCAGGGTAGGAATCACACGAACTATCAGCAGCAGGTTTGTAGAGCTCAAGGCAACAGATGAGTACAGCTGCAATTTGATGGGATGATTTCCAAAAAGGAGAGGCCAAAAAACAAACCGGCAGAAATAAATAACTTTTCACCACTGAACTAACGTAGCAATCAGTGGCCGAGAAGCAGAAGCCCGAGACCTGCTCCAAGGCTCCCTACGCAAAGCTGGTTAACTACAAAGAAGGCACAATAATCAAAAAGCTAGGAGACAGCAGAAAAAGCCTTATGATTCTGCAGAAGACAGCAATCTTACTGGCCTGGGATAAAACATAGTTTTTATTTAGGCAAAGCTCTCATTAAAATCTGGGAGAGTATTGAGTAAGTAAAAATAAGGACCTCAGGGTCCAGCCTAGCCCATCTTACTAATGAACTCTTAGATACAGAGAACAAAATTTCGATACAGAGAACAAAATTTTGCCCAGGGAGCAGCTTCCCTGCTTTGCTCCGCAATCTCCCGTGAGCTTACGGGAAAGTCAAGACAGTTCATGATGTTTAAATCAAGGCGCAAGTTGATTTATTGTAGCAGAACAACACGATGTGTATGTCTGCTTCAGGATTCTTTCTTCAGTTATTTTTTTACATCTCTTCAGAGCACAGGAAACATATGACATAATCTGAATATTTATGGCACGCTGTGTAAAAGCAGAAGCCCCTCTTCTGTACCCATCTCATTACAGGAGTTTACATTTTTGGAAAGGCTTTCTGTTCTGGACCAACCTGAATTTCATACTTCTGCTCCACTGTTAGCCCAGACTAATACAATGGTGTAAATTGTAGAGGATTTCAAATCTTTCAGCAGCCTTTTCAAAACCAGAGCCCATGTAAAAGAGTTCAGCTAGCCACTCTCCTTCATCTGAGGGGAAAGCTTGCCTTAGGCACAAACAAAGCTTCAAATTGATTTAATTTAAAATTTCAAACTTCTGTATGCTGTTCAGCTTCCGACTGCCATCTGCTTTTTCAGCTTGCCGTGACAGAGAGCACAGTTTTTATTATGTTTGTTCAAGCAGGTCCATCAGTATAATATTAATTTTCCGAGTTTGGGAGTTCTGTATGCTTTAAAAAGCCACTAGTTATAAATCTGATCAGAAATTATCAACAAAAATATCATAGCTCATTTAGCCAGCTTTCAAAATTGCATCTTCCCAGCCTGAAGCTCCCAGACTGTTATCTCCTCCAACTGCCCCTCACATTTGTTTGTGCTGCACCAAACACAAAGGTCCCCCGTGAGTTTAAATTGGGACCTTTTATATCAGCCACAGCATATGAGTCTTCAAAAACCAGTAACCAAATGTATTTTGGTCACATCAGACGAAGCCACCCCTGCTCAGATATTCCCACGAGAACTGTGGCAACGTGGGAGCAGGGCAGTGAATTCCTTTACAGTAGGAATCCAGTTTATCTCAAATCCGACCCTGGGACATACTAGCTCTTGTCTTGACATCCCACTCCAGGCATTCCTGGGCCTTCCTCTCACTCCTCCGCCCCCCTTTCTTTTTCTTTTAAATGTTCCTGTATAAAATTGATTTTCCAAAGAAAGAGAAAAAAGGGTGTCACTTGGGACCTCTCCACTAAGTTAATCTACTTTTCCAAACTGCTTCCGTAATGTGCTGCATTGTGCCAACGCAAGAACAAGCAGAGCTCTTCTTCCACTTGCAAATGCACTAAAATTAAGTTCTTCACTAGGCTTTACGCTTAAAATATGGATCTTTCGCATCCTTCCAGAACACCCTCCTTCCAACAAACACATTCCTAGAGACAGGCATATGTTACAAACATCCTGATAAAATGAACTTTGGAGGAAACCGCAGCTTGTGCCTGTCCCTGTTGAGACGCCACAAACACGCCAAGTTGTGGTTTAAACTGGAAAACTACATTAATAGACGTGGTGTGAAACAGCCCAGATGTGAGCGGCTGTGATTAACTCGCAGGTGTACCCCCAAATTCGCCCGACGCCACATCGAGCCCTCCTTTCCCTCAAAACCAGATGATTACTCATCCCTACCTTTGAGATTGGACTTAAAGTCCCAGTTTGCTTTGCATAATGAACTACGCAGCCATTAATAACTCTTTTAGATGAAAAATAAAACTGGGATTCTGTCCCCACTGGTCACGTATGAGTCCAGAGCTCTTTCTATATGTTGCTTCAGGCCTGCTCTCCTACTTCAGTTCCCGTTTAGATAGTTGCATCTTCTACCCAAACCCCCCTCACAACCTCTGGCAGCCGGCCACCGATGGGGTATTTGCTCCCCTATCCCCCTCCGACTGATTTTATTTCTATTCAGCGGCGAACTAACAATCCTAGATTCATACTGACACTTGACACAGCGCTTCAAGGTCTCCCTGAGAGGCACTCCATAAATGTAAATTCCATAATTATTTGAAAGCGGAGTCTCTTCCAACCTGAGTGAGATCTGATAGCATCTCTGCCTTATAAATAATGTAACGTGCTGGCAGGGTTTGCTTCTCCGTACAAGGCACAGAAGGCCCAGCTGGAGCACAAACAAGAGTACAAGAAAAACACAGTTGACAAAAAATGTACCAGGAGACCTAAAAAGATGTTCTCTATAGATCTCGGCATAGATGGACAACAGGGCTTTCTTCTGATTTAGGGCAACATCTGTGATCGGTGAAACCTGTGACTGTTTGGGAAAGATTAGAAAGCAGAGCTGAGCCACCCTAGAGATGTGAGAGTTGCAAATATCCCAAATATTTTGTCAAATCTCTTTTGTAGTCCTACCTTCAGAGTCATAGATGGTAAAATAATCAAAGGCTGTTGTCGAGATCCTCAAAACAAAGAGTCAAGGGCAAAAACAAAAGACAATAATAAAAAATTATTATTAGTAAGTGATGGTGCCCCTGTACTCAGCGCTGATGAGGCTGCAGCTGGAGTCCTGTGTTCAGTTTTGGGCGCCACAGTCTAGGAGGGACATTGAGGTGCTGGAGCGTGTCCAGAGAAGGGCAACAAAGCTGGTGAGGGGTCTGGAAAACATGCCTTATGAGGAGGGCTGAAGGAATTAGGATTGTTTAGTCTGGAGAAGAGAAGGTTGAGGGGAGACCTTCTTGCTCTCTACAACTACCTGAAAGGAGGTTGTAGTGAGATGGGCGCTGGTCTCTTCTCCCAAGTAACTAGCGATAGGACAAGAGGAAACGGGTTCAAGTTGTGCCAGGAGAGGTTTAGGCTGGACAGTAGGAAAACATTTTTCAGTGAAAGAGTTACCAAACATTGGCACAGGCTGCCCAGGGAGGTGGTTGAGTCACCATCCCTAGATGTGTTTGAAAGTCGTGTAGATGTGGTGCTTAGAGACATGGTTTAGTGGCAGACCTGGTAGCGTAGGGTCAATGGTTGGGCTAGATGATCTTAAAGGTCTTTTCCAACCTAAACGATTCTATGATTCTATGAAATTCCGAGGTGTCTTACCAACAGACCCCCGCCAGCAGCTCTTCCCTTGGCTTGGGGGAAGGTGACACAGATGTTGTCGGCTGTGTGGGACGGTAACGCTGCCCGGGCAAGAGCTTAATGGATGTTCCCATTTGATTTACGTCACCAGAATCAGCCAAGGTGGCTTTTTCACTTGCAGGCTGGTAAAAGGACTCGGATACCTACCGAGCGCACAGAAAGCCCCTCGCCTTTTGCTAACTGCCTGTATTGTCGGAGATAAACGGCTGGGGGGAAGGATCCAGTTTACTGTAAATAAACAGCAAACTACTGGACCATCTGGAGCTTTTCTGTGATTTATGCTTGCTCTGCAATTTTAAGGAGACTTGTTTCCAAATGATGACACAGTTTGGGGATTTAAACCCTAATCTTGAAAACACATATTTAAAAGGTATTAGCTAATTATTTAGGCTGTAACTACTGCAAAAGCAGCAAATAAACCAGAGTTCTTTGAACTGGTGTTTTTGAAGTTAGCAAGCGTTTGAACTAAATTATAGGTGAGAGCATTTGATTGACTTTTGTGGAGACGGACTGTAAATGAGAAGAGGAAAAGGCGCCTGGTCTTTTTGCAGGGAAAAAATCGATACCGAACCAGCGGAGGAGAGCTCACCCGGGAGGCGACAACCCAAACGGAGCTGGGAGCTGGAGAAGCTGAATTCCCCCACTGCGGCAGAAGCTGCTTCATGGCTTTTATACCACTTACAACACATTTCAACTTTTCCATGGGCTGTCTGAACAGGAACACATTTTTACCAGAGAAACTATGACTTAGCACGAATTTAATGCTTAACTAATATACTACAAAAATTTTCACTTCCTTCTACGCCAGCACCTTTATTGTCTTTATTTATCTGCTATGGGACAGTCAGTGATGCCTGCTACTTTTCATTTTGTTAGCACACCCATTTTTTCCCCCAATATCTGTTTCCCAAATATCCATTTTAAAGACAATTAAAAAAAAAAAAAAAGGATCTCAAGCTGAGTATTATTAATTTGGAGTCACTGCAACAGAAGAGACCCAAATGAGTATCAAATTAGTTATATCCTGAATTGGACAGCCCTGACCACGCCTGTAAGGGTGATGCTCTTGTGAGCGCTGGGTTCAGGGCAGCCTAAGCGAGGCAGGGTGAGGAATCTGCCTTCCAGAAGATGTTCAGATACCGCACAGATTGACAGTGGATGAAAACCTGATAGGCAGCCATTTGTTACTATTAATGTTTAATTAAGAGCAGACGTTATTAGTTTTGCGTCAGAAAACCAACAAGTCTTCTATGCATGGATGGAAATTCTCAGTTTGTTGATGAATAAACAATTCATAAATTAACGCAGAGAGTTTCTAAAAGGGAACGCTGGCTGGGAATCACGCTGCTCACAAGGTCTGAAGAAAACAACATGAGTCTCTTTTCCGTTCCTTCTTCGTCATCCTCTAACATTCATGCTGGGATAGAAAGATGGCTGGATCTGTTCCGGGGTTTTTACAGAAATCTCTCAATGATTATACATTGGAAAATACAGCCTCACTCTTTTTCTTTGTAGGAAGTCATCAGACTTAGCAGCGTTTACCCGGTTCTCCTGACTGCTCACAAATACAAAAAAACTTGAGTCCAAATCTTCACTTCCTTTTTTTATTATTCCATTATTTATTTTCTTTAAAATAACATTAACCTGTTCCATCTAAGTCCTTATTTTCAGTATTCAATTTATTTTGGTCAAATAGGCACTCGGATGAACTTTGCACCTAACGCGTGTACTTCAGAAAGGAGATACCATGCAGCCAGCAAACCCATCATGTCTCTATTGTATTTTGGAACGGGGTTAGAATTGGGTAAAGCTCTTGTGAGATGGATGAAAATATTCCTGAATGCATATAAAGGACTTTCAAAAAGCCAATAAATACAGTAATATTGCGGCCCCCTACAACAAAATGACATGGCTGGAAAATGATCTCAAGAAACAATTTTCATGCCAGTGTAAGACTTATTAACGAAGAGGAGCGCACCGTTAAATCGAACGAAGGGAAGGGAATGCATTGGCATTACGTTTCAGTAACCGGGGACCCTCTGGAACTGGAACTTCAAAATAGGATTTCTTAAAAGCTTTTTCTTTCCTAAATTCCCTTTGCAGAAGCCTGCTTATTCTTTCATAATCACTTCAAAGCAATCCCCAGCCTTGCAATAAAGTAAATTCAAAGCAATTAGAGAGTAGATCTACACAGCAAGACCAAACAGTGCTTATAGAGGTTTTCTGTAAAGTGGTTCTGCATACATTTTCCTTGGAATGACATTATTTGTGTAAAGAAGTAGGGGTATATTTTATGAAGGAAAGAAAATACAAAATAAATTTATGATAGCAAATAGAAACACTGCATCTCTGGAGTGTGATATTATATTGCAGTCTGCAAGCACAACCAATATAGCATCGCCCTGCTACATTCATACATTTTACTGAACAATAACAGAGAGGGGGAAAAAAGAAAAGCAAGGAGACTTCCGCAGCGTGCTACAATAAAAGCCACCACGTACTACACTAACAAGCTACATATGTTCAAGAATAAACAGACCAACTTTGCATTTTCCCGCCCCGTCTCCCCAGCGGCTTTGCTTTGCTACCTCGCCAAGTGCCGTTTTCACGAAGGCAACCCTGTGAAATGTAAAACTGCTTCTTCCCTTACGCTGGCGAGGCTGTTGCTATAAGAGGAGCTGAGCTGTGCTGAGCTGAGCTGTGGTTATTTCATTGTGATGCAAATAAATGTAACAATTAAGAATATAATTTTGGAAGATGTCAGTGGCGTAATTACTCATATGGCTTCCAGCCAATTAAGCAGTAGGTGAATTAGCCCATTTAATTGGGTTTGGAATTTCAGCGCAAGGTGTTTTATGCTTTGTGTTCTGTCAACATTTTGCTGAACTATACGTTAATAATTCTGATTGCTCTCAAAATAACATCTGGGCAAATTTGGTCTGGAGTACAAGAAACCACTGCTTGAAAGGGTGCGTACACCTGTGATCCCAGTTGTGCAAGCAGACTGACTCCAACAAAAGCTCCATTCAAGGAAGATGGAAGTCTTGATTTGCTCGTAAGCCCATTAAACACACTGAATGGCCATGAAGATGAAACAAGGAAGAGCTTTAGGACTCTGCAGTTAGGATCTTGGAGCAGAAATGGCAATAATAAAAGAACAACACAAAGTGATTATTCCCAGTATAAAAAGACAAGCTTATAACAACAACTGAAGAGGAAAAAGAAAAAAAAAAAAAGTCATATCTCTTGCTTGGGAGACTGCTGTGATTGAGCTAATCTCCTCTATTAGCAGATGATCACAATACACAATAGTCCTCAGTAAGATGGGAAAACAGAGGCACTCATGGGTTAGTGGAGAAGTACTTCACAGCTACCCTAAGGAAGCACAAAATAGACAGGCTAACACGAAGACTGAAGATTACACTGTTAATGACAATAACAGCATACAAATGAACCCTCCTTCACAGGAAAAGATTAGTTTGAGAACGAAAAATCCTCATTTAAAAAGGGTCTGATGAAAGTGAGAGGCAAACTAATACAGCAGCGAACGCCTATTAGCCACAAGAAACGAGAGAGAGTGCAAGACCTAGATGAGATGCTCTTTTTATGGCAGGAGCGGGTTCCTTTTATTTTACTTTCAAACTGTCATTCCCTAAAACTAAGAGGGTCCTTGGGTGTGATTAGCATCTCTGATTGAAATGCAGTCAGTGCTCGCTCAGCCCCGATTGAATCACTTTATTCTACAGACTTCATTTTTGAGAATTCTAGGAATAAGTAACAGGCTTTGAGTCAGGAATCCTCTCCTTGAGAGATCAGCCTAGCATCACACCGCACAGAAAACAAAGCTGTGGCAAGGAGGAGCAATATGAAATGTTTTTATTTCTACACGCACAGCAAGACTGGAATCCCAGGGATGCTTTCAGGAGAATTTACTGCGTGGGAGCTGCATCGCTTTGTCCATTTTATACAGCTTCAGACTCGTTGCAAGGATTCCTTGGGCTTCCAAACATTATAGAAGAGAAATCAGCGGTATAGGTACACATCTTCTCAGTTCGTCAGTAATACTCTGCACAATTAGACGCTCCTATATCAAAGGTCGGGCTGTGCTGCACACTGTTTGCAGAGCCAGGGAACAGTCTGCAGGAGGTCAACCTGTAAAATGCAAGTCTGAGATGAGGACTGCAGTCTTGGACTCCTCTTCTTACTCGAACAAGTTGTTACATCCCTCCACGCCTCATTCTTCCCATTTACAGTATCAGAATAAATCAGTGATTCATATTTCAAAAGGATTTTGAGATCTTTGCATGTAGCGTGCTCTGTAGCATTATTGTTATTTATAATTAACAGCAGGGTTACTCCACTATTAATAACACTTAGCAGTAGTGCTTTTCATCTTCAAACCACTTTCTGAGCATTAATTAACTTCAGGCTTCTGTTATTCAGAAAAACCTTTCTTTTCCTCATTCTGCTTCCCTCAATTCCCTGCGTTACAGGGGTAATGGGGAAAAACCACACGAGCTTCAAGCAACTTGATCTTTAATATTAAATTTCAGAAGGGCACTTCACAATTTTCACAGCGACAAATTTTCTCCAAGGTGACTCTGTAAGACACCAGAGTGGATCCACGCTGCCCCGTTTAATCGGGCCTGTGCAGACTGAGCCGCGTACAAAGAGCTTCTCTATGAGTTTCTCACCTGCCTGACCACTGCCCCTCTCTCCTCCCTGCGATCTGGAAGTAGCAGAGACTGCTGAGGGGTGCTCGGGAGCTCTCAAAACATTTGAGCGGTCAGTGCAATGGGAACAGAGGTGAAAAACGCATTTTATTCAGTCTGTACTTTAGGTCATCCAGAATTTCATTCCAGCAGCAACATCTCAGGGCAGCCAGTGCCATTTTTTTCTTGATTAGCCATTTCTCAGCCACAAAATATAGCACATAGTCCACTGTTAGTGAAGGACTTCTTACCCAGTAATGTATTTTATATCTCGGCACCTGCAAGATAAGGCAACACACAATGCCCCTCTCTTCTTCACGCCCCGCCGGTCAGCAGTGAGCAACAGGACCCTACCTGAGCTCCTCTCCTGCCAGTTGGGTCAGACCATCCTGCCCATTTTACCAGCTTTGGATGTGATCAGCATTGCATCTGGGACACCTGTTGATTTATACAAGTCATCATTCAAGGTGGGCTTTACCAGCATGACATGCTTGTCTGTAATTGTCTTTGTGACTGTTCATGAACATAAATGTGTTCGTATTGATGTATTGTTTTGTTGACTATATTGTTCTGGGGTTCACAGTCTTTAGATAATTTTTTTTTAAATGTATTGACGGTACTTAGCCTCCTGTGTGTTTTAACGGCAGCCTTTTCTTCTAACGTTAAGCATGCCATTAATGGAAAATTGTTTAGCTATTCCAGGAGACACTTAGACATCTGGGTTTTCAACAGGTTGCCTTATCCAGGGCTCTTCCTCACTTGCAACCATCAATAATATGCACTTACAGTGAGAGAAATCATTCACAGTGGTGTCCTTTTTGGTAGCTGCTCTGTCTTGGACCATTATATTGGCTCCTTGTGTCCTCAGAGCAAAGGCTGCTCTCACCTTCAGAAGAGAAACTGAGAAGAAAGGGGCCGTGGGGGAAAATGAATCTATATAAATGCAATGGGAAGAAAAAAAACCAAACAACAAGCTGCTCTCTGCTGCTCTGTGTCTCCTTATGAAAAAGAGTCTGTTACACTACTGGCTCAACAGGCTATCCTAGGCAACCTTGCTGCTATAAAGACAGAATGAACGATATCAAAAAAATGTAGATCCCTTACTGAATCATTTTGGCTTGCTATCCTTTGGCTCATACACTGTGGGGTGTGGACCAGTTATTTATTGAAGGGACGCTGATTCATTTTCATTTACTTGCTAAATTGGTCAGCATCAAACGTAAATCAATACGAACCTTATTGATTAGGTCCAACTTTGCAAATTGCCAACTCCCTACAAGTTCCTTTGCATCCCTGTACTCTACCAAGAGACAGAGAGAAGCAATGCGCTCAACCACCAGATGCAATTAGAAATTCAACTACACGTGTATCTGCGTACACTGGACTATGCCTCTTCTGTACAGCTTCACCATGAAGTGGGGTTTTTGCATCAGCAAGGTTGTATGTATGTGTAAAGGGAATTAGCTCGCAATGAAAGACGGTTGCAGTTCATGTAATTTTATCTCATTTGTCATACTAAAACCAGGATTTTATTCTAGGTCTTCCATTTTTTTTAATGTGAAATCTCTAACAGCAAAAATCCCCAATCAGTGAAACGATCCTCACTTTTGCATGATCATAAGAAAAGAAGGCATTACAAGTAGTAGAGTAATTACGCCTTCTCAGCATATATTTGGCCCTGGAGGTAAAGATAACATAAATTCTTTATTGTGTTCTATTTTAACATCTGAAGATTAGCATATTCTACCACTTCTATAAATTACAGAGTTTCCAGCACACTCTGCATTTAAAATCTAAAAGTGGACTGTAGAGATTGTTGATTTTAAGCAAGAAAACAGTTTGCAAACTGACAGAAGCATCTCACCCAGTACATTGTATTAATGTCCAGTGAAACAAATCACGTAACCAGCTGCTGGAATAACAGCCAAACGTCCTACACTACTGTACCATATAATTCAATTGATTGCCTTGAGAAACAATAATATAGTTATAATACTTCTACTAGCTTGATCCCCAGGGGAGCAAATTTACTCTGGTCTCCCTAACTGGTTGATAACATATTTAAATGCCAGTCAGTCACTAATCCGTTGCTGCTCCATCCTCTGAGAGCTGCTTTATTGAACACTGTAATTGCCTGGATGTTGTTTTTCATTTCTGTAGCTGTTGCTGTTAATTAAATATTTCGTAGAAAGCTCTCTCTGACATTTCTTACTGCATTCTTGAATATCTGATAAGATATACAGGCTGAGTATTTGTACCTGCTGCTCTTTGCTGATACTCTTGTCCTAGATTCAAACCCCCAAAACACTGAAGAAATGACACACTTTTAGCGAAATTAGGACTCACGCTGTTAAAGGGCTGAGGGGATCTGAATGAAATAGAGGCATATGCCGTGTCTGTTAGATCGCAGATGTCAGCTAAAGCAGGATGTACGTCTGGACTACAAGACTTGCCCTCCTTCTCCCCGTATACACACAGTGGACCTGGGCACTCCAGTAGTAGCGGAGTTGGATTTTCTGGAGTTGAGCCGTAGTAGCGAATGCCAGTCTGGGCTTTCTTAATGCAAAATATCTTGAAGGCCAATAAGGTTCAGAATCAGTTGATGTATGCCACGATACAAGAGAAAGGTGGCACCAAAAGGCATCCCAGCAGCTCATGGGGATGGCAGGTGGGATTCCCTCTTAACACTGTATTTAAAGGAAGAACAAAGGGATAGATCCAGCTGTGGACATTTGATGCCCAGTGGCACAGGAGTATCGACAGGTTAAGACCGAGTTGGGGATCTGAAAACATCAAGAACTTCTCTGACCCTTGAGATACAATAGACTGTTGTTTTCACACTGTACTCTAATGACTACTGCCTCTCAAATTAACAAGACTGTTAATGAAAAGAAACTACTGTTAATGCTCTGAATTAAGTTGTCCAATGGTGTCTGACAAATAAGTCTGGAGCGGTAACAAAGGATCTACCTCAGGCAGATGTGGATACACACATAATATACGCGTCGTGTAACTATATGCATTTACAGACACAGCGTGCACCTACTGGAACACAGTGCGTGTACGTGCACACACACACCTGCTGATCCTAAATATCTGGACTAGTTAAGCACTTAACTAACACAATTTTAAACTGCGATTCAGATGTTTTAAGGGTTTAAATAATGAGGATGAAATCCCAGTGCTACTGAAGTATTTGACAAAGCCTCTATTAACTTCAGAGGAACGCAACATTTTATTGCTTTTTGTACTATTAACTGGCTTAATGCCACCAGTATGATTAGTGATCCATCACACTTAGAAACTAAGACACTGCATGGACAATCCAAGGAACGGTCCCTTGGGAGCTGTTTATTACCAGCTCCTGTATGTCCTCCCAGCAAATGGAAAACATCGGTGTACTCCAAAATTCCTGGAGCCAAGGATGCTGGGATGCCAACAGCTCAATGCAGCCCATATAGAAGACAGTATGCGGTAGAAAACTCATGTAAGGAATAAAAAAAGTTTTTTCTGGGGCATTATCTTGGAAAGCCCTGTATGTAAGTACTTCAGCACATTTGCTGAACCCTTACTCTGTACATCAGCCTTGTTTTGAGTCGGGTATTTCGTTTTATTGTTCCGGGGCGTTCCCACAGTCTGCTTGCACTGATATTCCTGTAGATGATCAATTCACCAAGCAGTTCAGCCTCACCGCAGTCATCAGGCTGTTCCACAGCATCCCTCTTTCTTTAACACAGTCTGGTTCAAAATTATCTCCCTTTTAAAACAAAACCGTACAACTCTCTTCATCCCATTGTCCTGGACTATGAGATTTTAAGAGTTGCTAGTTATTTCCTTGTTGAAAATGAGCAAGAACTGCGTCACCTATGCACACAGAGACCAGCAGCTGCCCCTGCACTGAGATACCGAGAAGCACACTGAACTTTTTTCACTGCAAATCGAAACTAAGCTGAATTATTTTGGTTTTGCTGTAGGCTAAAAGCTTGCACAAAGACACTTCTGCTCAGCTGACAAGAGGTAACTTGATCACAAGCGCGAGCCCAAGCCGCAGGATTAAATGTCTTTTAACATTCTGGAACTCTTAGCTGTCTGTTTCTCTACCTTTGTCAACTCCCCATCAACAAGGAGACGAGGGAAACAAATGATGCTTCTCACCACTTTTCTACCCATAGAACAACATTTCCTTCCAGGTTCTGCCATACAGGCGAATGACCTTTTCTCTCTTTGGCTTAGTGATACCATCTTTTGTGAAACCTAATATGAAAACATGGGTTTTCTCATTGTCCCTACCTTGCAAGCTCTTCTTCTTTCAGTTATTTATGATTTAAATTTATGCACCACTCCATGCCTGTACTTGGCTCTAATTCAGACCACATACTTTCTGCTGTGTAACTCTACAGTGTAGTTGGAGATACCCAAACATGAAATACCCTGTACAAAAGAAAGTTGTGTTGCATGGCCTGAAGAGCTCTTGTTTCGCCTGTTCTAAGTAGGCAGGAACCCACTCCCCTGGATAGACCACAGTATCAAAATTCAGCCACGTCCCTTAAAGCCTTCCTTCACTTGCAAGTAAAAACGCACTCCTGCTGAAAACACATAGAGAAATTCCCCATGGGACACAGCCTGTTTCCTTAAGAGGATCCATGGGGACAAACATCAGAGCAACAATTAGAGATCTGGCTTCCTTCCTCCACATACGGGAAATAGGTAGAGGAAGGGAATATGGTTGGGAAACAGTTTTTGTGCTTCATTTGAGCTTTCTCTCGAATCAAGAGTGCGTTTAGGAGGGAGTGTTACTTTAGATCAAGAGAGGGTGACAGGAAAGGGAAGGCCGTGCAGACGCTGCTGTTTCCACCTTCGCACACAGCATCTCTACAGCTCTCCGGGGAGACGAGCAGCAAACGACCACATATACTCTATTGCTTCTGTTTGGTTTATTTGTCACTCTTTGTAGGTTTATAGTTAGCTCCTGCTGGTAGCCCCTTATTTCTGCCTAGTTAAGGAAGAATATGGTGGTGTATTCTTTCAAAAAAGAAATGTTTTCCCTTACTGCACCGCAGGTGACAATCCCCTGGTGTCTAGCAATGCTGGCAGTAGATGACTTGGAGATTTTTCAAGTCAGAAATCCTTCTGGAGAGACCCTTTTTAGTTTTCCTTTCCGAGTTTAACCTGCCATGTTTCTAATATGATTATGACTCTCCGTTTCCTGCCAGAGTGACAGCATGAGACAAGCGGGATTTGGCAACGATGCAGGAGGATGAACGGTGGCGAAATCAGGGAGTGTACGACCAAAGTATCGGGGTCCTTTGCATTCAAAGGAGCAGCATTTACATCTCCCAGTGACCACTGCACGAGCATACTGACAGCTATGAACTGGCAGATAACAACAGATTTGTTACAGACCTCTGGGCCAATAATTAAGGGGAGATCATATTCCGTTCCTTCTATTTAAAGAGTAAGTGAACACGCAACCAAGCATGCAGAAAACCTAGTGGGAAGAATACATACCCTCACGGATCAAGAAACAAGGCATTTACAAGTTGACACGAGCAACATACAAAGATTCTTAAACTATAGATTTCCCGTTTTCCTTTTTGTAAAATAAAAATAACTGAAGACAAAGATTTTAACCCTCTTTTGAAGCTGGCAAGTATTCTTAAGCCATATGAAAGCTTTCTGGGCTGGATCTACAAGCCTAAATTATGTGGTGATTTTAAAGCCAGATGAATTATCTCAAGAAATCTTTCCCCCCCAAAATCATAAATGCATACTGAGATGGACTAGAATATTCCCAAATTCTTATTAAACATATGAAACTGTTTCAACCCACCAAACAGCTCATGTTCTAAAAAAGTAAAACCTCTTACATTAATATTTCAAATTTTTAAACATGAAATTGATTTTATTTTCAAGGTTCCCTAAGTAAATACTCAAAATCCTTCCTCCAGCATTTTCATTTTGGTGAGAAATGAGAAAATATTTCCTTTCGGATTAAACAAAAGACTATTTTAAAATAAAGAACAGAATAAAACAATTGAAGCTCTAGACTGGAGTCTTGACCACGGATGAACAAATTTGCTACCTCCTGGGCTAAAAGTTATCAATTCTTCCAACAGCTTGAACACTTCAGGTAGGTAACAGCAAGAAGGCGTCCTCCACGTATGCCCTTCCCCATCCCAACCAGCCACCTGAAGGCAGGTCTCCAGAAGAGACCAACTGGCACGTACTTGTACATTAACCTCAGTGGCTCAAGTGGCCAGTTTTCTACAAATATTCAAATCTGGTAATTATCATCATAACAACTCTGTATTGTCCTTGATTTGTGTTTTAATCTCTGTAATTAAAGTGCCTAGCTGCCACAGCAACAGACGCTACAGAAGCATGTCTGCGGTATAATCATAATATTAATTAAAACCACAAAGTAGCTACACAATAAGGAAAGGACTAGATGGTACAGGAGACCGGCAGCTTAAAAAAATAATCTAGAGAAAATTTCACATCAGTGCATCTCATTTGACACAGCTCAGGCAAGGAGCGGACGCTGCGAGGCCATACCATAGGTATGCCCAGAGTTTGGAGGGTCTCGCTCTAGCTCCCCGCGGAGAAGTGTTTGCATCCCCAAGTAATCAGTAGACTGGCCCCTTGTGGACACTTTCAGCAAAGTAACTAAAACCCAAACAATACAGAAAATTAATAAATTCTCTCACCCTGAGAGAGGGAGCCTTTTTAGAGAATAAGGCATTTCTGTTGCCCATGCTAAATGTTATCTGCCAAGCAGAGGAAGGTTCAAGCAGGCACCTCCGCTAGGACAAAGTGCCTTCCTCAAAGATCCTACAGAGCTGTAATTAGTCTGATTTTTCCCAAAGCAAATTTAAGGAGCATATTCACTTGTCTGTCTCCAGGGTGCCTTGCTCATTTTTGCTTTTTACCACGCAGCAGCATCATCTACTTCTTTCAGGACCTCCAGGTCTATAGTTAACGGCACACTGAAGGATGGAGATGGGGTATCCATCCTACAAGCACTGTCAAACTAAGAGGATATTTTCTTGTCCGACTCAACGGATTGGCTGCACGGGTGTGGGTGTTAGGGTGTGCGCACACAAAATCGGGTTGCTGGGCTGCAATTCTTGAGAGTACTGAAAGGATATTGCTTGCCCCAGTTGTTTTTGGGGGTGAAGTAACCAAAACCATGGAAAAGACTCCCCTCTAAAAGAACTGATGAGAAATACGGGCTATAGGAGTGGGTAAGCAGGTAAGTAGAGGGGGAAGGTTCAATAAGGCCCCTTTTTATTTCTAATCAGCAGCGACTACAGTGGAGAAACCAGCTGCGAACTTGTTAGATCTGCTGATGATACACAACAATGGGGGACAGTCAATAGACAGCCGAGCAGCCAAGGAACTTCAAAGGGAAACCACATTCGCCGTGTAATTGGAGTGAAACATGGCAAAGAAAAGGAAATAGAGAAGGATACCTGCTGGAAAAACCTGGGGCTTTGAGGAGGGGAGATTGTTTTGTTTCGTTTCAAGTAGTAAAAGGAAAGGTAATGGCAGGAAGCAACATTTGTAAAAAAGCAGAGTGGAGCCCGGATAACGGCGAGAGTGCATGAAACAGGGGAGCAAAGGTCAGCCCTAGCTTTGGACAAAATAACTGTTCTGGAGAGAGACCCTTAAACAATACCAACATGCAAACTCCTCTCAGTCGCATACGGATGATGGGGATGGGAATCAGATGTAGAGGAGGGAAAGGTAAAGGAAGATTAAAAACCAGTTTTACTAATTAATATATTCTGCATTAGGTGGGTGTCCTGGTTGGAGGTAAAACAGGACCAATTTTGTTCAGTAACTTTACTTTTTAGCTAGGCCTCTTCTAACTGCTGAAATTACCAGCACGTTGGGCAGAAAACTGTTCGCTCTCAGAGTGATAAGACCCATGTTTGTAGCTGATGCCAAGGAATGGGATGCAGAGAAGCTCCTGCTTATCCTTATTGCTATAACAACCAAGGGCAGCCAACTTTGTTACTTGCCCCATTGGAGGGTCGGAAGTGGAAAAGCGTAGAGGGGTCACCCCTGCGGGGAGGAGCGGACAGGACAGGTGACCCAAACCTGACCAACAGGGTATTCCATCCCATCTGCCTCATGCTCAGTGTAAAAGCTGAGGGAGCAAAGGGTCAGCCTCTTTCTTCAATGGCCAGCGTCCAAGGAGGACTCTGTCTGTTCATCTGCCTTTGATCCCGTGATGCTGAATCCAGATCTGGAATCCAGTTCCCGTCCATCACTGAGTCCAGTCTGGGACTTCCCCAGTGCCTGCTGGTGACGTGATCGTCATCCTGGGAGCTTGATACGGTTTTGTACATATTTCATTATTTTCTTGTTATTATTTTATTATTAATATTTCACTAAAGTAGTTTAGTTTCTCTAAACTCAGAAGTCTCTTTTCTCTCTATCCCTCCTCCCTTTGAAAAGAGAGGTGGGGGAGAGCATCTGTTGTTCTGCCTGATTGGGCCAATTCGGCCCAAACCACGACAGTGGGCTAAGGCAATACTTGAAAAAAGTTTATTTATCTCTTAAACTGATTTTTCAGCTTTGAGATCATGGTAGTATTATAGCTATCAGGAAACCATGTGGCAGCTGGCAATCCTGTTTTAAGCTAGTGTTTGCTAGTGACACTGAAAAACTCAAGGTTTTTCTTTTATCAGTAAAAACAACTGACATACTGTTTCAAATTCTTACATGGGTACCTATTAGCTGCAACAACTGGAATAAGTCATTAAATTATTATGCAATAATTAGCCTTTACAGTCAGTAAAGACTTCAAAGCTCTTTACAGAGGTTATTCCTCATAGCCAGGAAAGCAGGGACAGCAAGAAACCAAGTTGCATCCAACAACCATGCAAATCAATGGCATCACCAGGACCAGAGCTTGGATCTGCTGACCGCCCAGCAGCCCTGCACACCCCGGACTGTCGCGCCTCTGCGGCCCAGACACTTTGCTCTCCCATCTTGCCGCAGCCACAAGAAGGTCATCGCTGGCCATCGAGTTTGTTCAACGCAAGCTGCTGCTTAGTGCTTACAGCGAAGAAGGCCCTGCAAATAACCCACTTTTTACTTACTGTGCATGATATTTGGGAGCTTGGGACTGATTTTAACCTGTTTGAATACATTGAGTAAAGCAGCCAGTGCTGTAACTTTCAAGTTAATATCAAGCCTTGGCTTATTAATTCCTGGCTTGATCTGATCTGGTGTGCAACACCATCTCTAGCCTATTTGTTTTCTTCACTATGGCAAAATTTACTGCAAAGATTCAGCTTGAACATACGTAATGTATGTAAGGGTCTTCTCTTTGACATGAACCGTAGTTTGTAACACAGCAGAATGCTTGTGTCGACTTTCTTTTTCCACAATCCTCAGAAATAATAGTTAATGACAGTAAAACTTTGTACCTCCTCCTTATGACTCGCAAAGCACTGGGCAACACACGGCAAGCGTGGGAGTGACAACAGTTCTTACCAAACTTACTGCTAGCCAGAGTGAGACAGAGTTTAATATTAAGTTTAACATGAAAATAAAGCTGATACTGTCCAAAGATGGACACCTGCATTTCTGTTAGGTATCTACACTACCGGAAGAAAGGGAGCCAGCAGTGTAACTGGGGGTCTGTTTTCTAAGGCTGGAAAAGCACAGGCAGAAGACGAACCGGGGCCCAGGAACTCGAGATGGATCCGTGGCACTACAGTAAAGCACGTTGACGGAAATGTATCAGTCCTTGAGGAATGAGAAACGAGGTGCTGCTGGGACAAATTAGTTAACGTGAGGAGCTTGCACTTGTCATTGACTAGTGCCAAAGAGTAATGTTATCCCTTTTGAATCAAATCATCTCAGACTAATTCCAGCAAGAAAGATGATCTCATGAGGAACTCTGAAGTGCCTTTAACACATCCTATTTATTTACAAGCCCTATGTCTATGGGCATAGAAACAGAAGACACCACCTTATTGCTCTTCAGCTAGCAAGCATGTAACCCAAATATTTACTCTTGGCTTTTCTCTCACCACAGTCCCTTGCTTTTTAGTGTCACTCTTTCATCTGGTTGTCCCCAAACCACAGTCCCACTCAATCCCAGATCCATCAGCAATGTAATCGTTGTATTTGGTGCATCAGCCCCTCGGAAAACCTCACTTTGCACATCATGCTTCTGCTACCGCAGTGCTGTGCACTATTATGTTTTAGGAAGGGGCCTTCTGTTATTGAACAAAAACGTTATTGTTAATGAACAAAAGGGCAACCAAGGAGGCTAGCACGTCATCTTACAAGTGTAGGAGGGTTCAGTATAACCCATAACCCTTCTCAGAGATGAGCGATACTCCATAGCTCAGGGGAGTGTGAGAAGCTGAGCAGCAGGAGGGCTGGCACGCGTCCTGATCAAGAGAAACACCAGAAACAGTATTTGTTCACAAGGAGGAACCAAAATAGATCCTAAACTGGATCCAGAACCAACTACAACAGCTCAATCAAAAAAACCCAAAGAAGGTATTAAATTAAATTTCCAGCTATTTTAATAATTTTCCCCTCCACACACAATTGTTTTCCACATTTCCTACTCTCTACCATACATATGCACAAAACCCAATGCCGAGAGCTCTCCTTTCTCTTTCCTCTGGATCCCCTGGCTCCTTTTCTCAGCAACACTTTTCCAGCTAAGAAGGATGTAAGCAGCACACAGCACTTGCCAAAAGTGGTCTTCCTTTGTCAGCAGATGAAAAAACTACCTCTTTTTTTGATGGCTGCTTGGAGTTGTCTGTTACCCTTCAAGTGACTTGCGTTTCTCACAGCCAGCAGAAGACCTAAATGACCAGCAGGGAGAGGAGACAAGAAAGTCTCTTGGTAGTAGCTAAACACAAAAAGACGGAGGGTCCTAAAGGGAAACTGGATTTGACACTGAAAACAGTGAACAAGACAGACGTGGCCCAGAAGAAACAGCATGCTCTCTGCACGCTGTAAGTGCTGTAGCCCCTTGGTCCTGGGACGAAAGACTTTGGGGAAAGAGAGGAAGTCATCATCATGGTTGCTGTCATCTCCTAGAAGTGAGAAAAAACAGGCAGGCAGCACCGCGTATCACAGATGCACCTGTCAAGCTGGATCATCTCCAGTCCCATTTTCCAGCTGGATTCAGGCTGGTGACTACTCAGAGAAGATATCTGGGAAACACAGACCCTGGCCAAACCTTTCAGCGAGAGCTGGCATTGCACAGCAGCACGTCCTCCTCGCAGCTCAGGCAAAGGCTCTGTCCTTCTCCTAGGACGGATGACAGTTTTGAGAGGTTTCTATCAGTAGGTCACTGAAAGCTTGAGTACAGATTCAAAAAGACCAAGCTACCCTGTGAAAGTAACTGCATTACAGCAGTGAGAACATGCAATTAATGGCATGAAGCAGACTTGAATTTAATCTGGAGTAGAAATTAAACACGCCACTTTGATTGAGTGTAGTTGCTACTGTTGCTGTCTTTGTCATTTAAGTTTCACATGCAGTTCTTTCAACAAACCATCTACTCATCTCTGCTGTTCAGTTTACTACCTTTTCCACACACTAAGTCTACAGAACAGATGTAAGTATTCCTGCCGTTGGGCCGCTTCCTTGCACCTAGAGCTGCAATCATGTATATTTGCACTAACAATTTAATCACATCGCACTGATTTGTCATAAGCAATCATTTACTGTTACTAATAATGTTCCCATTGATTGGTTTGCATGGAACAATTGACAGTGATTGAAGGTCAGGCTGACATGGCCAAGCTGAAATATCAGTAAAATTATACTGTTTTTCTTTCCATACGTGTACTATAAATTATTTTGAAGGTGATTCATATGAGCTTACAACGAAGTCTAAGAGTATAATTGTCTTTCATTACTATGCAAATTATGCAAAAAACCCCCATCTAAGATCTAGTCCTATTGATGATATACTGCTTTATCTTCTTTTTCCTCTGTCAATTCACATCTGCAGCATACAGAAGTTAGATTATTATCGATACCATTATTACCTCAATTTACTTTTCAAGGTGGTAGTTGTGTTTTTTCTTAAAGCAGCTATTTTGACACACTGTACTTAGAAGCTGTGGAATTCAAAGCCAAAAGACAACAATGATTTCAACTTTCTCCGCACACTTTCAAGGCAGTGTTTAAAACTTTCAAAGTCTGATGGGTGACTAATATAATTATACTAAACTTGGAAAGAAAACAGATGGCATAAACCAGGCAAATGAGATATACACCAGAAATAGTTATCAACTGAAAGAATAATGCAGCAGTGTGGGTTTTTTACAGATGCTTTCTGAAATAGATTCACCATCATATATTGTTTTCCACTTCTGGGCTCAAACCCGAGCACGTTCAGCATTTACTGAATTACTCAATAACAGATCTTGTGTCTTACAGCTGTAGTCTCAACTACAGTCATGATTATTTTCTTTAAGAAACATCCAGCCATTTCAAGTATTGATGTTGCAGATTACTTACCAAGCAGCAAATCACAGCGTACCCTCTGCATAAGTCACTTCTGAAATAAAGTTGTCACAACTAGCCATTAGAACAGATAAAGCTGTATGTTAATCTTCCATGGGGTAACATGCTTTGACCACAACTAGTGCAACTGCAGAACTCAAACAATGTGATTTACTGAAGACCATACTCAAAAAAAGCTCTAAGAAGTAGGCCAAAAATCAAAAGGAGGAGCAAAAAAAAAAACCCCTTTATCCAAAATGCTTTTGCTCCTCTTCAAACAAATAAAGACAGGTTCTAAAAGTTGCAAATTTAAGTAAAATGGAATTTAAATGTCATACATGAATGTTCAGAAGAAATGTCATTGGTCCAAGCATAGTTCTCTTCTGCAGGAACACTCTCCCCTAGCATATACCACACTTCAGCAACACAGATTTTGAAGTGTGGCTTTTATGAACTAAGATCCATTGTGAGAAACATCATTGTGATCATGAACTTCTATTTAGTCCATCCACGTTATCACTCTATCTGCGTCTGCATTTTGAGAGTGCAGCTGAGATTTTGTCAAAAGAGAATTCTTCACATAAGTCCTTATTTTGACATGTTAAAACATGGAATTCATATGGTTTCCAAAGACTCACCTCCAACTCATAGCTCCCTACTTTCATCCCTTAAGCCTTGGTGGACAAACAGTATCGTGGGACTAGAGAACTACTGATCGTCTACAAACACCAAGTGAACAGTGAAATGCCCAAAGAGAAAATCCCATGTGTGAAACCCAACAGTGAGTCACAGCCCATGGACAGGAGGATAAAGGTCCCAAGTGCTGACTCACCCTAACTCCACCCCAGCGCAAGGCAAGGGCACAGCAGGTGATGCTGGCTAGAGAACTTTCATCAGTTATGGCCAACACGTTTCATATGGCAAGCACAACAACAAAAAATAAAATCAGCCTGCTGACAGATATTACCCAAATAGGAAAGAGGCTCCATTCATCAGGTAATTTGTTTATCATGAACAATTATGGGACATCACCGGTACTGCTGGCTGAATTCTGCCAAGCTACTGCCCCAGTGAATGAAAAAACCTAAATGCAATTGCACGAGGAACCTGCTTTCTGCAGGCAAGGACAGTCTACAAAAAACAGCACATTTGTGTCTTCTGCACATGTTCAAAACACCCTAAACATTTGAAGGAAAAGACACATCTGAGTGCTATGTGAGCTCTTGTGATTTTGCCCTTGTTGGAAAGACATTTGTTTGTTTATTAAAATAATAGTTACTAGTATTTTAACTGAGTTTTTTTTAAATAAAGCTTGTTTCCTATCAAATGTCCCATGTTTTATTTCAGAGTCGAGTCTGATCAGCTGAGGCAAAAAAGCTGACTTCAATTAAGAGCTTTGTCTCAGTAAGGACCACCGCCTTCAGTCCTGAATTATTTAAAGCTGAGCAACTGCAGCTCAGGAGCATTTTACAAAGCTTTAGAAATCATAAAAGAGGTCGAAGAAACACCTTGCCCAAAACACAGCTCTTAAAGACGCTTACTAACCCCAAAAGCCACCAGTTCAAGGGAAACATTGTGTCACCAGCCTAGGAAGGCAACCTTTTCCTCTCAAGTATCACCCAGCACCCACAAATTCTCATTTAGTTAACAGTGTTTTCCATGGGATTTTAATGTGCTCATGCACGGCTGTCGATTGTCTCAGCCTTGCTGAGACTGCTTCAGGGGGAGCTACTGACATCTGATACCAAGGACAATTTCTGGAGCAAGGAAGATTGTTTTTTTTCCCCGAGGATCTACATTACTTCCAGGAACGAGTTGGGTTTGTAGGCTTAAAAAGCAGCATGCCAATTCTGCTGATATGGGACAGCACATGAAGGTAACTTGTACGTACTCTCACTTCCCCAGGGATAGTTCCCCGCTTGGGAACTAACATACATGTGATTTGCCCTTGTTCAGTGACTCCTCTGAGTCCAGGAGGCTGTGGTAATATTATTTATGCTTCTTAGTCATCAAAGCTTTTTTTAATCCAGCTTAGGTGTGACATCTTGGGGCCAGGTGAATAGTGGGGTGGAAAAAAAACCATGTATGCACTCGGCAGCAAGTCTTATCTTCTGCAATTCAGGCTTGATTTGAGTGTGCAGTCAGATGGAATGAGCTCATTCAGTATCTCAAAGATCAAGGACTTGGTAAATCCCAAATGCGCACACGTGACCACTTTGAATAAGGATGGCTGCCTCCCTGTGCACTAAGCACAACTACATCTTCATTTGAACTCTGCTCACATACTAAACTCCATCCAGATTTAGTTTCAATTTTCCTTTTTGCCACAGGTAGCAAGTTGGCTCTCGCATACATTGCTGAGGAAGTCACAGACATTAAAAAAAGGGACCTGATTTCAACTATATCCATTATGCAAATGCAATTAAGGTACATTATCTTCATTTGGTTTAAAACCTTTAAAACACCTTGAGCAACAAGCCTAATTATACTTTCTTCGTCATGTCTTGAGTTTCAAACAGTCCTTGCTTTAGTGTAAAAAAAAAAAAGACTAACAAAGCAGAAAACTTTGCCATTCATATGTCTCAGATAAACAGTAATAATCTTCTACACTTATTTTGCCCATTCACCCCAAGGAAATGCAAAGTGTGAAGCCAAGATCATTTTACCTACCTCTGGGATGGAATGTCGCAACAGTTGAATCACACAGCAACACCACACAACATTTTAGGATCAGGCACAAAGAACAATACTAATTCTAATTGAAATTACTGGGGGAATTAAGGCATGCAGAATATAATTACTCATACTGGACTTTGGCCAGTGCAAACTGGAGTACAAGCCAGGACATGAAGTCCAGCCACCTAGTTCCTGCCAGAAGTGCCATGAGATCTTTAATGAATACAAGTGGCAAGATCCCAGAGTGTTGCATCCTATATAATATGGCCTTTTAAAGACAAAATAGCCACTGAACAAGCTCCAATTTTAATGTGGCTCTAGTGCTGAATAAAAAATAAAAATAAAAAAATCTTGCATCATCTACTAAATACAAACAACATTCTCATAAAAATACAAGCTAAGTACTGATTTGGCAAACTTCAGCATATTTAAGAACTATGCACCAAACATTATACCAAATTCTAGACAAAGTCTAATAAACCTCTTTAATCAAACTTCCCTGGGTCTGAAGAACATCAACATGATTCTTTACTGCGGAAATAAATCTGTTCTAGTAAGCTTAAACTTCTCTTCAGCCTTGCAGACAGAAGTGCACTAGGGAAAGCAGAACAAAACCCCAGTACCTCGTGTGATTGCCATGGAGTCAGACGTCCCTGGGAATACAAGTTGTTTAGAAGCAGAGCGGTTCTTTCCCTTCTCCCTCCTTGTCTGGACAGATGCCACAACCTCTACCGCAAGTCACCACTGCGTATAAATGGATGTACTCCAAGTAGCTCCTTTCCCATTGTGTTTTCTGATGGAGCACAGCGCTCCCTTACTCAAGCAGCCTGTTCCCTTTGGGGCAGATCCCCCCATCGGTGGCATGGGGAGAAGCTACTGGAGGAGTAAAAGGAGTCGAGGGAAGCCACTGGAGTCGTACAGTTGGGATCCAGGGCAGGGTCCCATCTTTGGCACTTACAGGACAGTTTACTGTAGGCACTGCGCAAGCATCACCCAATAATTAATCAGATCACTGTTTTTTAAGTGGCCAGGTCTAAAGTAGGAGATGCGATTTTACAACAGAGATAATGTTTGTCTAGTTTTGCAGATGTCCTTGGCATCTAAATCTAAAAAGAGTGCTGAGCATTATTGTTATTAAAGCAACAAAACATGTCCTAGTAGCAGATACAAAGGAGTGATTCTCAAAGCACAGAAAAGCATTAAAATAAGGTCACATTCCTTAGAGTCCCACGGGATCTGAAATACAGATGCTGTGGGTAGCTAGCAACTAATTAGTTGCAAGCAACTAATATATCGCGCAGTGCTAACAGATACAGATACCCAAACATATCCTCATGTACACAGACAGAGTTTGATTGTGTTTTTAAATATTTCATGTTGCAGGCCAATTATCATAAGGGAACTGATACGTAAAATTGCCAAATTCTTAATTATGCTGTGTTTTCTTCAACTCATTTCCATTTTGACCATGCAACTCTGTGCAGCCTTAAAACAATTCATCAGTTACAGCAAAATGAAATTTAACGACGGTGGGGGTTTAATGCAAGAATAAAATCCCTGGTTGAATTCTTCGCTATGAAGGATTAAAAAAAACCCCAAACATATATAAAGTGTTTTTTAGTAAAATAACAGACTGGCAAGCAATTTTTGCCAATATATATATATCTTGTCAAACTTCTATTTTGTCTTCTCCCCCATTCCACCTTCCTCCAGGTGAAAATATTACCTCGATGTAGGTGGAAGTAAGCCCAGCAGCGCCCGTGGAGTGCCGGTCCTGCACAGCCCTGGCCGACGAAGCTGCCACCCCGGGGTCCTGCGGTTCAGGGATGTCCCAACCCAGCGTGTGCTGTGACCCAACCTGTGCAACCCAACACTCCTCCCCAGGAGGCCTCACTGGGTTGGCGTTCATTTGCAATGGAAACTATGCCATACGGTTAACGGGTGGACAAGACAGCTTTAGAAACTGCAGGTAGCAGCCGCCTTAAAATCTTGCAGTTTAAAATGATGTGAAATACAATCGTGTGAGCAGAACGGCTGAGCTTATTCCGGAGACCCCACTGCCGGCAAAGGGCAGCCAGGCTTCTGCTCCCCGGCCAGCATTCCCAAGTGCATGACAGCTCTTACTTTCCCCCTAAGCCCTCTCATTTCTTTTCCCCCTCCTCTGCGCCTACCCTTCTCACACCTCCTTTTTCATGCCTCTTTACCCGCCACTCTGCTATGCCTGAGACAATTTCCATTGCCTTGTGTCCCTCCCTAGTGGCCTTGTTATCTTCTTCCCATCCTCCCCCTCAAGACTCGCTGTGTTCAGCCAGCCTTCCACTGAGAATCTGCACTTTGCACCCAGAAAAAGTGGATAACATTTACAAAAGGATATAAATAACTCCTGTGCTAAAGCTTTATTGACTTTCAATGGGATTTCAGATCCTTGTGGTTTTGTCTCCATTTTTTTTTTTGTCTCTCCTTTTTTTTTTCCTCTCTACATCACCATTTTTTAATGGCACTGGTGTAGTTACAGTGGAACAACACCCCTAGTATGGGATCAGCTATACATATGCTTATATTGACACAGTGGATTTCCACATAGGACAAGATATAAGCTGTGAGTATAAATCCCATATATGCCAAGTTATGTATCTGATCTGCAGTGGAAGCTGCCATAACACAGAGGGTGAAAGGGATCTGACCCATAAACGACTGGTCTATCGTTACAAAATCCACCTTTACAGGGAACCACATCATTGAAGTACTACATGCTATCACTGGATATAGGAGAAACTTGCGTTTTTTCCTCCCAAAACAGTGTAAAACATAATATCCAATACTACTTCATCAGGGTTGGAAATGGATATATTACCTACTGTTAACTGAATAAGTCCATGGAAAACTTTGCTTAAATTTGTTGTTAAATACTGTATATGCCAATAAGGATTTTCTATTTTCATATTATTTTACGTCAAAAAGACAAGATTAAATCCCTCAGTCAAGCTACTGACAAAAAGGTCAAGTGCATTTCTTTAAAAACACCCAAAAAATCCACACTTGTAACATACGCAGAGTTCCTGTTCTCTCCCCCTGCTTAAGCACTTCTTCAAAGTCAGCACCAGTCTTCAGTCCTTGAAAAAGGGGGTCACATTTAGAAACCTTTCCTGGGTTTTGTTTATCCTTCCTCTGCTCTTCATCCTCACTCGCCCAAGAAACCTCCCCCATCACAGGCATCCGAGAGGAACCCCACACGCTACACGAACAAGAAACGATGCGAGGACTGTACAGCTGCACCTAAAATTGAAACCTGCCTCTACATTTTACAGCCTTCAAATCTTGTAGCACTAATAACACAGCAGCTAACCCGGGTGGAATGAACATGAGAAAGAGAAGAATTCTTTTTGCAATTTAGAAAATTATAGGATCTTTTTTTCTTTTTTATGTGCGGGTTTTTTTAAGATAACTGAAACTGTTCAAGCATAATGGAAAGTGACCTCTGTCAGGTGAATAATTTTCTGAAAACCCCTTAAAACAATAGGCTTTTCTTTTCTTCACAAAAGGTAGTTGTCCTATAATGGGTATGCAAACATGGAATCGGTATTTGCCAGCAGTAGAAGTTTTCTCAAATAAATTTGGTATGTCAGGTGCAACCATGAATCTGTCGGATGATTATTATTTATTTGTTTAGTGCTGACAGTGTTGTGCCCAGTATCTGCACAGAAACAGCCTTAAAAAGAAAAAATTCTCATTTACGGAAGGGCCAAAACTGGGAACCAAAATATCCAACATCCCCTCCAAAGGCTGCCTTAGATATTTATTCTTGTCTTTAAATATGCAACTCTCTGCTTCAGTCTCTTATTTATTTATAACAAGAAACTGGTAATATTTAACACACATGTAAGAGTAGGGACGCTTGAAATGAAATGCATTCATTGTGACCTTCAGCTGGAAGGAACTATACAAAAACAACAAATTAATATTCTTTGCTGTACTCTCGTGCTTTCTGCTCGTGAGCAGTCTGTGTTCATGTGCTTTATATAGAATTTAGGTTTGTTCATACAAAAGAGCCAATAATGGAGAAAATCAAAGCTTCACTTAATAAAACTTACTTTGATGTCACTACATTTTCCTTCCATTAACCTTTCAACTGCCATGGACGTTCTGTCTATATGCATTCATTTGTCCGGCAAAGTGGAAAATTGCTGGCAGGGTAAGATCTAAAAAGAATCCATCAGACGAGATAAAAAGAGATTTATGAAAATCTGCTTCATAGCTCCATGCACTAGAGCACTATAAACTGAAAACTTTGCAAATTAGAGTGTTATTTATGGCCTTCAACTTCCATGTCAGCAAAAGCTATCATACCTGTAGAGTTAAAATTCTTGGAAACAAATGTTCATGCCCAGCATCAGAGATGCCCACATGAGACACAGCACTCTTGAATCACCATTGAGAATGTTCTGCTTTTCTTTTAATCTGATGCCTGTTATGGGATTCATGGGTGGTAAAAAATAAAAATCATGAAGACACAAAAAGAAGAGACTATAATGGGCATAAACTTGACCATAGGAAGCTCCATCTAAACATGAGGAGGAACTTCTTTCCTTTGAGGGTGGTAGAGCACTGGAACAGGCTGCCCAGAGAGGTGGTGGAGTCTCCGACTCTGGAGACATTCCAAACCCGCCTAGACGCCATCCTGTGCAACCTGCTTTAGGCGACCCTGCTCTGGCAGGGGCGTTGGACTAGATGATCTCCAGAGGTCCCTTCCAACCCCAGTGATTCTGTGGTTCTGTAATGCTTTTCATGAGATTTATAGTTGGATGTAGCTTTGCCCAGTGGCATTTCCTTTGTTCTTCAGGTACTTCTCAACCTCTGTAGCCGTCATTCCTAGGTGCTGGAGTGCTCTGC
Organism: Burhinus oedicnemus; assembly: GCA_008921705.1. Taxonomy (NCBI): domain Eukaryota; kingdom Metazoa; phylum Chordata; class Aves; order Charadriiformes; family Burhinidae; genus Burhinus; species Burhinus oedicnemus. The sequence goes on along the minus strand of VFFE01009212.1, from coordinate 3,445,673 downwards.
CCCATAGGACATCTCTCCTGCAATGTAACAACTCCAATCTCAGCTCCACATTAGTCGATGGGAATTTTGCTGTCAGCTCAACTGGCCAGGCTCCAAGCACAGGTTCATGCACAGCCCTAAAGTTGGGGAGCTGGCATTTTGGTTCAAGCCACAATCAAATGCGGTTGTTTACTAATAAAACCCAATAAATCGAAGCTATACCTGCACCCCCAACTCTGCCTCTATGAATCAGTGTGATGCAACTGTAAACGCTGTCTGCAGCTTCATTTTTTCCTAGGGGAGATGGTGCACTCATCAATGTGCTTGGCTTTTTAAGCTTGTTGCCTTCTCTGCTCAGCAGGCTGCCCTTTAACATGCTCCATCTGGCAGATCGGTGGTGACACCCTTCCCCCCCTACGTGCTGGTAGGCTTGTGACGGCAGGCTTTGGGACGCCCTTCCTCCCACCGCTTGCCTCGAGCCAGCAGAAGAGCAGCCTGCTACTCCCTATTAATTTTCCAGTGGGGAAAAACATCTTGGGGCTCCCTTCCGAGCACATTCTGCTGTTCGTAAGCTGGCTTCTGCCTCAGAAAAAAATTAACTTTGCCTCCGCAGGGTTTTTAAACAAGCTTCAACCCACGTTTTTCTCTAGATGCCTCAGATCTGCTCACCTTCTAATCTACCTTCCTCATTCTTTCCAGGCAGAGGAGACAATCTACCATAGGTGGGGATGGGGATACACAATTAACCCATTTCATCTGCTACACCTGCACCCCTACCACCCCATCCTTCTGTTCGGAAAGGATTTTTTCCCTTTTCCAACTACTCTGCAGATTTAAAACATCTCCCATGTCTCCTTTTTAGTGTATTTCCAGGGTTTTCATGTTAGAGTTCATTGGCTCCATTTGCTTGTTTTCCATTAAGCAAGCAATGCTGCATCCTTCACCATTTGAGTATTCAGATTCTTTATGATCCTTCTATAATAGTGAAGAATTCTCCTTTCCATTTCAGTGAAGAGACATCAAATCATACAAAGTTTTACCGAACAAAAGTGCAAAGACAAACTGAACCAGGAGTTCATACCTTGTAGTGCGAATCCTCACCAGCAAACACAGCCTCATCGCATTCACAAGGACTGCTTGAATGCAGTGAAGACAGGTATGGAAAGACATCTAAACAGATAACAGAAAGTCAACGGAAATCTCTGGGACACGTAATGGAGTAAAGGGCGACCCCAGTGTGAGTTTCATGTTTTTCACCTGCGGTTGACAGCTAGCACTTTCTCAAAATTACAAGGGGGAGTAATTGGAAGTTTGCTCCAATTCTTTCTTCAGCCGTAATAAACAACTTTGGAAAATGGTCAAGAGCTGCGACAGGGTAGAAATAAAAGACGTTGTAAGGCCAATCTTCAGCTTAGAGTGTATGAAAGCGCAGGCAGCCCCGCAAAATCTCTCTGTTCACTACAGCGAAGAAGCCATGGGTAATTTATAAGGGCAACATGTTTGCCACTGAAAGCACAGAAGTTTTGAAGAACTGGCTATTCAATATTTGGATTCAGAAAGCTTTTGCTGCTATGAACTGCCCTAGTGGTAACTAATGAAAAAAAAATAAAATCTTAGACTTTAGCCTGTCAAAGAGACAGCTGTGACCTTAATTTGCCACAGAGATCTTTGATGAGTATGAAAGTGTTTCCCTCAAATATCTCAGAAGGACAGCACACTGCCTAATGAGCTAGAGGTCTCAAACCCACAGGCACCACGGTAATTACAAAGGGGTATTTAATTATCTAACCCTGGCATCTAAAGAATTAACAAACCTTGATAATGAAAGGAAACCAGAGAGGAAAAAAGAATTCATCGTCTAAGCCACAAAACGCTGGGAAAATCACTATAGAGACAGATTTCAATAGATTCATATCTGGTATTTCTAAAAGCTTACTGTGTACTAAAATGCCAGATGTTCACACATTATGGTTGTTATTACTGTTAACAGCATTAATTGGGAGAGAGAGAAAGTTAATCCAATTTAATGCAGGAAACTAAGTAGAGAAATATATAAGAAAACAAATGGAAGTCTGTAACAAAGACAGATACCCAATATTTTGGCACCCTGCACATTTCATACGCTATTGGCACAGCCTTTCCAGAAGTGGCCAAACAAGAGAAATGTCCCTCTCTAGGAACTATTTCATTTACATTTGTTCACCACAAGGAACAGCAAAATAAATAAAATAAACCAACTCTTGACGTTCAGGGCCCTGCGTGGCCTCTTCTCGCAGCTCTGGCAACGACGGAGCTTCGTGCCAACCTCCGCATTGCTTCACTTCTGCTCTTTATTTCCTTTGCAGAGAAACTTCTGCCTTCTCCATGGCAGAAAACCACCGGTTACCTGAATTTCAGCGCACCATCAAAAATAAAAGGCACCGTTACATGTAGACCCCGTCTCCTTGCAAATGTATGCAAATGCATGTGTATAACAAAGCAATTTACATCTGCCCAAAGCCTCAAAGTGAGCGTATTTGCTTTGATCAAAGCTTAAAATGGGATTTATCTGTAGGGCATAAAAACAATGTTTGCCTTAAAGAAAACAGCAGTGGCTTTAGATCGCTGCAGTGAGGCTGTTCTGTTCATTGTGGCATTGCTGTTGGTAACGCTGCTAAGGTTGCGTGAGTATTTCCCGTGTAATCCTCTGTATCCAGAAGCTTATAGCTTGCCAGTGAAATGTCTCTCCAACTTACACTTAGCGTGTAAGACATTAATCTATCAGCTAGCCTTTTATTTCCTCACCAAATTATTAAAAAAAAACCCGTCCAAACATGTATTCCTTTATAAATTATATTTTATCATTAGTACCTGCTGCAATTTTTGCAAGAAGCAAGCTGAATTATCTCAAGATGTTTTAAACCGAGGCCAAACAAAGGTAAGTTTTATCTGGAAAACATTCGCCTAAAAATAAAGGCCAATAAATGTATAACGTACAAAAAAGAAGGTGCCTGTGATGCATTATTTGGTTCACTAAACAGCTGCTGCTCTCAAAAAAAACCAACAGTGCAAATATTAATTAGCGCACGGAATTTTTCCTTCAAATTCTGTCAATAGAAAGTGCTATAGTTAATGGTAAGTGAATAATTCGAAAAAAACCAGAAATCGGTGATGATTTGATAACTGGCATGGAGATTTTCTCATCTGCCACAACAGAGACTCCTTCTGCAATGCCCCAGAAACGCCAGTGAATTCATCCTACGACTAAAGTCCAGCCACGCTTCTTGGAAGATGTGTTTCAGCTGACAAATACTTCGGAAAACACGGGCGGTTCTGCTCTAGGGGGTTCTGCAAGTCAGTTGGGAGGAGAGTTAAGTTTTAACAAGAAGTCACGCAAGTAAACCCGTTAAAGAACTTTTCATGCTGTTACCAAAAGTAAACTAACGGATGTTTCCAGATGTACGCTCTGAAGTTGCTGAAGGCAGCTCTAAAGCCAAGTGGAAAAAAACCGCCAACATTTAATAATTTTATACTGCGTATTATCCAGATGCAAAGAGGAACAGAAGACTCCTGTGATAAGAGGTATTTAGTGTTAGCTGGTTTTTTTGCCTTCAGCACTGAGGTTTATTTCAGTCACCCTACGCATCACAACGCAAGGGGTGACGCTCAGCACCGGGATGGCACCCAGGTAAACCTCCTGCCCGCCAGCAGTTCTAACCCAAGGGCAGAATTTTGTCCCATAAATATGAACCCATTCCTGAGCATTTCTAGCATCATCTGCATTTTGCGTGTTAAGGACGTTATTATAAACAGGGAGTTTCAGCTAGTGCTTAGTTAACTCTACGCAACTGTTTCCCATGCATACAGGAGAAGACTGCTCACAGGCAGGAAACAGTAATTGCATATTCATAAGTACCTCAACACACAATTAATTGCTGAGTGGTGAAAAAGCAGTAATGAATAGAAAAATTTCTACTATAACACTGAACAAAATACACATTAAGCACACACTTTGTGCACGTCACATCACCAGTACACTTGGCTTCACACCTGCCACAAACTCAGCCCTGCATCAGAAATCCAAAAGCTTTAGTTGCTTAATAAAAAAGAGATTTAGTGTGTCCTTCTTCATTTACTACTACTCCAATCACATTAAATCTTGCACTAACTCATAATAAGCAGAGATAAGTGTTGGATTTTCCCTTTTTGATGTTTCCTTGAAGCACTGGCAAAGTGCACAGTAATAGGCTGCAACATTATCATATTGCTTCCCACTTAGGCCTTCAAATAACTTAGCTATAACCTAGTAAAGACAAGTCTTCTGATGGCTTTGACACTTCCATTTTCACTTTCTCAGTTTTGATGCTTCTCGTCATTAAATTAACCGTACTCTGTAATTGTTGTTAAATGACTAGCAGCAATAGAGCCAAGGAAATGAATCCATTTTTGTATTGACCTTATAAATCCATTTAATTGGCATGCATTTGTCAGGCCAGATGAGTTTCTGTTGGATCAAAAACTACCTCCCAGTATGTGAAAGCACAGCGTCTTTCCTTCCAATCGTATTTGGCCCATGTACCGGCTTTCTCAGGTTTTCATAGTTAGATTTCCTGCAAAGTTTAACAATCTGCGTGAATGCACGGTCCAGCATCAGTATCTTGATGTTAGTTTCCGAATATCCAAATCCTTTGTTACACTTAGGATCTAGTTCTAACCATATAGCTAGAAAATGTATTTGTATTGAATTTATATTGCTCCTAAATTAATGCATACAAGGAAAGATGTTAGCATCAAGATTTAGTACTTTTTAACCTTGAAGGTATGCCATATAATAGGTATTGATTTTATCTTTTTTATTACACAGAAAAAATAATAAAATATGTCTGCTGGTGAACTGTTATACGACAGAATAAATGGTTAGCAGTGTATGTTATAAAATAGCACGGTGACACCACGTATGTTTGCTTTAAAAGCTTATTATAAAAATCAATGATGATATACATCTTGGTTAGGCTCATTTTTTCTAATTAAAGAGACAGTGTCAAAAAGAGGTTTTCCGTAGTTCAAGCTGTAATTCTTATTTCTCTTAATCATCTGTAATATTTTCTCTTACTGAGGAGGCCTTGCAAATAATATTACTCTATAAAATTGTGTTCATTTCCACTCAGAAATAATTCTGTATGTGGCATTGAGGTTAATGTTGTTCTTTTATGTATGCTCATCCTAACGTGCAATGCTTCCGATTAAATCCTCTGGTTTTCCTAAGCAGACTCTAAGGGTGAAATTCTGATTGCCTTTAAGTCAAAGAAAAATTTCCATTCACCCCAACAGAGCCAGATTTTACACCCTGAAGGTACAAAAGCTGCTTCTCTCTCCTCCAAGAACACAAGGGGAAACCAAGGGGAATAACTCAGTGCAAAGCAACATAAAAGAAAGCTGGCAGGATCTCCTCTCTAAAGGGATCCCTCCCAGCAAAAGAGAAAAGAGAAGTACCTTGGGAGGAAGGCAGTGCTCTTTCCATCTCTTCTGAGAGTGTATGGAGGCAGAGTCATAGTACAGATTTAATTTTTACCTTCAGTGATTAAGGTGATCTTCAAGGTTTTAGAAGCTTTCACTGGCGCTCAAACATGGTTCATCTCAAACTCCCAAGATACCCCTGTGGTGCAGCCGTATCTGTTGCTACTTTCCTTAGCATACTGCAGCAGGTCCAGGATCCAGCTTTTAGAGACAGGGTTCATTTATATCCCTGTTGGTAGCTAACAGCTACATAACTTTTATAAAAAGCCCTTCCTGTACCTTAAATATCCTTGAAACATTTTTGTTGGTAGTTGCCCCTTTTAAGCTGATTGGTCTTCAATCAAAATGAAATATATCAAAACTATTTTGTTATTCACCCAGAAAATTCACTTTCAGACACAATCATCCTTCTTTCCTGAATTCCACCTTATTTGTTAACCTGTTTCTATTATCGAACTACCTGTAGATGAATGCTATATTCCAAGGCAGAAAAAGGGTCTTTGCACAGAGGGAATATTACCTTTCTGGCTCGCAGACGAAACTTCATTGGCATTTCTTGAATCTATTTTAAATTGCAAGCTTGGGCATTCATAATGCCCCACTCATTAAAGACCTCTGCATAAAACTGATTATCGGGCATGCATCCTCAGCAAACGTGTGCATGGTACTAAATTAAGGAGAGGAGTCAACAAAAAGAACAGAGCTTCACTCCAACAGGGCTTTCATAAACTTGAAGATGGAGTCAACAGAAACCTGATGACCCTCAATGAAGACAAACGTGAAGTCTGGCAGTTGCCACGGACTAATCCCATGCACGAGCACAGGCTGGGAATCACCTGGGTGAACAGCAGTTTGCTGAAACAGACCTGGAGGTTTCGGTGGGTAGCGAATTCAATAGAAACCAACAGTGGACATCCACCACAAGTCAGGGGAACCACAGCGTCGGCTACATTAGGAGTCTGGGGAGTTACTACTCCCCTCTTGGAGTACTGGTGAGGTCACACTTAGAATACCGTGTTCACTTTCGGACCTCGCCATTCAGGAGTGATGCTTGGAAGCTGTCAAAGGACAATGAAACTGCTATCAAGATGGGTCAGTGAGCTACAAAACAGATCTGCATGGAGGGCCCAAGGGATCCGAAATTGTTTATCTGGAAACTAAGAGTGGATCTAGTGGCAGCTACAACTACTGTAAAATCTGACACAAAATTCTCATTGGTACTGGCAGACAATACAACACAGGGGCAACAGCCACAAACCCAGGCAGAAAGGTTCAGACTGGTCATTTGAGAAAGCAGCATGGGCACACACAACAAGAGAGGCCGTCAAATCTCTCTCCTCGGAGGATTTCAAGACTTGGCTTGACCAAGTCACGGCTGACCTGGCTAGTGTTTGTGATCATCCCACTACAAGCAGGAGGTCAGACTCAAAACCTCCAGACTTCCCTCCCAACCAGCACTTCAATGATTTGAATATTACTTTTGTATAGTGTCCTCTGTAACTCCTCCGTTTTCATACCACTTCTGCTGAGTTTTCAGGTGGTGTGATGCAAACCATTCTAGAGAAACAAAGGTGAAGCCATGTGAAAGTCTCCTGCCCACACCTCTAACCTGTCCTCATCTGCTTGTATAATTTTCTTTCTTCCTCATTGAGAAATGTATTTTTACATTTTCTTCTTTTTTAACCCTCTTCCTTTTCCTTTTCAATTCATTGCTATGCATGCCACAAAATCCAAAGAAATGCCTGCAACAGAACAGGACTTTCTCTTACAAGTAAATTCATTTCTGTATTAAGCCAGAGCCTGCCTTCTTTCAAGGAACAGCAGCCAACAGAGCCAGTATGTGGTCAGACCCCTCACTCTCTTTTTAGTGTCTTTAGTTTCCTTTCAGCTTCTGAAAAGGAAAACGGATCCTGACCAAGGAACTGGAGAGAAAAGCCAAACGCAGTTCTCTATGGCCTCAGACTGCTTCAGCCCTCCTGAGTCCTCGGTATCAGGCAAGAAAAGCAGGAGCTTAAGAAGCCTTCCTTTTTCATCTAGTTTTGACTTTCCTGTCTCCCCATATTCTTTAGATATCAGTCTGACAATACAGGGAAGTCGAGCGACCTAGACAGACCTCTCAGGTGTATTTGGATCTCTGGATCTCTGGAGAAATCCAAATGGGAAAAAAGAAAGTGCTATCCCAATTGTCTTAAGACACCTCTTATGAAAACTTAAACCACAGACCATTTTGTGTTACTACCATTTCATACTACTCTCAGGTTACCCTATGGGTTGCACTCGGGAAGCTCTTACAGTAGAGTCTTGCTAAACGATATTATACACACATATCAATGCTCTTTTGAGAGTATAACGATGAAGTTTATAAAGGCAATAAGTTATCAGACATAATTTTACAATATAAGGTCTTACAAGCAGTATTTTACCTTTTTTTATTGAACAAAATTGTACCTGGTGGGATACACAGAAGCATCTTGCAAAAAGCATAAAGGTATTTGCTTTAGAATCAGAAATACAGGAAATCTGTCTTTTTATCCTTGACTGAGCCTAAACTACTTGATTTAACCTCAGCTAGCACCACAGTGTCAGCTCATAACCCATTTCCCCTTACTCCGTCTCCTAAATCTGAACATTCTTGAGGCAAAATTCACAAGTGTCGAGGGTTTGGAGAGTCTCAGGAACGGGCAGCGCTGCCATTAGGACTACAAGCCATGTTTCAGTGCGTCTCCTCCTGCTCTTAAATCTTTGTTGAGAAAAGATCGGGACTAGGAATGATGAAGTGTGTAAACTAAGGGGATTGTGGTGTCCTTAAAAGAAGAAAAAGAAAAAAATGGCACGGCATTCTTTGCAATTGTTATCATCAACAGCCATCCTTTGTGCTTGAGCACTCGCTAAAGCATGAAGTAACTGCAATACATCCCATCTCTATTGATTCAGAAAAGAAAGGTAATTGATTCACCCTCAGGATTTCCTTTAAAAGACACTGGCTAAGAATTATCTCTCCTATATCATATCACAAAACACACTAAACAAAGCTACTTGAGATTTGTATACTGTCATCCATCACTGGAATCTCCAAGCTCTTCTCAAGTATAATGGAGAGTAGACAACTATATTTTTGGGGTCGTTACAGGGTCTCTCTCCCTCTTTCGTGGTAAAACCCTCCACTTGGAGTATTTGGGAAAGGGTTGGCTTGGCGTGAAGGAGGCTTTGTTATTTTGCTGATTGACTTGTGTTCAAGGCTTAAAAAGATAGAGCAAAGATGATCAAAGTGAACACTGAAGAACTAAATAACATCAGGTAAGCCCCTTTCCCCCAGTCCCTCCATCACAGTTTCTATTTGTATGCTTAATTTTGGTACATTAAAACTTCTGCAAAAAGAGATTATGCCAAAGTGCTGAGGCATATGCTATACGCATCGAGCCCTACGTTACACAAAGAGTCTTACGCAGCAAATGCAGATCCAATGCTACCATGATAATTTATACAAAGGACTTGATTTTCAAACCTCCTGAATTCTCCTTTTCTACGGATTTGCATATTTTTAATGCATCTTGGAATATAATCTATAAATGTTGGCCTTATTTCTGAAAGGCTGTCAATTCTCCTGCTATATATTACAAGACATCAATCACGTGATAGGGATGCCTTGCTTCTAGTCACTGGCACTTGTAGCTACTTACAAAACCTGTTAGTCACTTGGACACAAAACTCTCTGGTAACATTTGAAAATTTGACCTGACGGAGTGAAACTTTATCCAATACGGACAAAGAATAAAGAGAGAACTGCGGCTCTAGTCTATAGCCTCCAAAAATTCTTTGTTAGAGATTTTACTGAGTGGTTGTAGCGGTAACAAACCATGAGAACCAAAGCCAGTAGCTCCAGACTTAAGCGTCTTCCTACAGTAAAAATAGAAATCTCAAAGTTATTCTGTGCAGGACAGCAACTGATAGCCAAGAAACTGCCTTCCATAATTAACGTGCTGTTTTTCTAGATGAGCCTCTTCACTACAATATTTTTACTTTGAATTTCTGACAAGTTAAAAAAAGAAGAAGGGCTGAGCGCTCAGACTGGCAGATTGCCTGAACGTACTTAGAATCATTAACTGATCTCATGTTGTCACCTGCTGCCACCTTCCCACAAGGGAGCAGATGTCCCAAAACAAACGGTGCTACTAGAGGGGGAATGTGAAAGTCAGGTGAGACGCAAAGGGCAGCTCTGAGCTACCATTTCTCAGGGGACTAAAGCCCGATCACACACCACTTTTGGAAGATACAGTGGTACCCTATCCAACAAGAGAGAGGAACCGTAAAGGTGCGTATGCAACAGTCCATTAGACCTTGTGGATGTGAAGATAAAGGGAAATACTCTCCCAGACTTGCCTCCAGGTGTAGCTAGAGCTGAGCTGGGTGAGGAATATCTAATGTACTTCAGCCGCTCTTCTTTCTGCAAATTGTCTGGGAACAATTCATGAGTGTCTTGACTTCATCACAGCAGACACTGAATATTACCTGAGATTAGCCATTAAATACTTTCTGTGAATACTTCCTAGACTGTCACATGTTTCTAAGTATTTGATTGTATAAGATACCTGAGTGGATTTGGTAAGACATAAGTCACAGAGCTTATCTGTTCCTTGACTGGAAAAGACAATCTCAGGGTCAGATTTCTAGGGTGAACAGTCACAATTACCTATCCAAAATGTTCCTTCTGGAAACATTTTTCAATCCTCCTATCTCAGTGCTAACTGCAGCCAGAAAACCTACTGGCTAGCACATTTATAGGTAATAAATGTAAAAAGAAAATAAACAACTAAAGCTGATTCACTGTCATATCTCAAAGAACATTTGTGCTAGCTTACACAGTCCTGGGAACTAAACCAAACCCAGGCAGAGTAGCTGCCTTGGAAAGGACACCTATGACTGATTTCAGCTGCTAAGCACAGACAGAGGGACTTTAACCTCTTTCAGGCACCATCGCAGGACTGATGCATAGCTAAAGAGCTTACTTAGCTCCATGTTTGGGTGTGTGTGAGAAACTAGTGAAAAACTGTGATTATCCCAAATACGGTATCCTCAAAACACATAGGCAGCAAATTCATCCTTTCTCTTTGGACCCTGCAAGAAAGTATGAGAAAAATCCAGCTATTTTTTGTAGAGCACTGGAACTCCTGCAAACCCTCATTAAAGGCCACAGAGAAACCATACATTTTAATATCTCCAATATGCTGATGCATTCCTCTTTGTTACCTGGAAATAATAAACCTACTGTGTACATTATCTGCATGTAGGCTATCCACGGCACACTCCAGGCATGCATCTTAGTAGGTAGGGATAAAATACCCAGGGTAAAATAAGACTTTTAAACCCACACGGAAATGCTGGCTGGAGATTGCCAGCAATTTATGTAATTCATTCGCCTGCCTTATAGATGATGCATATCATTAATGAGCAAATATATTTGCCTGTAGACCAACACCTGAAACTCCTCCTGATAACTACAACAGGCATGGGAACAGGTCCTAAATTTGCTAGTACAAATATAAATCTGTCTTTGGTTGAGCTTAATCGTACATTAGCCATTGCACAGTCTGAAGCTTGGCTCTCAACATTTTCAGGCTAATCAAGAAGATAGTTGAGTCAAAGCATTAATAGTCCCTCACTGCGGAGAATACCATAAGGCATCATAATTCACCTGACTCGGCACAGTTGAGAGTGGTAAGGGAGGTACTGATGACTGCCCATGCACACTGTTGTGTACAACCACAGAAAGCAATAGACTGCTTCGATGAGCAAAAAATTTCATCAAAATTTAAAAAAAAAGTCTGCCTGATTTTGGCTTTTCGATGTGTACAAATGATAAAGGGTGGCTGGACACTATTATGAAAAAGGGTGTCAGCAACAATGGACATCCCTACGTGCACAGTATCCTACCTCTGTGCTCCAGTTACCATGTGAGGACAACACAGTTTTAAGGGCAAATTAGCACCTCTGAACAAAGACTACTGAACACAATAAACACACCCTGCCTGGCAATCTGTTACATCTGCAAGAACAATTTGTACATCCAATTATGAAAAAACTAACAAAAAAATATAAATTTTTTTTTGTGAAAACAAAACACCTCTAAAATTGCTGTGCCATACATGTATTTTTGCCCAGCTATTTTTTAATCTTCCTTCACCGGACCTCAAACTCCAATAAACAAGCCAGTAATTGTTTCTCTTAAGCTCCTAAAAGGGCTTCATGGACCCTCACTGTGAATCACAACAGGCTGTGTAAGGCACAAGGCTGGGCAAGTGCCCATCCCAGGTCCTTCCAAATGATCTCCATGTTTGTAGCCGCAGCGCGAAGAAGTGCACAGTCCACAATAATTTTTAAGAGAATGCATTTTCAATTACATAAATAATGCATAGGAAACATACACTTTGCTTGCTACCTTGTGGGAGAGCCGCGTTTGATACACACGCACATTAAGGCCGCAGGGTCTAAGCCTGTCGCCGAGGCAGCAGCCTGGGATGGATAATCAGCTCAACGTACAAAGATGAAATCCCCAACTACTTTCCTCATAACACTAATGAGAATTATATAGCAGAGGCCTGACTCTAAACAAGCCTCCCGAAGACGGCTACTCTACATCAAACTAGAAGCAGACACACGCCAGTGCTGTGCAAACACAGCCAGGAGGAAGCAAGACAAGAGAAACTTTATAAAAGGAGTTTTGTAGAAAAATGGCTAATCTTTCCCAGGCCTGAGTGAAACACAATAATCCCTTACTCTGAATTATTTTAACTCCCAACGGAGCCGATGAAGGAAAGCAGAATTTGAATGCTTTGGAAGATTTTCTACTGCCAAATGGAATGTAAAATCAGTGACTTCAGGGTAATTTTGTCAGGTTTGAGACATCATGGCCAGGAGCTCTCCAACTGTTCGACAAAACAGAGATTAGTTCGCAGAGCTTTTTACCTCATTTTTTTCCCCTCTTTGCAATATTACATTCTGTGTTGGGACATCTGGTCCCACTGTGGGAAGGTGATAGAGTCTCCTCGCATGAGGCGAGGCGCTTCGGGAAACCTGCCAGCAAGAAGGTCTGCTCTCCATCGCGGCTTTGTCAGAGAGTCGCAGGATGCGGAGTGCCACGCGTCTTCCTGTCCGGAATCACGTTAGGTATGAAAAATGGCTGCGCATCACCTATTGCTCTGCGCAATTAATGACTAGCTGAAAAAGATAGGGCGCTAGTTACTCTCCAAATGACACGAATACATGACTGTTTAACTCCTTTGGACAAATAGGTCCTTTGGTCCAGAATGGCCTTCCCGTTCGTAGCCAGGTATAAATAAACACACAAAATACACAGCTAATCTGTCACCCAGAAAGTCACATGGAGCTTAAATGCACTGTCTGACAACCGTTCATCTTTAGGAGACAACAACCTCTATCGAGGGGCTTCCGTTCTGATCCCCTTTTACAGGGCTTGGACCAACACAAAAAGCAGTCTGCTTCGCCAGTTGCTTCTCGTTTAAACAAATAAACAAGACCAGGGTCAGGTCCACAATTTCTCCTCAGTCCAACACCGCCTGATTCTGGAGCATGGCAGCTTAAATTGTTTATCATGAACTGTTAAAATGGCATTTCAAAATTAATCATGATCATTTTGAGATAGTCCAGAATACAAAAACCTTGATTGTGGATGGGAAATTTCCCACTCAAGTCCTGCTTTGGATGTACCCAGCCAGCATCCCGAGTCACGTCTTCATCTGACCGTACCCAAAGTTCATTATTTGGTTTCAGAGCTTTGGGTTGCATCCAGCTCTTAAATTACTACCAGTTTGATAACAAAAACAAATGCTGTCTGTTTGGCTACTAATTAGTCAACAACGCTGAAAGGAAAAGAAAATAAAGCAAAACTTCTCTTCTCTGACAAGCTGTCATAAGGATATGAAGAGCACGAAAATAACGAGTTAGCTCCTCTAGAGCACATGAGACAACACAGCAGCTCGCTTCAAAGCATGATTCATGCCGTCTCGCAAAGCAGCAACCTATGAGTAGAGAAGTATCACTCTGCCAAGGAAACAAGAGGCATGGGAGAGTCCAAAAATCTTCCTAGTCACAGCAGATCAGCTACTGGAGAGATGGTGAGAAAAGATGAAAAAACCCCAGTTTGCAGCAACAGTGCTGTCCAACACTGTAGCCGTTACCAGCAAGATAACGTGATTAACAGACGGCTTTTAGAGGTTTAAGAAAATGCTGTGACTTAAAGCAGTCATTCTGTGAACAGTAACAGTAAAAGGAATTACGTATCCCACTAAGTCCACTGTGGGTGAGTCGAGTTCATAAATTTCCTAAACCTCTTCAACGTACATTCCTGAGCCATCACCACTCCATGCACAAAGGAGCACAGTGTGTATCACGCTCATTAAAACCGAATCCCTGAAATAGGGGCTGGAAGAAGCCATCCTTCTGCCTCTCCAGAGCTCAGCAGCTGAAAAGAAGGAACGCTGTCAGCATCTTTTCTCCTCTCCACTCTGAGCTACCGTGCCCCACCACAGCCTGCTGCTGCTCAGCGTCCGGCCAGCAGGACATACTATGCCACTTCACGCAGCACAGGCCTCCACGCTGCCAAGAAAATGCACAAAAAATCCATGTGCCACACAGCAGCAACCATGAGACCCGGCAGAGGAAGCCAGAAGAGTTCAGCATGTCCCACGAAGCACAGATGATGGTATTTTGCTCACGTCACTGGACCTCGCGTCCTGCCCCGAGCTCCCTCGGAAGGACCCAAGATGCAAAAGGTTCCCAGCTGCGCTGGCTGCATCCCTCCCCGCTCTCATTTGTGAAGCGATCAGCCCCCTGCACGAGAGGCTGAAAAGACACACAAATATACACCAAAAAAACGATTCCAGAAAAGCGAATTCCAGGCACATTGCAAGGCGGCGTTCAGGGACTTGGCAGCAGAACAAGCCTGATTCAAGGTCCTGTGATAAAAGTGAAATGAGCTCGCATCTCGCTGCCGTACATGCGGTTTATGAGCTGACATATTATTTTACATGGTACACTCACTCCATCCCAGACGAACATAGAGCAAATAAGCCCTTGAAGGATTCCTGTGAACTGTACAAATAGCGGGATGAGATACGAGCAAGACACCAGCCTTCAGAAATGCAGATTGGGCATCACGCACACCTACGCAGACTAAACCCCAGCACGCACAGATCTGCCACGGAGATATACGTGGGCTACCGTACTCTATTTTTTCTATGAAATTCTTTCGTTGGTTTGGGGTTCAGCAGTTTGGGGATCAAACTCTCTCTGATTTTGCAGCTCCCTTGACAAACTCCCAGACTGTTTAACAGGAGGGAACAAGGGCTGGAGGGAAGCTCCTGAAGCTCTTAGTGCAAATTGACTGTATTTTACATAATAGGAAGCATAATGCAGTTTCATCTGTTACTGTCCTGTAAAATACATTTAGTTTATAAAAGCTCAAATCCTTTTTTATCTTCTATAAATGGTAGAAAAGGACCTTTGTTAATCCAGGTGTTAAAACACTCTATAGCTGCCAATTAGGCAGCCTTGATGCCACAGGAAGAATACAGATGAAATAATCTATATCTCAGGTAATGAACTTCCACGGCGGACAGGACTGAAAAACAAACACCTTCTGGGAAGTCATCTGTTGACAGACATTCAGAAGTTATTGCTGATACTCAATTTGAGAAATATTCAAAGAATTTCCAATAGCAATCATTAAGCACTGTTTCTTACCCAACTACCTTATGTCAATATTATTTTAACTTACATGACATACTTTGTAGAAAGCTCTATTCTGAACCAAACCTGATGTAACATATAACTGCTGCCTTTGGGAGAACAGAGGTAATGATTTCTTACCAAAACATCATTTTTATATGACGTTTCATAAGCAGCCAAATGCACAGCTAGAAAACTAGGTCTGCTGAATTTCCATCATTTTGGAGAACTTAACTAGAGACTACTTTGACGTTAATATAATATTGACTTTCCAGCACTGATGATTGAACTGTTATGATACAGTAAACGATCCACTGTTAATATTTCACCTTTCTTCTGTACCTTTAATTTTTAAAGATACCCAGATACGTGGTTGCAGAAACAGGGACCAGAACTCATAAGGCTTGTGTTACGTTCCTGATTGCGACCTTAAATCTTTGGGCCAAGCATTGCAATAGAAACTTTTGCCTGTTCATATCAAAACTAAAGCGTATGTGTCATTACACCTTAGAGTAGCTTGATTTCGTAACACAGGTATGCCCCACAAGAATTATAATGAAGGTATACCTTGAGCCAGATATATTTTATTTTTAAAAATCACTAGTTTACTTATTTTAAAAAAAAAAAATCTCTAGTCTTCAAAATCTGGTTCAAGTCTTTCACTGATCTCGGGTTTGTGGGCCCAGCTGCATTACTTATCTGTGCAGATCCTTATGCGTTTGGTGAATAATGAGTATTTTACATTCCAATACTATCCTGAAGAGGTTTTTTCTTCTGAGACAGTGTTTCTGGCAAATTAATAATTTAGCGATGTTTTCATGGTGGTTCTTTCACCTTTATTTATTGCCCTGACTGGAAGAGACAAAATTTCCCTTTGGAGAAGGAAGACGAAGAACACATCATTTAGAACAGCTGCCTCAAAAAAAAAGTTATTTTCAAGTTCCACTGTAGATTTTCTGCTTTAAATTACCTTTAGCTCTTCTGGTAATCTGTCTGCACTATTTAGGCTTTATATTTTAAAAAGTAATGATAATAATAGAAAATGTCAGGATCTCAGGTAAATAAATTTTTAAAAAATATCACATAAATGTAATAAAGATCTATTACTTCATATTTACTTTTATTTACGTGCTTTCATAACTTCAAAGAGGAAGGAGTTGCTGCACAGCAGCTCTGGGAAAGTTCAGGATATTGGCAACAAAGGTACAAACCACCAGTAACTGGTAACCCGTATCATCTCCAAACCTGCTTCAGGACAAGACACTTGAGCACACACCTCTCTCTGACAGCCCATGAAATATTTTGCTCTATCAGCATCATAAACCCTTTTTCATCCCCTCGATAAAAGGCAAAACAAAAACAAATCCGAAGAAATGAAAAATAATTTCTCATCGAGATGAACACAGACTTTCACAAAGTGACAGTGCTCAGTCTTCTGAAAATGGATAGGCTTTCCAATATTGTTTTCCAAAAATACAGTTTTGAACTGAAAAGGAAAAAAGAAGCAAAAATACTTCGCATTTTTTAAAATTCTACATTTCTACGGTTTTATTAATACATTTTGCCAACTCCAAAGAGTGAACGGACTCCCCTTTCTCAGCGTGAAGCTGGATACATCATTAATCTAAAAGTCGCTAAGCACTCTCACCAAGGACAACTTCAAATCGAGAAAGCATTGGCTGTCAAAGAAATCTTCCCTATGAAATAAACCTCCAGAGATCTGATGAATGTAGACACCAACTTCAGGAAATTCAGTAAGGCTTTGTTTCTTGAAAACATCCCATCATTAGAAAGATGGACCACCTGCACCTCCGTATGCCTCCAAAGCTCTGCTCAAAATCAACATTGTCAGTAAATTACATTAGTTTAATAAAGTGAACTTTTACCCCAAAAGAAGTGGAAGAGCTTCTGTGAAGTCTTTCAGGGAGATCACTGGAATTCAAGGTTATATCCTGAAGTTTCCTCAAATAACTTGTGGTAAGAGCCAGTATAAAACTTTAACAAGTATGAAAAAAAGAAACATTACCATAGTACTACAGAAATGCTGCATGACACAAAGGTGGAAACACTGGGCTTGCTGATTTCTAGCATTTTTATACCAATGCTTGTCACCAACACTCTACTTAAAATAGCCCATTCTGACAATGCCGCTGTTACCATAGCTCCGTTCAACTTGTCTCTTAGTGTCAAGAGAGAAAACAAGTTGATAATGACTACAGATACTTTTTTTTAAGTGTATAATAAAATAGGCGAGCATGATATATGTAGGAAAGGTGCCAAGGGATGGACAGTAAACACCACCAGGAACAAAAGAACATTTAATGCAGTGCCCTACTAAGATGCTGTGACCTAAAAAGGTCCCTTGCAAAGGGTCAGAAAGTATGTCACTTCATCGGGCCACTTCTATTTTCAGATCCTCTTCGGAGACTGCTGATAAGCGCAGCAATTAATGACACCTTTCGCAGAAGATCCGAGGAGAGGAACACCTCTGCAGGGGGAACGGGAGCGAGGCCTCTGTGCAGGCTGCAGGCTGCTGTCATCAACAGTAGGAATTTGAACTGGATACACAGAACCGGAATGTTCCTCCCCCATGTGAACACCTTCACCTAATGCTCGTTCCCATCTTTTCTTCTTTCCAAAGATCTTTTCTGGTGGGTCACGTATTGATACACAATCCAGGTAAGAAGTGTGGTTATTTCCACCCACACCATTCTCCATCAGCTTCTGTAGACAGCCTGAAGAGGCGAATCGACATCTCACAGTATCTTCATAAATACTTTAAGTGCCCATGTAAGCTTTCAGTGGGATTTATAGTTAACTCATGGGATGTTTAAAAAAATGTATGTCTCATAAACATCTGGTTTTCTTTAAAGTCTGGTCCTGAGTAACTATAGTAGCTGATAATTCTCAAATACATATGATTTCACTGCCCACTTTGCCTTTTTTCCTTTTGGAATCAATCAAACACACCAGCAAAAACACAGCACGGTGGCTTTCATTCAGCACTGCGTCAGGTTTTTTGAGTCTGCAGCAAGGTCACCATACCAATTAGCATATTCCAGTATGAAATATTCAGAACCAGGCAGCACAACCTTACCCTCCAGACTTCTGAGTTTACTGGGGTCATTCTCTTCAATAAGCTTTATTTCACATAAAAGTGCATTTCAGAGAAGAGTCTCCTCATAAGTAAAATAAATATATGATTCTTCTCTTCCAGAGAGATGCAGGACTGTAAACACCAGGCTGTCGTGACTGATTTCCACTGTCAAAGTTATCAGGCCAGGTAGCTTATAATGTACGTGTTTTCATGACACCTGATTAAAGCTGGTGTCATCGCAGTTTTATGGACTACTTAAATGTGGCAATTTCCATTAAGTGTTTTTAAAAAAGCAATTAACAGTTTTAACAAGAGTTCACTAGTTCAAATCATTTCAGCATTGACTGGTAGATTGTTCTCCTGGGTACCATGCTTGACATTTGCAATCTCTTAGCCTCTCACAAGTAGCATTTTGGCAAAGTAGGAGAGGAATTATGAACATTACTCAGTACTGCAAATACACCTCTTTTTAGAGGAAACAACAGACTAACGGCAAACCAAGGCACCATCAACGAGCAATTAACAAAACCTGCAAACAATGCTACTAGGGGCAGTGTTTCTGCTAAAGAATTTGATCTCCCATCTAGCGTGAAAGCAAATCCATCTGCAGTAAGCCACCAAGAAAAGACAGGGAGGCAGCTAGGTGTGAAGGAGAGCTTGAGAAAGACAGATCACACCTAAATTGTTTAGTGTGATTGACAGATTTGCAAGGAAAAACAAAAATCAGTGAAAATTAGAGTCTGCAGTATTGGTGGAACTGAAAGAAGATCATGTTTTAGCAGTGTCCTAAATTAAGTGGAGAGCAAAGGGTCAGCAATGCAGGTGTCAGCCTGATCATTTGGAAGACATAACAGAAAACAAAGCCTTCTTACCCGTTAATTTTTTTTAACTATCCTTTTGCTAATAATATCTATTGTGGTGTCACAGTGCAAGAGGTCAGGGGTTTGCGATACAGACCAAGTCACCATTGAACTACTAGATTCGAACCTCCCATGCCTTCATGTGATGAACCACACGATCTGCACTGGCACGCAGATACGGCGTGTCTTTAGTAAGTACAGAAAATTTGACAATGTGAAAACAATCAAAGTAATACAGCAGAGTACGTTGCCCAAACTACAGCATGCCTTCTGTTGGGAAATCAAAATGCTGCACCTAAAAGAGACAAAAGGGAAAGAGGACCAGGGTAACATCTTTGTTGCAGGACTACATCTACACGGGTAAATTACAGGTTGTTCCTCCTTAGTTTGACCCATAACACCGCTAGCTACTCGGAGACAGCGCGACATCCCCCCAGCTTCTTCCCAGCTGGTTGCTCGTCACAGCTACTGGGTGCTGCCCATGACCCTCCAAAGGATGGCCAAAGCCCGAGGCCAGGCCAGAAATACAGGGCATTTCCCAAAGAGCAATAAACTTCTTCACCCAAGACAGGAACCCTCCCTCAAGACTTCACTCTTCTCTTTTAAAAAGACGCCTTTTTAAGGGTGGTTCTAACACATTTCGGTGCCATTTATTCACTGATTTTTCAGTATATCAGGAGAGAGCCCTGTGAAGTATACAGTGTGGAAACATCTGGTTTTCAGTACCCTCCACCTCATGTAACACACGCTGGGAAGTCCCTGCACGAGGGACTCGTAGCTTTATGCTTCTCCCAAGGGGAGAGCAATTTCAGACAAACATAAGGAAACAGTTGTTCTTTTACAATGCTCATTTTGGCAATTTTCTCTCAAATCAACATTTCTTTCTTTAATTAGCATATTTCCTAGCATCTTTCATAGAAACTACAAACAGAGAATGACGTTTCACTGTGGCAAATGAGAAGAAGGAGGAAGAAAAGGCGCAAGAATTGCCAGCGATGGGGAGCAGCAGGAGATGTTCTTCTCCTGCACCTGGACTTTATTTGCACTGGGGCAGCAGGGACGGCTCACTGAAGCAGCCCAGCCACAGGTCTGAGATGCCTGCTCTGTCCATACCACCTGCTGGTGATCCAGCTTCTTGTTCCCACCAAGGTTCACTAACACAAACCCATCCTGTGTTCTGTTTTGGGCAAATTGCACTGTTGCTCATTGCACAGTCAACTTCAAGTACCGCTGTCTATTCCTAGAAAATTTGGGCTTAAATAGTTCAGGAGGCTCAGTCGTCTCTAAATTTGTCCCCCGAAAATTTCAGCAACAAATCATGCCCAACTAAATCAGTTGCTGCAGTCTCAACTAGTTTTTCCATCACAATAAGACACAACTGAAAGCGAATAAGAAAGCGGCTGACATGCCAGTCTCTTGGGGAAAGCTGCTAAACTGTTAAGACACACACTGTATCTGACTGGAAGATAACAGCAGTTCAGAAATAAGAACAGTTTTTACTATATAATATTAAAGCAACATATTATCTCTTTTGCTTCTTAATTGAGACTGCTTTATATAAATTAAAACAGAGGCTTTCCTAAGTTATTGTATATGCTCACAGAAGTATCAGGAGCACTTTTAATTAAGCCATGAAAAGGAATTTGTTTTCAAGGATGAGGTGGTTTCATCATACTCATTATGGTCTATTCTTAACAGGGGATCTTACAAGAAGATCTCATTAAACAGCTGTTTGAAATGAGAGTAGGTTGATGCATGCCAGCTACTCCCACTATTGCAACATCATACTTACAGCTTAAAACAATTAAAGCTCGACACTGACCATGGAATTTCTTCATATTCCTCTTCACGATAAAGTTTACTCACAAAATCTGTGACTGCTACTGAAAGAAACAATTCAGTTAACCTAAGGATCCAAAGACAGCTTACTACCCCCCCGCCCCCCATCCCAATTCTTAAAGCCAGTGGGGTCTGTGGATAAAGAACAAAGAAGCCAGGTCTGGAGAGAGCTCTCGAAGTCTGACTCAAAAACCTCATCCTTTCTCATTTTCTGCGAACCAGTCCCTGCCTAGGAGCTGCCCACAGCAACAGCCAGTAGTGACTGGGTGCAAGGCGGCACCGTGCCCTCCCTTGTGACTAGAAACATCAGAAGCAGAAGCTTGGAGGGCTCTACAGCCAGGAGCATCCAAGGAGCTCGATACAAAGATTGTCCTATGCATAAGTCTTATTTAGGACAGGGTGGCTTGCTCTGACAGCTTGCTAGTCATGTAACATCATGTCCACTCTACTGAAACACAAAGAATACCAAAGTCTGTGGAGGTATGAAGGAATGTAAGTGTCAGCACTTTAGCAGAAAACCCTGCTGCTTCTAGGAAAGTTGGAAATTCATTGGTACATATGCTTCTCCCCAGCATACTCTGGTTCAGATTTGAAGCAACCCCAATTAATAGAGCTCTATCAATGGAACAAAAGCACCACCTGCCCTACAGCTGATGGAATTATCACACAGCACTCCTTAGGATTATTATACAGTAGCTTTCCGCATTTTTTGCAGAAAAACTCAATTGGGATTCCTCCCCTTAAAATATTTGTCATGGTGTGACACATTTCCAGGACAAGCCCAGAGGCTGCAGAGATTGTGCCAGAAAGAAAGGGAGCGGCTGAGCTGTTACGGTGAGAGTACCCGGCTCCAGGGTAGCTCGCACATAGCACTGGACACTTTAAAGACAGTAACCAGGTTTATCCAGTTACAGATACGGTGAAAGTAAGACACAGAAAAGGAAAAAGGATTTGTTTGAAGTCACTCAGGAACTAAGGGACTGTGCTGAAAAATAAAGCCTAAACTTGCAAAGAGAACAGAAAATTAAGTAGTGTTCAAAATTCCCTCAAAAACTCTTTGACCTCATTAAAAAAATTCAGTCAGTGGAAACTCTTAAAATCCTGGACTCCGTCCTAAAAGGCAGTTAAAAGGAAAAGCCACTGCGGGCACAAGTTGTTTAATTGCAGAGATGAATGAGGGAAGTTCTCATCTCACAGCAGTAAACCTTTCAGTATTTATGACATTGAAATTACACTGCATAAACAAAGGAAAAGTTAGAAAAGAGCTGACTTCATAAAAAACGGCACATTGTTGTGCCAGCCTGATTACTTCACGTCTGTCTCCATACAGGCACCAAGCTTTGCAGAGCAGCCTGCAGTTCCCTCCAGCTCCCCAGCCAAGGGACATAAGAAATGTCCCCTTCGCCAAAAGGAATAAGACCAAACAAAAAGACCATCTTCACTAGAAAACAGTTTCACAATATACACTACCCTGTTGTGAAACTTTCAGGAGAAGAAGTTGCAACAGATTAAATAGCACCCGTTTGGTTGTCTGAGCCAAATACGTCTGCGGTGGCAAAGTGTGGGTGGCTGTTGGTGTCGTGTGCTTTTATTGGAATGGTAAAAGCGCAAGCTGGTAAAGCATCCGTGGCCTCTCTTTGCTCTGAGCCATACCCATGGCGATGGTAAAATGAAGGAAGGAAGCAATTCTAACAAAGGAAATACCTGACAAAATTTAAGGTCTGGCACTTTTGCTTCCTGACGCAAAGGTGCCCAGTTCACTTCAAGCACAAGCACACGTGCATCTCAGAATCACAGAATCATCTAGGTTGGAAGGGACCTTTAAGATCATCAAGTCCAACCATCAACCTAACACTGCCAAACCCACCACTAAACCACGTCCCTCAGCACCATGGCGACCCAGCTTTTAAATACCTCCAGGAATGGCGATTCCACCACTTCCCTGGGCAGCCTGATCCAATGTTTGATAACCGTTTCAGTGAAGAAATTTTTCCTAATATCCATCCTAAACGTTCCCTGGCTTAACTTGAGGCCATTTCTTCTTGACCTCCTCTTGCCAAGAGGCAGGGGTGCTGGTGCACACGCTGCACAGCAAATGCCTGTACCTGCACAATCCCTTTGCTTACGCTCCGCTCCGCTTCCCGAAATCCCACAGGTTACAGCCAGCCAGCCAGGGAAAAAACAGAGACACAGCACTTGCACAGGAAGATTCAGTACCAAGTCTGCTCTGTACAAATTGCTCTCAAGCCAAAGAGCTTTAGTTACAAGTGTGTGTATATTACAGAAATAATTACATCATTTTTAAAGGTAATAAATAAGCAGACAGTAAGCAAGGTTGGAAAGGGGTAGGGAAGAGAGAACAGGTCAGCAGGCAGCAGGATGTGAAGCAGAAGAAAGTTAAAGCATACAAAAATTCTCTGATTTATCTTACTGTATTGAATTAAGGCCAATAAATAAATTAAATTATATCAGGCACAACTTAATTAGCAAAGTATGAGAAATAAAATAAAGTGAACGAATAAAATTGTCAGAAGCATCTATAGACCCATCTGTATTGCTCAGAACAGCGCAGGTAAAGGCAGCGAAGCTAGCTGAGGGCGCAGACACAAAGCGAACTGGGCTGCCTGGACCCCAGGATGCTCCGGGCACTGCTCCCAGCGGATCTTTACAGCCAGCTGGGGTACATGTATACAGCACAGCACAGACGTGTATGTTTGTCAAGCGTAGTTAGTGGTGACACTGCCAAAAGAAAAACAGCAGATGAACTGTGGCTAAACCAGACTGTTCTCGGTGGTTGATGCAGCCATCGAAGACACAGAAGAATATGATGAGTTCAAGGCATCATCCTGTCACAGGAGCTGCCAGTGGACTGATGTCTCCGTGCACTTGTTGGAATTAGAAGTTGGGCATTTCCACATCTCTGCTGTCAACTAGCCAAGGGTCAGGCTGTTCATTTTACCCCTTCGTCCCCTCACCACCATGTCGTGTCCTCTCCCCGAAGGTCAGGCTCTCAGGAACCCCTGTGCTCCAGTGACTACTCACAACAATGGAGCTCCTTAGGCCTACACAGATTTTAAAAGGATCAAGGTAACATCTTCCATCTACACAAAGTCTATTGCATTTGTTCCAAAAGAGCCTTTGGGCGCCGCTAAGGTAAAGTGCTTATAAAGCTAATAGTTATTCAAAACATAGGCCTTAGAGAGAGCGAGCACAGCATCCAGCAAGCCATGCAGCGGCTAAATGAGGGCTTAGAGGAACTCACAGAAACCACACTCCAGTTATTCAACAGAAAGGGAGGAAGTTCTGTTCCAAATAAATTAGTGGAACTAATTAGGCAGCAAGCAGGAATCACACCAAACTACCATGTTACACAGTAAATAAACTCAGCCTTAAGTGCCCCCAGAGAAGCTCAATATAGGTGTCACGTCTCCTCTTACAAGAGGAGAGGAGCGTACCAGTTACCTGCCTGGTTTTTAAGCTGTCTTCCCTCGGTTTTAGTATCTAGAGTGGGAGGTTGGAGGCTGATTCATGGTGTGAGCCAGGGTTCAGTTCTACAGCTCTGCTCATCCTTGGGGAGAGAAATTACGGCTCTGACAGTCCAACAAAACATCCTCATCTCAGACAAAACCATCTGGGACTGCTTTCTCCAACAGTAAGCAAGAGGGTTGTGGTAGATCTCCCTGCAAGGGATTAACCAAACCGCTACGGCATTTCCACGCTCGAGGATTATGACAGACTGCTCATCCAGAGGCAGGAGGGAAGCTGGATCTTGCAGCCTCAGCTCGACTGCCGACCACCAGCTAACCTCCCTGTGCCTTTTACAGTCTATAAAATGGGCACAGCCCTAGACACGTCAGAGGCATTTTAACTGACCGACTTAAAACGCTTCCAGGTTTTTGTCTGACCTGTCATTGCATCAGAAGGATTTGCAAAATCTTTCCACCTTGCATTCAGCCCTCCTCGAATACACCACTGCCAACACACCACCATATGCCATCTTCATCTAGTTAATTTGAACTTCAAAGCTAGCCGTCAGCTACACAATTCATGGTTTTATTTGACTTTCGAATCTCTGCATATGTTGGGTTAAACTGCACAGCTACTACCGCTAAACCAAGGCAGACACTATTATAATGCCCTGACTGTAAAGCAAGGAAGTTCAGAACTATATTTAATTGCATGGCCCTTTATATTTTGACTTGCCAACAGCCAAGCCAAGTGTCATATAATGAGCAGCATGAACCAGCAAGACAGAAGAGGAGGATTTCTTTAAGCACAGTGCAGAAATCATGTGGGAAATTATTGTCCTGGCTGTCTGATGACCCATAGCTGTATAGCTAATAATCCTATTGATGCTCATGGAAAAAAAACCCAAAAAACAGACCAATAAAAAACTCTAACTTCAACTAAATTCTAACTTTTAACTTGCACCATTTACCTTAACATTATAAAGTTGTTCATTATCAAAATGCTGATATAAAAGTGGAAAACATTGTCTAAGGAGTATATTTGCTGAGTCCCCAGGAGGATTCTCCAAATGAGGTGCTCACTTCAATAAACTTAACATGGTAATTAAAAAACTCACTAAACAGACTCGGTTGCTGAAGAAAAGATGAGCAGAATAGAAGGAAACCCTGTCATGATGAAAGGGTTTTCAAAAATACTGTGAAAAGTACACTGAAGGAGAGACATTTTAAAAAGGAAAATGAGGGCAGCTAGAGTGAAATATGGAGAGTAACAAAGTGGTCAACGAAACAGGACTGTTCTGGGCGGACAGACAGATTACGGGCTTACGAACCAAGCTACCAAAGCCTCCTCACCATCTCATCCTCCACTCCGGACAGGCTGGGAGGTTTTGTGCTTAATCCTTATTTTAAAAGGTTACATTAGTGCTTATTGTATTTCGCCTGCTGTGAAGTTACGATTTCTCCCCATGAATTGTATTAAACTGATTTTTGTGTCTATTTAATACGGTGGTTTCTTTCTGGTTTTGTCAATAAATTGGATTCTTAAATTATACATAGCATTATTAAGCATCCCAGTCAATTATTAAAAAAATACATCAGTGATAACTATCAAAAATTTATTTGGTGCTAAAAAGACATTAACACATTATTGCTGGAGGAGTAATTTTTATTTGCTGTTTTTCCATTATGATGCACTGACCACGATACCGCTCACAGTATGACTTAAATCATTTCCACTTCAGAGAAGGAAACAATTTTGCGGTATTACTGCAGATCTTAACACCACAGGTTTGCTTTTGTACACAGGCTTGCAAAAATGGGAATAACTGACCGGTGGCTTTTCTCTGCAATGCTTTTTAGGATTCTCCCTCAAAGTTTTGGTATATCTAAAACTGCTGTAAGCCATCATTTCACTCCTTCTCCTCTTCATCTTCAGTCTTCATGTGTAGTACTTGCCCAAGAGTTTGCGGTCAGCACATACTGCAAGAGATCCTGCTGCTGAGGGTTTGCAGTATCAAGTCTCCTGGCAAAACTGGGAATGGTCCCTCTGCCTCCGGTTATCCCCAAGAGTTTCATCGTGTCTCTGGGCTAGGGACACAGTCTGTCAGACAGTAAGAAATAGAGTGAAGGCTGCTGGAAAGACCATTATTTTTAAGTTAATTGAAAACAAATCTTCTCAGGTAGGGGGATGGGAGCTTCCCTGTGCTGAAGGTACTCACTCGGGATTTGCAAAGCAAAGGTCGGGGTCCCGCATCTCTTCCCTGCTTCACCGTGACAGGTATCAATGCACCAACTACTGATTCTGGGTGATGGTTCCCGTCCTCCATCCTGAAAGCCTGCCCCGACTTCTCCACTCTCAAAGGTTGTGGTCGATCCCGATTCCAAAACGAGGAACTTCTATGAAGTCTTTTAAACCTATGACTGAAGAAATGCTTCTCACCCAGCTACGAAGATCAGTTGATGATGACGCATTTTCACCTTCTCCTCTTTCAGCAAGTCATGTGTGAAAGAAAACAGAACGTGCAAGGGGACAGCAGCTCTTTTGTGCCCGTGTGTTGTGTGTGTGCGAGACACACAGCCTGTCTCAGCAGTGAGAAAGCACTAACACGATGTCACACACTCGCTTTTCAAACAACCACTGTTAGTTTGGAAAAGCCTTTAATTCACCGAGCTGCCGGCCATATAGGATGGCTCCAAATTGTTGACAGTCTCATAACTGCTGTGTAATGCTGCAACATATACTAGGAACGCATGTGGTAATTAGAGACTATCTATAATTATGACTACAGCAGAGGGGAAAGCAGACAGGACGACACATGCTGTACCATTTAAGTTGTCCACGAGGCTGTTGGTGAGAGGAAAGACGCAATGCTGCCCCAACAGTAGTGCTGGGAAGGGACGCCAAAGCTGTCAATTCCAAAACGTTGCCCTCCCAAAAATAAAAGGAAAACGTTGCTGCCATTATCAAATGCAGAGAGATATAGCTCAATAGTAAAGCCCAAAAATGGGGAAAATTAATCCCTGTACCAAGCCACAGGTTGACCACCTTAAGGAACAGGCAAATCTTCTTTCCCCTACCATTTGCACCGCAGAGTCCACACGGCCGCTGCCAGCGCAAGATAACACTCTACCCGCTCCTACGTGTTAGCTGCCTAATTGCCAGCTAAGTTTCCACCCTGACTCCTTCCCGTCAGTGCTAGCTGGCAATGATTGATGAAGCAGACAGCACACAGCTTGGTTTCTTGGACAGCAGGTTGCTGTTGCAAAGCTGGCAGTTCAGAAAAAACCTCATCCTGAATCTTTTAATGGACCGCATTTGATGAGGAAGTCATTGAGGAAGCAAGAATAAATGTGAGGCACCAAGATGTAATATTAAGAGTCTTGCATTTCATAGCTTAACCGCTCCTGAAAGAGCCCTGTTACAGATGTGCTCAGGAATACCGTCAAAGCAATTGCGCAGTCGTGCAGGGGTGTTAACGTGGGGCAGCTGCCTCCCTGCCGGGCAGTGAATCCACCGTGCGTAACCAGCCCAGTCTCAAACCCGAGCGAGGACCTCTCCTCCTCTGGCTCTCTGCGTACGAACACCAGAATAAATTCTGCTAAATACATGCATTCACTTTGGCAGGACATATCGCTTCCATCCTCCTCCTTAAAGCCTACTTTCAAACAACAAGCAGGTCATTTCCATGTAAGTCAGCACAGAGGATACGGAAAGGCCAGAAATGCCACGTTTTTAATCCTAAATCTAGCACAAGGCAGCAGCACTTCAGAAGCTGCCAAACAGAGGACAGGTGGCTGAGGAAAGGTGGCCAAGAGGAGTTGCATGAGCACGATCTTGTCAGAAGCTGGTTTTAATCCTGAGCACCAGCCCAGGGTTTACGGGTCGGTCTGTAGGGCAGGAGCTCTGCCTTTCATGACTGTATCCCCTCCATCCTCTTCAGGCAAGTTGATCAAGGACATACTTTACAGCAATCCATGGGCATGTTGGCAATGAAAAACAAAGATGAAAGGCAGAACGGACTTCAACGTTGAACACAAAAAGGGCAAAACTGAATCACAAAGTCAGCAGAGGAAACAGTGTACCTGAATGCAGTTACCCACAGTACGACTGAAGCGCTTCACAGTTTCCATACCCAGTTTGGAAACAGTTCCCACACTCCAGAAACGCGCAAGCTGCAAAGGCAGCTGCTGAACCCAACGTCAGAAAGCTGCCCGCTTGAAATTTTGGAGTAAACGTCATTCTTTCCACTGGTGGAGTCTAAAGCTTAGAGGGATGCTGGGGAACATCTTTGCTTTTCTGACACTCTTCTCAATTGGAAAAATATTTATCTTTGCCGCAATATGCTGAAAATCTTTACTGTGCTTGAGCCCCAGCCGTCACAATCAGATCTCACCCCTAAAATTCACAGCCAGCTCCCCAAGGAGGGAAGGAGGAGCTGCATGGACAGAAAGCTTCGGTTTCCTTCTGGTTTTGAAGGAATGTGCTGAGAAACTGCCTCCATGCGAGGAAGATAGTTTTGGATCCATCTCTATCGTATGCTGAAGCAACATTCCTGGTGCTGAAGCGACCCTCCTAACTTTCTGCAAGTACTGAGGGAGCTGGCAGACACGGATTTGGGGAAATGCCATGCCATCCCCAGGAGTCTGACAATCCGGCTCTCCTGTGTTACTGGTGCTCGCTCCCCTGGCTTCATCCCAAACCTCTTCATCCCAAATTTCTCTGACTATCCTGACCCTTAATCTCCTTCCTCTATATGCCTTAACCACACACACAAACTCCCCATGACATATATAGTAAAAATCCAGCTCATAAAAACAGGAAATAAAATTGAATGTTGAACTCTTGACATTTGCTATCCATTACTGTATTTGTGCGCACTGTCTTTTCCCACTGCTCATTATCATTTGTCTCCATATCGGCCCTCGTGGTTTTTTTAATCCAATTCTCACAGTATTTGATACTTTATATAATCACATACTTTGAAAAGCTGGAGAATCTCAGCTTTGAGTCAAAGTGATTTTCTACCTGCTGGGTTTTGAAAGAGGGGTGCATGAAAATCCTGAATACATAAATCCTCAGCAGCTCAAACGACACAATGAGAAAGCTAGACCAAAAAACTAAATGGAAAAAAAAATATTTCATTTTAATGAAGTCAACTTTCTAAGCCAATCTCATGAGGAAACAGGCAGTAAGAGCGTGACCTACATGGCCTCTGTAGCTATAAAGGGGACTGGTCTAGATTAACGCTAATGTCAAGATTAGCTAATATCCCGTTTCAGGAGAGAGGGCGACACAGCATTAAAACCTTCAGAAAATCTTGGCTCTCTATCTAGACAGATGTGGGCAGAACTGGCTTTAAGCAAAACATTTTTCAAAGCTTTCCATGAGGCACTGAGGTGAATCTTTGTTTAACTGTAATTGGATTTCCAATGGCAAGAGGTTCTGCCGTTCAGAAACCAGATAAAGGATGAGCCGGGGACACGGGGGGGAAAGTCCCAAGTCAATTGCTGTTTACTGGGCAGTCGATTTCTCGTGAACGGGTCAGAGGACCAGTATCTGTTGAGACCTCATCTTCAGAGCTTAACAAGCTGAATTATTCTCGAGTTGACATTTTTCTTGGGTTTGGAAAGTTTTAGAATTCTCCATCAAATCTCTGTTAGTACTACAAAATGTGGTTTGCTATAAAATAATCTCATTACAAGGTTTCCAAGGGTTCACAGCGTGCCTTAGAGTTTACTGATGTCTTAAGTTAACCTCAAACATCACTTTTAAAGTCTGCATGTTAATAAGGTGTGATGTATGAAATTCTCTTTATAACTTTTACTTTGAGATAATTTCAGATCTCCTTTCTGTTCAGGAAGGCATTGAGGGACTCATTTAGCTACAAAGCTCTCTCTTCTAATCCTGATGTGCTCAGGGACATATTGGAATGGTTTTGATATGATAAATATTTATTTTTTACTTTTGCATGAGAAGAGCATTTCCATTCATTTGAAGCAGGAGTTATGAATCTGATTAGAAATTCGGCAGCAAACAGGCAGCTTCTAATTACCCGCTTTTTGCATGTTATTCTGTTTCTCACTTTGGGCCTATATAACAACCTATGAGGATGCTTGCACTACCTTCTGAGACGCAGAACTCAGACATAGTTAATTGTAAAAAAAAAAAATATATTTTTACACATCTGACAGTCTACTCTAACTGCATAACGAGATTAGTAAAAGATTTACTTGCCCGTTGATGAACAACTTGAGAGCCTGCCACATCTGCTAGACTCAATGAAATGCCTTGAAACCTGCCATGCCACTCCTGGTTTATAATAATATATTTTTTTCTTCTCCATTAAACTCTAAAAAGTAATTATTGACAGGTACCCTGATCCTTTCAGTTGTGTTTTCCTAATCACTGCTGTCCTGGTTTGAGGTAAAACAAGACCAATTTTGTTCAGTAACTTTACTTTTTAGCTAGGCCTCTTCTAACTGCTGAAATTGCCAGCACGTTGGGCAGAAACTGTTCGCTCTCAGAGTGATAAGACCCATGTTTGTAGCTGATGCCAAGGAATGGGAGGCTCCTGCTTACCCTTATTGCTCTAACAACCAAGGGCAGCCAGCTTTGTTACTTGCCCCATTGGAGGGTGAGAAGCAGAAAAGCGTAGAGGGGTCACCCCTGCGGGGAGGAGCGGACAGGACAGGTGACCCAAACCTGACACACAGGGTATTCCATCCCATCTGCCTCATGCTCAGTGTAAAAGCTGAGGGAGCAAAGGATCAGCCTCTTTCTTCAATGGCCGGCGTCCAAGGAGGACTCTGTTTGTCTGCCTTTGATCCCGATCCTGAATCCAGATCTGGAATCCAGTTCCCGTCCATCACCGAGTCCAGTCTGGGACTTCCCCAGTGCCTGCTGGTGACGTGATCGTCATCCTGGGAGTTTGATGTGGTTTTGTATATGTTTCATTATTTCCTTTTTATTATTTTATTATTAATATTTCATTAAAGTAGTTAAGTTCCTTCTAAACTCAGAAGTCTCTCTTTTTCTCTCTCTCCTGCCTCCCTTGGAAGCAGAGCAGGAGAGAACGAGCATCTGTTGTTCCGCCTGATTGGGCCAATCCAGCCCAAACCATGACAACAGCTTAAAAAAATCATCTACGTGATTTCTGTATCCAAAATTAAAGCAATGTATATGTTACCGCTGACAAAATATATTCAGAGAAGTACATCTGCATCTACAGACCCTCTCATCAAAATCAAATATTGTATACAGGTATCGCATAAAATCAACTCAAGGATGCTGTTATCCTAGGACTGTAAAATATGTTTGATGCATCATGTTTTGATGCTTTCCACTGACTATATCATAGGTGATACAGTTCATTTCAGGTTGGACTCGGATTTTGAATATATGCATTAAAATGTAACCAGTCCTAGGGAAGAAAAAATAAACCTGTGCTTCAAACGTGACAGCAAATGAAACAAACTCAATTTTTCATTAATAGAGAATCATTACTCAGTGCGATGTGGAAAAGTCTAGAGGAAACTTGGGGCATACCTTCTGAAGGGCTAATCTGTCACAAGGACTTACAATTTGACAAGTGGTGTATAAAAACCACCCTTAAAGAATATACTAGAGCAATAAATCTACTAACTCAGCAAAGCAGAAAAAGGTCGCAAGCATTTAGCTCTCCGGTGATGTCGGCTACGTCACTGACATGATTCTAGATTTCAGATTAAATTTAACATTGCTCCCCAGTCAAGCACTGGATCTGTTTACACAAAACACTGCGTTTAGCCCACAAATGATCGTGGTTAGTCTCTTTCTTGCCTCATTTTAGTTAATACACAATACACAGAAAGCAGTGGATTTCCCACCTATGAAGTCACTGAATACAGTTTTCAGATCTTTCAGTACTCAAGCAGGACTATGACTCCTGGTTGGACTCAATGATCTTAAAGGTCTTTTCCAACCTAGGAGATCCTATGACACATCAACATGCAGAAGCCTTAGCTGGCCATGCACTTGAAACCTGCCTACAAGCAAGCGTGATCAATTCCTGACGAGTACACACAGGAACTGGTCGGTCTCTTACATTAAGAGGGAAAGCCAATACCAAACAGAATAACTATTTAACGATACCTCTCTCCTTTTAACTACACCTTTAGAGCAACTTCACGCCTTGTGGTAAAGGTAGCAGACTCACAGAAAAGGTTATGAGTGAAAATAATAAAAGAAAGAGATGGATTTTCCTCCAGTTTGGCATCATCATCAGGCATTAAGTACGGAAACCATTACACTTGATCAGTAAATGTTTTGTCACAGTTACATCAGAGTCGAGCCTTCCGTCTCACTACCCCCCCCCCGACCCCAACAGGGAGACAGACACCAGGTATGATTTCCCAGTACAATATGTACAATCTGCATAAGCATTACGCAGACAAAGAGAAATCAAATAACAAGAGAAAAGGTAGGGATGGTGATTTTCTTTAGGCATTCATTAATGTCTATTCAAATATAAATACTGAACAAAAATCCGTATTTCATATTGCGGGAAAGCACACTTGTGCCAAATCCTTTGGAGATTTGGTTCAAGAACAGTTCATCCCTGTCTGAAGATTTGCCTGAAATACTGCCAAAAACCACTAGCACTTCATGTGAGCTGAAATAAAAGCTACTGTTGCAGAAGAGAGAAATGCAAAGGAGCTTCACAGGACCGTGTTCCCACTCCTGTCTGAATATTCATGTACCTGATCAAATCCTCTTTGGTCTTTGCCTTTCTGCTGCAACTTCAACCTTGCCCATTTTAAAAAGCAGCACAATACACCAATGGCAGATTTTTTCCACATTACCTACATCATAATCATCAGAGGAGGTACCTCTGAATCTTCCATTTCTTTTCTAGGTTTTATTGGTGTCTTCCATGTTATCCACAGAAATCAAGTTGTGAACCGCTCAGGAAAATTCTCATGTGATCCCGGTTCTCAGCCTCTTCTCTCCCTTTCCTCTCCTGCTCATCAACTCAGGGACTCAGAATTGCACACATGGAAGACAAAACCTACATAAACAATTTTGGGTTTGGACTCAACAAGGAATCTGTCACAGAGAATTTTCTGTCTCTAGTGAAACAAATGTGGGATTGGGGCAGGGAAGAGATCTCCAAGCTAGAAAAGTCCCAAATACCAGATCTCCAAAGCCAGATCTCTGCTTTTCGGTGTGGTGCAGAGAGCAGATCGCGTGCAACACACAGTGGTCATGCCCAAGCTCTCCCGTGTGGTGCAGAGGTGCTGCTGATCAGCTCAGGGAAGTGACGGTGTCGTGCTTTAACCCCAGCAGGCAACTAGGACCACGCAGCCACTCGCTCACTTCCCCCAGTGGGACAGGGGAGAGAATTGGAAGGATAAAAGTGAGAAAACTCGTGGGTTCAGATAAAGACAGTTTAATAAGCAAAGCAAAAGCCACACACGCAAGCAAAGCAAGACAAGGAATTCGTTCACCACATCCCACCAGCAGGCAGGCATTTAGGGACATCTCCTGGAAAGCAGGGCTCCATCACAGGTAACGGTTACTTGGGAAGACAAATGCCATCACTCCAAACATCCCCCCCTTCCTCCTTCTTCCCCCATACACTGAGCATGATGTCATATGGTATGGAATATCAGTCGGGGTCAGCTGTCCCGGCTGTGCCTCCTCCCAACTTCTTGTGCCTCCCCAGCCTACTCACTAAGTGGGTGGTGTGAGGAGCAGAAAAGGCCTTGACTGCTCAGCAACAACCAAAACCACCAGTGTGCTATCAACATTACTCTCATCCCAAAGCCAAAACACAGCACTATACCAGCTGCTAGTAAGAAACTCAACTCTATCCCAGCTGAAACCATGACAGACAGTTGTGACTGCCATGGCATGATGCTACCTGGAGAAAGGGTGACAGTCCCTGAGTGCACGGGGAGAAGAGGCCGTCCCTCCTTCCTGCATCGAGTACAGCCATGATGTAGGGCTACCTGATGTGAATGGCAACTGCACATCCTCAATCACTGGTTGTGTATTTACCAGCAAGCTTCTCAAGAAAGTTCCTGCAACTCAGTCAAGTCACTTTACTACTTCTAAACACACACATACCACCTGTCTGCTCTGTTCTCACACATCCTACTCCATCAGCAGAAATATTCAAGCTCATTAGAGCATGTTGTCAAAAGCACTTGCAAGAAGAGATTTTGTACTTCAGAGGATTCTCATCAGCTACTGGGTTCCTCTTCAAGAGAAAGAAGAGTAACACAACTGTCCTGATTAACCTGGATTTCTGCAACATCAAA
Organism: Burhinus oedicnemus; assembly: GCA_008921705.1. NCBI lineage: Eukaryota > Metazoa > Chordata > Aves > Charadriiformes > Burhinidae > Burhinus > Burhinus oedicnemus. The sequence continues at coordinate 3,410,889 of VFFE01009212.1, read as the reverse complement.
CACCTGCAAGCAGAATACTCACAAACACCCTGTGAGCTGAAAATCATTAGCAGTCATTTCCCCATAGCTTGTTCTGGTTTCTTGTAAACAAGAACACTGGAGCAAACAGGACACGTACATATTCATCTCACAGCATACTGAATTTATGAACGTAATACTGAGTACCAATTAACTAAGGGAGATGCACAGACCCGCAGGACTGAAAGCCTGTCACCTGTACTGGTCAAATTAGGGATCTACACTCTCCAACATACTCTTGGAAAGCAGGGCAGGGAAGTTTGCTCATACCAATTTATTCAGGGTAATGAGGACAAAGGCTGACTATGAGGAACTGCAGAAGGACCTTATGAAATGATACGACATATGAGATGGCAGATGAAATTCAATAGAGAAATGTCAAACATGCATGTGGGAAAAACAATCCCAAGTTCACATATGAAACAATGGACTAAGCCAACCGTGAATCCAGGAGTAAAACCCTGGATTTACAATGGACAACCCCAGGGAAACGTCAGCCCAGTGCTACCAACAGTCAAAGGAAAAAAGACAGCAGATCAAATGCTAAGAATCATTAGGGGAAAAGGAAACTTAGAAGTTGCATGCATGGACAGCATGGATGGGGACTGCTTGTTCATGGACTTTTCCAATACTGACACGGGGACCCCTTAAACCAAACGGGAACCATGTCCAATACAAACAAACAACTGCTTTTGTTACCTAACAAGAGCAGCTGTGGATGTCACAAGCCTACACTGGCTTAAGGGTAGAGAAGATTAAGTTCACAGAAGAAAAATCTATTCATGCTTACTGTCTACGCAGAAATCATTCCTGGCACAAAGTCCCTGAGCTGAAAACAGCTGGAGCCTGGGAAGCGTTAGAGGAGAAGCATCACGCGTGCCTGCCCTGCTCATACTCCCTTAGCCTATGGCCACTGCTGGAGACGGGATGATGGGCGGGACCTTGTCAACAGGAATTAATGAAATTATCTGAAGTTCAGCTTTATATTCCTTAGCAGGAATTTGATTTTTTGTTGTATTTTTAACCCAACATATGTTGACTTGATAATTTCACATTTCTGGTTCCAGTGCTGTAGAATTTTGCAAAATGAATAAAAAGAAAGGGGGTGGGGGGTGGGAGCAGCAGAGTGAAGACATTGCTCATTTTAAGAAACATACTGGCCCTACTTCCCACCACTCAAGAGCCCAAGCTTACCAAGACTTTGGCTACCTACTTACTCAACTTTTACAAAAATGTCAGCGACGACTATTTTCAGAAACTAAGCATGTGCCGTCTACACAGCCACTTCAGTTCTTCCTCCGCCAGTCATAATAACCCGTGACACAGCCACGTGTAAAAACTCTCTGACATCAGGGTGTCTGTGTGTGGTCCGGAGTGTCCACCTCAAGGGGATCTTCTGGCTGAAGCCAAGGAGCTGCGTGAAAAGGAGGTGGTTTTGGAACAGCAGTAATCCAAAGTGATGGAATAGGAAGCTCACAGCAGCAAGTGGTAACGTGAGGGTTGACTCACACAGGGAGTTTGTGCTTCTGCTATCAGCGCTCCTTGCAAGAAATTCTGTTCCACACCATACTCCCCTCTGATATTAATTTTGAATGCAAGACAGCTTTGTAGTACCTAATCCTATTAGCATGCTCCTGAAATCTGTAAAAGCAGAAACGTAGGACTGGCCCAGAGACTAGCTCTAAAGCTCTGCTCCCCCATGAAACAAATTCAGGTTCAATTCAACAGTCCTCAGTCCCTGAGGGACCGATTAGGTAGTATTTACCCATGCCGAGGGACAGTTATGCGCAACAGTAAAGCAAATAAAAATATTTAAATGAAAATACTTTGGACAAAGTATGCTTTTGTAATCTGGAAGAGTTCATGGATTTTTTCCTTCCATACTTTTCCAACCAAACTGGAAAAAACCAAACAGCTGATTACATTTCCCCCCCCCTTTCAATTTTTACTGAGCTCTTTTCCTAGCGTCTCTCCCCCACCTCTCCTTTTCTTACCAGGTTTTTTCAGAAGCAGGAATTGAAAAATATAAAGAAAAGAAAAAAATAGAGAAAATAGAATGAGAAAAAAGGGAAAACCTTTGTTTTTTTAGTTGTTTAGAAAACAGACAAAAGTGCTACATGTTTGAATGAAAATAGCTCCTGTCAATATATTTTTTTATTATTTTTAAGAAAAGTTTAGTTTTACTAGACGATAGTGATTGCAGTAAAGAGGATGAGGTGGAATTCGTTTGCTTTGGACAGAAGTGTCATCCCAGACCTGGGCTTATTCTCTGTGCAGCCCGGTTGAGTATCTCCATCCCGCATTAGATGATCCCCAATGACTCTGGCAAGAGCAGATCAAGAGAACCCTATAAATTGCCTATGGCAGCTGATGAGAGCATGCTCGACTAAATGGATTTCTGTGCAAGTTCCTGTTGCATGACAGCCAAAATGTTTTAACATTTTTGTAGATGTGTTTCTGTGCAAGCGAATGAAGCAGATGTTTTCTATCTCAAACTGTAGGCTGGTGGCTAGTGCTTAGGTCTAGGAGACAGCAGCGCATCAGTCAACGTGACGCAGGATGAAGAATTCCACTAGAAATGCAGCAGTGCCTCCGCCAGTCACACCCATTTCACGTGATTCAGCAACGGACGTGGTAACAATCCAATTTTAGCTAAAATGATTTTGTTTTTATTGAATTCTGGAATGAAAACAGGTTTTATATCTTTGAGAGATGCCATGAAATAGAATAAGCAGCTTGTACTCCACATCCCCTCAGACATCCAGTCTCAGTGCAGAGACAACAGGTTGGCAGCAGGGAATCTTTCAGACTCCAGAAACATGCAATACCTCTTCATGCACATTTGTGTTTTGAGGACAGCTAATTTAAAACGAAAAACCACAACATTAAGTAACAACAATTATATATGGGAGTTTAATAAATCTCAGTGCCTTTATTTAGCTTTTGGAAATACCAGCATTTCATTTCTCAGGTACGAAATAAACCCCAAATGGTAAGTCTATCAACTACGCATCAGAATGACTAGGTAGCTTAAATTTCACAAACTTCTCAAGAATTTTAACGACGTACAACACTGGCTGTGATATAAGAACTATTGCAAAGGGAAAAATACAGCCTGGCAACACGACGTGCTGATCTCTGCTCAGCTCCCGCCTCAGAAAGGAAGAGCTGCTGGCAACTGCCCAGTGAAGCTGCCCCAGCTTTCCTAATTCCCTCATCACAGAATTACCTGGGATTTCACCGCTCTGGCAGCACTGCCGTTCTGTAGACTCCTACCAAGGCCACTGGTCCATGTCCAGTTTTTCACAGCATCTTCATAACTGCTTAGTAGTGCCACATTCCTCTATGCAGAAACAACAGACTGTGCGTATCTGATCCATTTAAAACCAGGGTTCTAGCTTCAGGTTAACATTCCTCAGCCCAATTAATAATGCCTAATTATCCCTACAGGTTGAGTGGATAGCTAAGGACACAGCTCTCACCAGAATTACACAAAAGGAGGCATCTTGTGCAGGGAAGGATGCGGGCACTGATGCTTTCTGTGGTTCCTGCCAAGGAATTTGAGACTTAAAACCTATAATGCTGCTCCAGAGTAACAAGCAATAGGAGTCTATAAACTCCACGCTGTCTACACGGGGACTACAGACACACACTGCTGGGGCATGGAGCACACTCATCTGAAAAATACTCCGATACAACAGGAAACATCCTTCTTAGTGACAGGGTCAGGGCTGGGAGAGCTTTCACACACAAACAGCAGATTGTGCACTCCAAGGACAGCTGAGCTAATGCACACCGCTTCCGGCGACCCATCTCCCATCGGCTCCACACCTGCACAGCCTTTATTCATCCCTGAGTCTTGAAACTGCATATTGCTGCACCCCTGAGCCATATTTGTTTCTGACATGGGAAAAAAGCAAGACAACGACACAAACAAAAAAAGATTTTTTTTTTTCTTCCAAGAAAAGTTATCATATAGGAGAGCATGGATATTCTACTTCACATTTGATTTCTGTTCAAGTTTGCCTCTCTTTCTCCTCCTCCCCCTCACAAAACCCCATGAAATAGCATTCATTTAAAAACATAAATCCAAGATGGGAATTATTTGAATCACCTGTTCCTCATCTGCCAATGGCCTCTGGTATAACTAGGGACTGTTATCTTTCATTTATTCATTTCTTATTTCAGGGCATAAGCAATGAGAATCACCACAACCCATAACATGAGCAGCATTTGAGTCTAACTTGCCTAACACTTGCATTTCAGGAGAGACACAGAATTCAAAAGTGATTTATTGGAGCTTTGGAAAGCTAAAAGGGGTTAAAACTTCCTACTCCTACCATGGAATCTCATGTTGACACAAAATGTTTGGAAAGGATGATTCAGAGAGGCAAGGATCCCGTGTAAATCAGTCAATATTTGCTTCGTATCAAGACTTGAACGCTACCTTTATCTCCACAAAGTTGTCTCTGAGGTCAAGACTCCACCTCGCTCACGTCTGGGAAGGAACGGAGCGTGTTCAGAAGAGCTGAGCAGAGCACAGGGGGAAATGAGGCTTTATAACGGCATCTGCTTTCCTAAGCTAACGCCCAACAGCTTGGCAGACACGGCCATTTCTGATAGGGAAGAGAATATCTCTGATAGCATTTCCCTCCCATTACTTTCTTCTGACATACATTCCTATTGCACTCAATTACAATTCCGTTCAAGAACATCTTGCAGAACTTGGTCTTTGTTCCCATTTTTGTCTGATAAACGCTAAGTATTCAAACAGCCCCAGAAATATAGTCACAGTGAAGCTAATTCCCAATGTAGAGACACACATCGGGACTGTGACGTGACCATGATCTACCCCAAATGGCAGCTTAGGGTCAGCAGTTCGTTATCAGCCACCCTTTACATGCAGATAACGCAGAGATAGCGCAGGTGTAACCTCTCCTCGGATACTTACACAACAGGCTTTGAACAAGCAAGTTTGATCTAACATGGAATTCACCAGGAAGACCTGTTCAGAGCAAACGCATCAATCCATATACCTGAACAGAAACATTAAAAACACTTAAAAAACCAAAAAGAATAAAGAGACAGACATCCTCAGTTGAAACACAGTTACAGGACATGATGTTTTCTTAGTGAGTCAGACTAAGCAATTAGCCAAAAATAGTTCCGAGTAAGTCGTTTCAGGCAGTTCACCTGCTCCTCAGACTTTAGGTTTCTCAGTTGCGTGTCATTTTCTAATCATATTTGCCTAATTTCCAAATTTGTTTTTCCAACTGACTACCTAAGAAACAGCAAAACAGATTGTACCGAAACAGCTGTGAAATGAACATAATAAATCAAAAAGCAAAGGTTTATTTACTTTCTATTCCTTTCCAGTTCTTTAACCTACAGCAGTCCTAGGCTTTGCCTGCAAAAAGTAGATAAAACAATACAGACAACAACCAAAAAAAACCCAATAAAAAAAACCCAACAACAAACTTGAGGCAGTATTTAACGGATGGCACTCCTCTCACAGCCCAAATCCTGCTGTTTCTTACAGGGGTTCTAGAGCAACAAATCTCCAGAAGACATTAACTATCTCTCACAGAAACATAAAAATATTAAACTCTTCTGCAAAACATGTTTGACGTTTTTGGGTTTTTTTAAAAAAAGGAATTTTATAGAGCTTCATTCACTTAATATGTTTTTGAAGTATTCAAATTCTTGCAGTACTACAAGATAATGGCCTATATCCAGAAGAAAAAGAAAAAAAAAAAAAAAAAAAAACAATCAGTCAGAGGGGAAAGGAACATGTTGGAGAAGACAGATTTTCACAAATATTTGTATTTGAATTGCTGATGAACTCTTCCTGCTGTTATTTTTATTAATGTTTTAATTATATATGCAATGCACTTCATGAATAACTGAAAATATATAGGAGCTACAATATTTTACAAGCTAGAGAGACAGTTATATAGCCAACTTCAAATAAACTTCCTTTCTGTTAAGGAAACAAAATGCACTAGGACCCCGACCTTTTATGCAATATATTTATAAAAGCAAGTATGTGATGGAGCAGTTCTCCTGAGCTCATGCTAAAACTGATGTTGCCATCTGTACAGCACTATTTCACTCCACGTGGCCAGGGTTTAAGATGTACTGGTCAACTGAAAACACAATGAATATGGAATGGGGCAGCAAGTTTTTATTGGGACATTATAAGTTCAAGGATATTCTCAAGATCTCAGGTCCTAGGAAAATAGGTCACTATTTCAAAAACACCTCTAAAACGAGCAAAGTTTTAGATACGCACTGTGCAGGAACCTGATAAGGCAAGTCTTTCTGCAGTGAGCAAAACCAGAAGCCCTAATCATAATGCTACAAATGCATACTAAAAGCACTATTTTGAGAACCAGTTCAACATGTAGGTTTAGTTAAGGACACACCTTACTTCGCAAAGCAGTCCAGTACATTTCTTTTTGAGTCTTTATGCAGGCCAAAGCAGTCTAGCCGGCTTTGGAATAAGCCAAGAGTGACTCCATCCCATCAACCAGAGGGAACAATAACCCCAACACACTTAACACCCAAGAAGAATTAGACCCACAGTGCTCTCATCCAGTCTTTCCAACCTCATCGTAACACACGAGGTACTGCTATGTTCAGCACACTGACCCCATTTGCATCGGAGGCCTTGAGGTCCGCTGGAGACCAACTGTGTTGACCCTTCTGAAGAGCATGTAATGAAATCTTCATTATAATTTTCTTTCAACTCACACTGCTAAAAAAATTTGTCAGCTGCTTTAAAATGGTCTCTGTTTTTCTGGCCCTGCTTCTGGCAATCTAAGTAGCTGTCATCACTGTAGGAGCAGCCTGCTTGATAAGATTATAATTTTGTTTACATTGTGCTATAGGATGCCACGCTGAGTACAGCGCAAGGAAAATGGCAATCGACAGCATGTGATGTGCATTTTCAGTAAAATGCGGGGTATCTTCCTTTATTTCTTCCTCAGAACTGCATGATTTTGGCTGATGTTCTTAAAAATAAAGAAAAAAAATGGGTTTAATGTATTTCTTCTCTGGAATGTATCGCAGTAAAACCTGTAATGGCCTTTTTTGGCATCATACCTAAAATATACAGCATTCAGAAAACAGCTATTTATTGAAGCAGGAAATGCAATACCAAGACTACAAATCACTTCTTACATATAGAAAACTGGAAGTAAATCTGGCTAACGCCTACCTCTCTACCAAAGGCAGCCTCAAACGAGGAGCAGCCAATTTCATTTGCTGCGCACTTGCAAGTTAAAGGCCTTACTGCATCTCATTTTCATCCTCTGTAAAATGGAGATACGGCCACTTATTTTAAGAGAGGGTCATGAAGATCTCTCAGTACATGAGACTGTAAATCTACTCGGGAAGTGTACCAATGTTTTTACAGCAGTCAGTTGGGTTAGTTTTAATTTGTGTTTGATTAGCAAAGTGCTCTGGGCCAGACTCACAATATTCACAGAATTCCCGATGCAGCGAGGCAAAATTTAACAATTATAATGGTAGTAATACGTATTCAGTCTTAGCCATTAGCTGTTGGGAAAATGGGTCAACAATAACATAGCTGTATAGCTAGAGGATTTCTCCACCAGACATTTAAATGCTGCAGTAAAGGGCAGCGAGGAACATGAACCCGATTCCTACTACCTTTAGCACCATCACTGCTATTTTTCCCTTCTCAGTAAGCGAAAGATTTTTATATACCTTTTGCTGAGTCTCTCCAGAAATTAATTTCTCAGCTGTGTTCTGTTCTCTCCTTCCTATGAAAGGTCGGCCAGAGCTGGAGTACGGGCTCCCAGGAGCAAAGTTGAATCTAGGACTTTGCATTGGAAGGAGAAGCACCGAACAGCTTTGTCAGGTCAACCAAAAGGCAACATAATGAATCCTTAAGCAGTGCAAGCGCACAGAATGGGTATTTCACGTTAATAATTGATGACTTACCAAGACGGGTTACTGAGTGGTTTTACATCCAAAGTCAGCACTGTCAAGCCCCATGGGTAGGTAGGAAGGGAGCACGCCAAGGAGGCGCGAGTTTCCGCGGTACATTTGCAGGTTGCTGTGTGGGAGGTAAGTACACAGATCCCATTAAGAAAGCAAGGGGTCTCCGCGCACAGCCACCCACGCGCACTTGGAAAGAGCACTACTGCTCCTCTGCCCGGCCAGCGTAACGGAAAACTCCATCTCAGAGTTTGACAAGACAAATTGTGAAATTTATCTCTCTCAGACTGGATTGTCCTCTGTGTAATGGGAACAAAAGGCAATACCAACAAAAGAAAGAGCAGCGTTAAAGGCCTTTTTGAGGACAGAAAAGGAAGTAGTCATACATCAGTATGGTAAGTCAGTCCACAACACATCGCTTAGGTCTGGAGGCTCAGCTCAAGCCTTATTGACCCACGCGACAGTCACTGCACAAGACCTTGAAGCATGGCTGAGGAGGACCTGCAACCACCAAAGTACAGGAAATAAAAGCACAAATAAGAAACGCTTGTCTTTTCCTAATATAAAGCACCCAGCTTTACGTAGCTCAGGCAAAATTTTTTAAAGAGCACATTATTGCACACGACAACTGTGTTTTGTTACTTGAGGACAATTGGAAGTGTCAGAATTTATGAAGGTATGAATGTCAAAACATTATTTCTTTATTAATGGTATCAAAGCCTGTGCTTGACTTAACGGTCACAGTTTTAAGGATTCATCAATGTCATTCATTTGAAGTCTGCCAAAGTACATATGTAATTTAGTGTGATTGTTTAGGAATATATTTCATCTAACTCCTGTTGTTCGAGAACAGTCAGGTGACTTTGGCTCAGTCTGCTCTTCCTAACAACTGGAAACAATAGTAATGCAAATTATACCTTACTTCACCCATTCAACTACAGAGTGGCTTAAACACGTTGATGAGCAAGAAATTGCTGAGACAGAAGCACCAAATTTCACTTTTGAGAAGTCCGAACCTCCCATTTGGAAGTACCAGTACATTTCCGTGCAGCAGCAAATACAAAGTACCGAATTATTTCCAGTTCCGTTTGGTGAAGTGAGGTAAGGAGAAATTATAATCAGCATTTACCATGTGTCAGTAAATAGCGTTGCAAACATCCTGACTAGAAATCCAGCCACTCATAATGATACCCTCTTGCTCCTGAGAGAAAAAGTGCAATAACCTCCTGCATTCACGCTTTCCAGGCTCCCACTCGACGTACACCAACACCTGCACAGACCAGACTCTACCAGCATTTTGGGTGAGGCCGTGTTTAATTGATTTAGCATTTTCAAGCTGTTGGTTGCATACTGCAAAATTAGGGCTATATTCTGGCTTTGTTCCCAATGAAGTAGCACAGCCTGAGCCAAGAGGCAAGACAGAGCTGTGTAGGAATGTATTTTCAAACACAGCATCAGTCTGTCTTCGCCCACTCCCAGTAACACCGTACGCAGGAAAGGCACCAGGAACACCACGTTTCACTACCGGCACTTTTTACTGGGTATACAAGAACATACACACAGGAGGATCCACGGCTGCATACACGCAAAACACCCCAATGAAATCTGCATCTACTGACTGTACGTGATAGTAAACCGTAGCAGAAAAACCCATGCCAAACTGCAAGTTAGTGCAGCAGTAGAGCGGTGTGAAGCCAGGGGAGCGCAAGGCAAAGCTCCTAACCGTTATCTCAAAAGGATATTGGAAAAACAAAAGGCAAGTACGTGTAAATTGGAAGGGCAACTGGATGCTCTCCCTGAAATGCACACCAGGACAGAGTGTTTTACTGATACTCACAGCCAGCCAAATACAGGAATGTGACCTTAAAGCAGACAGAAATTATCAACTACGATACGGTGGAAGAGGGTCAGGTGTGACCAATTCCACTCTCCACGCCATTGACTGCGCACAAAGCAGATGGCTTGCCACAGATGCACAGATAATTTTTCTGACCAAAATCAACCTGCCAAATTATCCTCCAAACCAATGGCAACTGGAGGACACATGAAATGATACCTTCGAAGCCAGCTGGCACACGCCGTGCTGGGCCTGGATGCAATCAGTGGCACAATGGGCACACAACTTTGCTTCCATCTGGTGCGGCTGGCAACGGTGGAGGTCAACACAGAAGCTGAAGGAAGAGAGAGGTGCTAAGATGAAGCAGTTGACTGATGACAAGGGAGAGTTGAACGAGGAGGGAAAAAATGACCTGCAACAAATCAAGTGTGGCTGTATAGATGTGTGTCTCTGCAGCAGACTCAATCAACAGCCTGAGGGTGACAGAGATACTGAAATAGTTAAACAAAGAGCTTCACGTCAACCCGCCCACAGTTACGATGAGATGGATAGATGCAACTAAGAATCACTGACCTTAACAACACAGAAAGAAGTGAGTGTTCTCGAAAACAGATAGATAAGCCAAATACACAACAGAAAGATAAATACCAGTATGTGCTGATTTGCATGCCGATCCTTAAAGCCCAAGGTAAATGAACAGACAAACGAATAGTCTAAATGAGAGAAATGTCAGTGCTGTAAACTGCATTGCGTATTGGTAAGTGGCAGACAGAGGGATCCTCAAAACCCTCCAAGAGTTCCCAACCTCTGACTTGCCAATGTGACACATCTTCAAGAAAAAACCTTCACTAGATCTTTTTTCCAACTTACCTCTCATTTCTCAGTCATTACACCCAGCACCGATCCTATCTTTGATCAATAAATACTCCTTACACGTTACATTTTCAAACACCGACCTTCATTTTATCTATACCTGATCTCGGCCCTTAGCAGGAGTTTCCACAAACTTCTACAAAATCACCTCCTTATCTTTTTTTAAGCCTTTCACTGCAATGTCTTACAACAGACTTTGCACAAGGGGCATGCAGGAGCAGTGGCCGTGCTGAGATTACCCATTATCAGAGTGATTCACTTTGTCCGTTTGTTTACTCGTGTCCATATAAGTGCATCAAACATCTCTCATACTCCTAGATTCTCGGTGGGGGGAGACTTTCTTTTCTTCAATATTTACATACAACAAGTACAACAGGGTCCTGCTCCCCAGTGAAGGTTCCCATGCATGATAGTGTGGAATTTGGATAATGAGGTAAAGTCTCTGTGCTCAAAGAACAATTAAGACTGGCCTTGCTATCTCTTGTGCAGGCTGAGGGAGTGGAGACTCGCCTGGCCAGCACGGGATGCAGATAAGGATGGAGCCCTGCGGAGGCAGGACAGCCCTGCTTTTCCTCAGTGAAGACAAGAAAACAGGAACTTGTGTAGTTCTTTGTTTCTTCAAAGGCTATCGTGCCCGATGACTGACCTCTGCCTCATTACCTGTGAAATGCATATTAAAGTTGCCACCCCTGCATATGCTAATGAAGATTATAGAGATCATGTTAAACATATATGACTATAGCACTCGTCTCTCCACCCAAATCGTACTATACATCACCTCGGGAAGGGAAACCTCGTAATTTTGGGGATAAAAGACAGAGAAAATGACTGTTAAATTGGGAGAGAAGAATCTCAATACCTGACGGACCAGTGGACGGGCTGTGTTCTCTTCCTCCACCCCAGGCAGGGACGCCTTCTGGGTAAGCGCTGCGCCTTTCACGCTCTGGTGAATGTTACCCCCGGGTTGTTGTATTATTATCATTATTTTTGCTAGCAATATTAACCTTAATTAATTAGCGCTATTGTAGTCAGTGAATTTATCAACGGCAATCTTGAATCTGTTCTGTCGCTCTCAATAAAATAACTAATTTCGATTTTTGTGAATCTGACTCAGCGAAAGTCCTTTGCAGGAACTCTGATAGACAAATCAGTGAAAGTCCTGGGACTCTGACAGACAAATATCGAAAGTGCATTCCTTTTAACGCAACAGATAGCAAGACAAATACTAAGCTACAGGATTTAAGGGTACAAAAACCAGTGTGCCAACGAGTACTCCAATTTGACAGTGACCCGCTTTTCTCACGCCGGGAGCTGAGCGGAAAGCCTAAAATGGCAAGATGCCAAAATTGAGCTACTCAGCATGAAGGCATATTTCCTGCACATCATGATCAGCAGCGGTAGCTGTGAAAAATCTGAAGTCAAGAGGCATAGTCCAGCTGTAAAATGCTTAACGAAGAAAAAGAGGGAGGGGAGGACTCCCAAGTCAAGGTTATCACCCAACATTAACAAAAATAGGAGGGGGACCCTCACAGCTCTCTTCTGCTGGTCCAAGCACCAACCTGTTCCTCTCCACTATGGACTTCTCCGTCTATCTCAAGAGGATGACTCTGAAAAGCCTGCCTTAATATAATAACGTTTTTAAAAGCTGTTAATCACTGTAATGTCTATTAACAGACCATTATTGTCCACAGTCCAAACACCATTTAGCACTACCTTCTGACTGGTTAGGCACCAGGTCCCACAAAACCAGACAGTTCATCTGAGAGGTGGTCAGGCAATAAAGAAAACACTAAAAAGGCATGTGTTCTCGCAGGGCAGTTCTTTTGCCCGCTGACATTTAAAAACAAGCAAAAGTTCTCTTTCGTTATTAGGCGTAAGCTGCTTACTGAAGGCAAATGTGCTTGTTTTCTGCCAACCATTCAAGCCTTTCTTTGTTTGGAGGAAAGGAAGGAGAGAGGATTATCCAGCTAAGGTTGGATAATCACAAATCTTAGGGAGGGTGAGTTTTTGTGAAAGGGGGGGGAAATGAAAATTGGCCTGATATAAACATATTTACCTTTTAAAATTCTTTCCCCGCGGTGCTTCAGATACAATAGGATTAAAATGTCAACGCATGAAACCTAGGCTCAAGTGTCTTTCTCAAAGTCTCATGTATAAACAAATCTTGAGATCCCAATTCAGTGTCTCCTAAGTGCGTTTAGGTCTTGAAACCAGCCGAGAACATGACACAACAGGAAGCATCCTCTTAAGAAACACGCAGACTGCTTAGAAGTGAGATTTCTGAAGATCTTCACGAGATGCACCAGCGTAAAAAAGCCATTAACAGATCTAACTAAAACCTTTCATACAATTTCACTCCAGTTTAACTTTCATTATTTAAAAGATGCATTTTGCCTTATGAGTCATATTTACTTTTCAAGTAAGAAGTAGCTGAATTTTCATTTTTATATCAATTTCTAATTTATTTTTTATTAGATTTTCATCAAAACGTTCCCATGAGCACGGGGCAAAAAGCAAGCAAAGTGTGCAATGCAAAAATAAATTCTCTCATTCCTTCTTAAAACCAGTTTCCTCCTGATCCTTCCACTCATCAAGGGTTAGCTCTTCTGAGACACTCCCTATTCAACTGATGAAGAAAGAGGAGCTGGACGTAAAATATTAACTTATTCAATTTTTTTTTTTTTATCTTTGGGAATCAAAAACGGATTAATTATCAAAATTCTCTGCCTTTCCCTCCATCACGTTATTAGCGCAATCACCGGGGAAGAACACCCTGCACAGCCCAATACCAGTTATAATCATGTATATATTTATCAACAGCCAACTCTCTTTTCATCTGCTACTGCACGTCAAGTACATACAAAGCCAATCCTTAGAGGATGGTTACCTGTGGTCACTGCAGCTCCACTTGCATCTCGGACAGGGCATGCCCCTTCAGGGGAATGGGACCGCGCAGACTGTGGCTCTTGGATGTCACTTGACAGAAAACACTAATCTGAACCACAGTACGGTAAGGCAGGACTTAATTCCCAAATGTCATCTCTTTCCTTCTGAGCTTGGTTTGTTTGCTATATTTATTGTAGCAATGTCTTTTTCATTGTACAAGTAACTGCCCTTGCCAAGTGCGCTGCTTTCCCTTAGGCTACTTTAAATCTCTCTAAAAACCAAACAATGATCCTTATCTTAATATAAAATATCCGTGAACGGTTGAGAGCAATACAGAAGAGATTTAAATTGAGAGAGAGGGGTCAATGATGCAATAAGAGCGCTTTGTCCCTAAACATACAGCAGACCAGAATTCAGTTTTGATCAAAAGCACAAGCTATTTGCCCCCGGCCAAGGAACAACTCTCCTGGCCCCCACCCAGTAAAGCCCTTCACTGCAGGACCAGCTCTTCACCCGCAATTCCACTCTGCAGCGGGGCTGCCAAAACCACAAGTCCAGGGTCAAGCCCTCCGTGCCTAACACTCGCCTGTCACATCCCCACCACCCAATTCGGCACAGTCCTTGCTCAGACAAGACCTAGCGGTGGCGCGGCAGGGCCCTTCAAATCATGACACCCAACACATCCCCTGGCCAGAAGGCAGCCTGTCTAACCAGACCACCCCTGCCTCCACCTCCGCCGTTTCACTGCGAAGAGCTCAGCTAGAGGCAAACAAAACCCAGGATCCCTCTCGCTGCCGAGTTGTTCACCTTCCCGAACCTTTTCCCCAATGTCCGCAACAAAACCACTGCACCCTGACCCCTTCCAAGGCTGGTCCTGCCTGTCATCGTTGGATTGATTTGCAGCACTGAGCATGTTTCAGTGTCTCGCTCGCCCGATTTTCTTGGTCACAGTTGGGCAGACGTGCCTACTGGCTGTTGTCCACTGCCAGGAATTTTTTTTTTTTTTTTTTTAAATAAACCCCAATAAGCTCTCAGAAAAAAAATGATTATGATCTGCTGTCTCCTTATTGAAAAATACTGCATTAAAGCAAAATAAATAAAAATTAAGCAGTAGCTGCATGGGGAAGATGTAAAGTGCACCCACAACTATTGACTCATTATTGCTGTTATCGAAGCCAGTGTCGTATCACGAGAGGAAACTGCAACCCCGGCAAGTGTCTTAGCACACTGTAAGCAGCCAATAGACTCAAGATGTGAGCACAGAAGAGACGACACTCAGTGGCATTATTTCACTTACGGCAACCATTTTTATTTCCAGTCTTTTAGCCTGTGCCACTGCTGATCAGGATGGATTCTAACCCGAGAACGACTGCCATTCGAAGGGGAAGCAAACCACGTGGGGATTCAGTGCCTACTTGGACACTGCAGGTTAAACCCTTCCCAGCAAAAGTGAATTTTTTGGTGTTCAACTTCCATTTCATGGCACCCCTTTAAGACTGGAAGAAAGAAAAAATTAGACTGACATTTAACTCGCACCCTCGAGCCAGCTAATCAGATATAGCAGACGAGCAGAGCAGCATTAGGAAAAACGGGAGAAGGCGGGGGGAAGAACATCAACTGGAAGTACTGCAGCTGGAAACCTGGGTGCAAATGGGCCGAGATGGGGTGCAGGGACGCCCAGGGCCACCAGCGATGTGCAGAGGAGGGGGACAGGAAGGGGGTAAGCAATGAAGGGATACAGCCGGAGCACAGGCTAGCACAAGGAGAAGAAAAATGAAGCACAAAAGGAAAGAAATTGTGCTTCATGGGGTAGGAAACATTGGTGCATGAGAGCAAAGGGAAAGCAAACAGTCAAATGGAAATGCTGGAGCATCATTGCGGATGGGGGGACGGGACACCTGAACAGACCAGGCCCCAAGAAAAACGTGGGTTCCCAGGGAAAGATCTGACTTACGGAGTACTGGACCATCACTCAAGAAACCCAGAGGAGAATTATAACACTCTGTAAACTTAGAGAACCTTAATTCTGTTGAATATAGCGGTAACCAATAGCAATGTGTGTTATGTTGTACCGACTGTGTATTTTCAAAGTGGTATATGAATAATTATCACAAAGCGCATTGAGGAAAACGTCATCATAAGCACTCATGTAAGGCAATAAATCCATTGCCCTCCAAAAATGCTTTGAATTTTTTTTACTTAACAGCTTCCTCTCAAATAAAATGAGGCCTTTTAGATACACACATTTCAGAACATGGGAGCGGGTTTGTTTGCTTCTCCAAGTAATTCTAAATAACATAGCAACACCCCCAAACATTTCTTAAAGGCCATTCCTTATTTCAGTTTGGGTGTAAAATTAACTCTGAAATCATAATAGCTTAAATGAAATGCATTAGTGTCACTTTGCATGTGAAAGCATTTAGTAACAATAAGACGACTCAAGAATCTCATGGTGCTTTATAACTACACTATAACTACATATTGCAAATGTATTCCTCTTTATGTGGATTGGTATGTTCTGACAAGGTCTTCCTGAAAAATACCTGAGCTACCTGACAATACTAGTAGCTTTTTTCAAGGGGGGGAATGGATCTTTTAACAATTGTTTTTGTTCCTCTTCACTGGAGAATTATGGAATATTACTAGTCCCAAATGAGAATACAGATGATGCTAGCATCAATACAATACAAGACATAGTTCTAATAGAATATAATAAAAATTATGTTGTAAAATCTTTTTCATTTCAGAGGGTTCTAAAACTCTAAATCACTAATAGCATTTGGGAGAACAGCTCTAAACAACTCTAAAATTTAAATTAACATATACAACTTGTGCAAAAGTAACAATGACTAGCCCTAAATCTAGAAATTGTTTCTAACCTTCAGTACACGGGGCTTGGACATTCATAGAGGCTCACATAAAGCTCTGCTAAGAAAGTGGCTCCAGGCCTGAAGTCACCAACGCTCTTCTGATAAATGATCTCTGAAATAGCCACCATCAGCAGTAATGTCGGAGATGCCATTGCTCTTACAGGACTAAATGGCAAGAACATTAGAACAACTGTAGGTGACACCAAGCAAAGAAATGTGAGTAGAATCAGCAGAGGCTGTATCATCACCAAGTTGGAGACTAGGATACAATATCCGAAAGCTGAAACCCGATATACTGCAGCATTTTCTATTTGTTCATTTTATTCCTCCTGATAAAATACATGTGGTGAAAGTGTGCGGTGATAAAAGGCCAAGTATCCGTACTTCAGCAAGTTACAATGAATACAAGTGAAAAATATGGTATTATTGGAAAACCAGAAATATCAGAGAAGTATGACAGAAGCATGAGATGCTAAGACCAAGAAGCTTATTCTTCTTTTCCTATTGCACTAGAAAGGCATTGGCTATCTCAATAGATATCCCATTTTGAGTGCCACTCCTTAAAATACAGGGAAAGTCAATAGGTGGACAAAAAAAACCCTTAAAAAAAACAACCACCAAGTGATTTCAGAAGCACGGTCAACAAGAAAAGAACCAAGATTTCCTTTTTAGTTCTTCTTCTCTTCCTGCAAAGCAAAGCTTAATTTAAGGAGGTGCTAAGCACCCTCTAAAAATGCTCAACAAGGCATTAACAGAAGAGGACATGCATCGGTTCTTCTCCATACAACTGACAGGAGGACAAGCGGTAGAAAGAATGAGGTATTAGAAAAATGAAAGTCTTGTTAACTGTAAGAGTGGTGAAGACCCAGAACAGGCTGTCTGGGGAAGATGAGAAATCAATACCCAAGGTTTAAAAAGAGGTTAGACAGACTGTCAGCTTCTGGAGGTGAGACAGGTACGCTTGATCTCACCTAAGAGCCTGGCAACATACTAACTTACCTCCCAAGGTCTTTTCCACATCAGCATTTCTGGGAATTTTTTAATGCTTCAAGCAATTTGTCTCAATTATGGGATAATTTCATATATGAAAGAACATATCCAATATTAGTGCTGGCATATGTTAACCAATTCTCCTCCCTGCTGTCTTTTTTTTTTTTTTTTAAATGGAAAACACTAAATTCAATGAGAAATGAAGTGTTTGTTATTCTTTTTCCTCCCTTTTTCTCTGTTCTCCTTTCTTGTCCAAGGACTTAATGCTCTGGGTTTTTGTATCCTTCAGTTTATCTTTCCTCAAAGAATTTTAGCAATAACAAAATATTTTATGATTCTGCTCTAAGGTCACTACACGACTCATCCTTCTTGTTAATAATAAGGTGATGTTTTGATCTTGTCCCTCCTTTATATAGGTACAGAAGGTGCCCTAAGGTAGATGCTAATTCATACTGTGCATCTGTTTGCTCCGGTGAGCAGAGGGAAAGTATCCACGTGAACTGCGAGTCCCTTGTTCTCTTTACTCACTGGCATCTCCCTGACTTTCAGAAATCAATCCAGTAAGGCAGTCCCCAACCACACAACTGCTTTCTGAAGTATCTCCTACTGCAGCAGACATAGCCTCCCAACCACTTGGAAAAAAAAAAAAAAAAAAAAAAAAAAAAAAGACACCTGACAATATTGTTCTCCCACAAGATAAAGTCCTGTTCTTCATTTGTAGTCTGGGGAGCAATTTTTGGATTACTGAAGGATTCTGCATTGCAAAACAAATTAGAATATCAACATTTGCTAAACAAATATTGACTTTGGGACCTGCAAGCAGAAGAAACACACAACATCCTTTCTGTTGCAAATATCAGCAGATCTTAGCTCTAATGACAGCTGAGCAGAAAATTTCTGCTAAAAAGAGGGTTTGGACAACTGCTACCAGTCTGGTGAGCCTACAACACTTCACAGGGAGCCAAGGCTTCCAGGTGCTGGGCTCGTGGGGAAGTTCTGCAATACAGGTTGGCACCAAGGCGACCATCCAGTAACTGCAAGGTGGCCCAGCTCCCACCTCGCAGCTCATTAAGCCTACAGCAACACATTTAGGATCCCTGTTTTCCAGTAGGGAAGAATATAGAACTGCAAACTGTCATTTTAAAAAGCAAGTATTTTAATTGCATTTTAATCCCAAGTAAGTGCACAGCCATCTCTCCAGGTTCCCCTCAAACCAGAAATTTCAACTTCATGCTGGTTGAAAAGACTGGAGTTTATCGGTGTTTCAGAAAAAGGAATGCAAATTCCCATTTATTTCCAAAACCAGATAAACACACATCTTTCAGGCAAGGAACATTACCAGGACCATTTTTGCTGTGATGGAGGTGTACTGAGAAAGGAGTATATCTACTTTTTCTACAACTGCTTATTCCGCACAGATTAAAATCACTAGGTGACATTTTTAATCAGTATTTCTATACAGCATTGCTAAAATGAGCACATTAGCAAGTTCATTTACATTTGCAAAGTAAACCAATCTGAGCACTAGCAAGCGGCAAGGATGCATGAAGTTAAAAGACTGTGAAGAACAAAGAGCTCTTGGGCACCGCGCTACCTTCCCTATGCTCACCTTTCTCCACATCATGGTGGAGAACCCCATTGCAAGGCATATTTCTTTCTGTCCCACTCCTATTCAAAGTCAGATTAAAATCTCTCTTGTGCAGCACAAATCCACTTGGTGCATAAGGAAACAGAAGTTTGCATTTGGGATTGGAAAGTCCCTTGTTGTGGAGGATGCTCCCTCCTGCTGCTGCCGGGTCTGCTCAAGGGGACACGCTGAGGCATTGCCTTCTCCGAGGCCACCGATGTGCATCTAACTACCTTTGGCATGAAGTGAGGAATGATTAAGGCAACTGTTGCATTTTTTTGGCTTCCAAAGCTGAAAAAAAAAATCACAGCACGATGTACAAATCAGGTCCCTTGTCCCAGTCAAATCGCTCAAGTTTTTCCAAGAAAACGTGATTAGCTGTAAAGCTGACAATTTGTATTCCAGTCTCGAGTCCAGCCTTGTCTACAAGAAGTCTAAAGGAAATGCTGACAGAGCATTAGCTGTAGCTGCAGCACCACTCAGTACTGCTTTAATAACTTTTTAATCACCAACACAAAGTCACATCTCATTTCTAAATAAGTCGGTTAATTTAAAAAGAAAAACCACTCAGAGCCCCCCATTGTTTCTTAAGCTTTGTGAAATTAAAAGTACATTTTATTATAGTTAAAGAACAGAAGGATGCAAGACAGGAGCAAAGCTGGACGCGTGACAGTTCAAACTCATTTCACTTTAGATGATCTTAAGCTCTGAACAGAACACCTGTACCCTCTAGAAATGTTGCATTCTTATCCTTAAAGAAAGGAAAATTAAACACAATAGGACAAGATGTAGGAAATCTGCTACACGAGGTTTAATTGCAGCCATTTGTAACCTACATTTCACCCAGATACATATCTCATTTTTAAGCAGATATTCCTAATTAAGCAGAGGAAGTGGTTATCACCCAGTGAATGACTTGCAGAACAGGGTTATCAACACTATCTGATATAACAAAAGTAGCCTGAGATATTGATCCAGAATTAGATGGCCATCACAAACTGCAAGATCCCAGGACCAATTAGGGGACAGGGAAGAAGGACGCAAGACACCAGCACCACAGCTCCTGCATCTGAATGAGGACTCAGCATGACCCTAATCGACTTTTGCCTGGGGAGGTGACAGGGTCTGAAATAGGCTATCTACTTCTTACGCATCCTCCCTTATCACAGTATCTGAGACCCACTGTGGTGTGCATGTGTATTCTTATAGCCCTTCGAGGTAGGGAATCCTACTGCCTCCCTAACCTAAACAATTTACCTGGAGTTATATAGAGTCCATAATGGAAGGGGAATTAAACATGAGTCTCTCGCATTGCGGGTTAACTCGCTATGCTACTGGGTCATCGTTCCATGCTGGAGATGTCATTCCAGGTTTTAAGGTATTGCATGACCGTAGCAGACTTGCCCAAGTTTTAAGGAAGTCTAAGAACATACAAAAATTCATAGTCTGTCTGGCAGTCACAAAAAAAAAAAAAGAACAGCTGTAAGATAAGGGGATCCTGAACTAAGCATGGTTTTGCATTAAGTATATCAGCTTATGGGGCACAGTGCAGCAAGCTATGCAAAAGCTGAGCACCCCTGGTAATTAAGCAAAAATATAAACAACCTCCCCCACCCAAAAAAAAAACCCAAAAAAACCCCAAAACACCAAAACCCAAACCAACCACCACACAAAAAAACCACCCACATCAAAGATATTAGTTCAAAGTAGTACTGACACATCATCGCTATACTGGTAGGGATAAGGCCCTTGGGCCAGCACCGTGGTGCTGCAACATCATTCTGTGTTTCGGAAGAAGATAAGGGATCCTGCACTGGGCCCTGTTTTACAGCACAGACATACCCACACCTCAACCTGCAGTTTCAGTCCATTTTGCAGATATTTTCCATATCTGCAACCATTTTCTTGCCACAATCTCAGAGTAACATAGGCACATTGAAGAGAGCTTGGCAATAAATCTAAAAGGCAGGTAAATTATTTGGAAGCAGCATATTACTTGGAAACATTAAGACTGAAGTACTGAGGAGTCTCTGGTCAGAAAAAAAAATTAAAAAAAAAATAAAAATCAAGCTCTTCTGTCCTTCAGCCCCTCAATTTTATATGTGGAAGAGTTACAATGCAAATAGAACAGTGCCAGAAACCAGGCTCTGAAGCTCAGCTAAATGCTCCTTGAAAACATAAAATGAAAAGCTCACCCGTCTTAACGTTGTTTCTGTTAAGCAATGCATGCTGTGGTGCTGGCTCACGGGTGAAACAAATTGCTGCTGTAAGTCTGTTAAAAAGGAAAAAAAAAAAAGGCTACCATATGGTGCTGACTGCAGTATCTCTTAGCAGGTGAAATGCATCCAAAACAGTAGCTACCATCCTTAATTATTGTGACAAATTCAGTGATTCTAGGTGGGAGTTTTTTGTTATATTTAAATAGGCTAATGTGCTATCCCCACCCAGAAAAAGTAACACTGGGGATAAGAGACAAGAGGAGGAGAGCAGAAACTACACACTCACATGTAGATGTTTGTGTCACCCAGAAACAGGAACGAGTTCAAGCACTGAGTTTGTGAAAGTTAAGACAACACAGGTCTCGGCACACCAAAGGAGAAGGACGCACTAAGTAGCAGAGTGTTTGTCACACAACTCTCTTGCCTTTCTTTACCATCTAACCTGAGCAGCTACTGAAGTACTACCACCACTAAAACCATATACATCTACGCTGATGAAGATGGTGAAGCTGGACAGTGCCTGCCCAGACCACCTGAGAACCTGCCTACACTCAGTGTGGCCATTATAAAAAAAAAAAGTTTGTTGAATCTCATTTCCTCCTTCTGACCCACACTGTCATGGCAGGGGGGTTGGAACTAGACGATCTTTAAGGTCTCTTCCAACCTAAACCATTCTATGATTCTATGTCCCAACACACAGGAATGGATGAAGAGGTCTCGCATGTCAGGATAAAAGACACAGCGGGGCTGCTGCCCTCCCTGCACAAGGGTCTGGCTCCCCGCGTGGCAGGCTGCACGGGATTTACTGAGCGCCGCCAGGCAGATAGATCAGCATCTGCAAACGTGATTTTGAAAATGTCATTGGGAACAGAAAAGGTTTCCAGCCCGGCATTTCCCAGCACTCACACGTGCTTTTTTCCTCACCATATTATCTCAGCTGAGTTGTCAATGCAGCTTGATGAAGTTAATCAGCAATTAGATATTTCAGAAGTATTTACAGTAAGACAGTCTCAGGTTTATTATATCCCAGATTATGCAAGACACACAAGCACAGTATCCATCTTTTGATGTGAAAGCAAGCCAAAGCCTCAAAAAATTACTTTAATAGCTTCAGTGTGGCTGTTGTCTGCTCTCAAGGTCCACGATGCCTGGTATGCTCAAAAGAATATTTGGGCAGCAGCTTTAGCCAGATGTGATTTCAACCATGTGTAAACGAAATTGTTGCTTTCCCATTTCAGCATCTCGCCTTTAACACCAAACCAGACAAACAGCATAGCCAGACCCGAGACTTTCTGAACTCAACAACAGGACTGAGGGTCCAGGCTTCTCTGCGAGCTTCTATAGGGATACTGTTGCCAGGGAAACACGGTCCCCATGGCTAGCAAGCTACTGCATCCATCTCTCTCTGTTTTGAAGACACCTCCTCTGGACATTCTGAATTAGGCAAGAGGTAGAAGCAATCCAAAGAGTACCTAAAATACAAACAAGCACACAGACTAAGTGGCATATAAGTTAATTAGCTCCATGCATAGATGGGGCACATTTCCAAGTTACTTGCCATTTAATGTAAAGTTTCACAGGATACTGCTGGGATCCTCCACAGCCACACCTGCTCTTCTCCTACTCCCCTTGCTGCGTTTCAACATCACACTGTCCATTTATCACACATTTAGAAGAATCAGAGTTATTCCAATGATCTGACTTCTTTCCCCTTCATAACATACGTTATTAAGAGTCAAAGACATGATTCTGTTCACAGAAGAGGTCCATGAATGGTTTCCCCAGCTCCTCATGCCCTGAATCGTAACTGTCTCAGCAGTATACCCACAAAATACTAACCTAATTCAAGCAACAAGAAATGCCCCTCTCCAATTCTCGAAAAGTCCCTGTGAAAGACCCAGAGATTTGATTCACTGTTCTTCCCCCAGGATAAACACTTCAGGTGATTCAGCTAATTATATTCATCGCGAGCTGAGCTCCTCCGGTTCCCACAACCCCACAGATCAGTTGCCTTGATCATTTCACATCTATGAGTTCTGCATGTATTTTTTTTAACAACATCCTAAATCCAAACTCTAACATCTTGCAAAAGGGATACACACACGCCCCCACATATACACACATATTTGAAGCAGCGATTAAGTAATTTCCTTTCCTTTCTAAAAGCCTCAATTTAAAATAAAACCTTCACTAGCAGAGACAGCTATGAACTTACCCAAGTTCAAAACCAGAGCTGGCATAATTTTATTTCATTATTAAAAATTCTTTCATTACCATGGGGGTTTTCTTCTTCCCTTCATAAGATCCTACAAATCTTAAGGGAAAAAGCCTTCTTGTGGTCCTTCCACACTCTCACTAATTTGCTCAAAAAGCCTATAGTAATTTCCCTGAATAGCTTCCAAAATGAATCCCATAAAAAAGCCTCTCTCACTGGAACTGTCTTATTTGTGGGTGAGCTGAAGGATCAACTCGTTACAGGGCTTATTTGGAGGGGGGAAAAAAAAACCCCAAACAAAAAAAAGTGTTTGTAATTTTAAATTCCTAAATACACATTTTAAAGAGTGCCTACCCTGAGCTGCAGGCGTCTTTCTGTAAGTTAGAAATACACCAAAAACAACAGTGCAGCCACAGCAGCTATTCCTCATCTCGGAAAAGAAAGTCTGACGAGAGATAAATTTGAAAAGTAATACAAACCAACCTGGCCAAAAATACCGGCCATGAACTGTCTACAACTGATGCACACAACTGATCTTTGGTGGCAGGGAGGCATCTCCAGGGGAGACCAGGGCATCCTGAAAAGGTCATCACATCCCACACCAGCCTCAGCACGGGGACCGACACGCAGCGTAGCTCAGCGCATGTTTACAGCAGTAATTCGTATGAGCTTGAAGCACAGAAAACACAAGTCAGGAGTCCCAGTAGCCAAAAAGATATTGTCACAAGCCCTGGCCAAAAGAAGCCTTTCCTTGCAAGAGCTGCTCGCTGCGTAGCCAGCAGCCCAGCATTCCAGCATCATCCCCAGGTGGCAAATCCCAGATGACATACTCCTCACGACAGCGGCCCGAGGACTGCAGTGAAGTGCACCACGGAACAAGGTGACACAGTCCAAGCTGAGCAAGCTGCAATGATTTTGGCCTCAGCCGCGAGGAGAGTTGACAAAGATTTACAAAGCGCTCCCGCCAGCCTCAGCAAGCGTCTTCGGGAAAGACAGAAAAGAGAACAACCCAAAAGATCAGATGAAAATGCCAGATCTTACAGTCTAAAGATTGCCTTGAGGTCTAGCGAATAGGGAAGAGCGAACACAGGTCTGTTGACGAAAACCTGTGACTGTGAATATGATGAGTGAAAAAGGCTGAAGAAACATCATGGGAAAACAAACAGCAGAAGAAGGGTTCACAGATACCATCTGCCCAGGGTTTGATGTCACTGCCCAGACTTCATCCAGCGGTTTTGTTTACCGCGAGGATCCCTGCATCAGTTTGTCACAACCCTGCTGCCACATCAGTCAGACTCCCAGCACAGAAAGGGAACTTTTTCTCCTTCATATGGCATCCTTCCCATTTCTTTTATATTTACTCTTTTTTCACTTTCTACCAGATTTTTAATCCAGATTATAAATTAATCCACACTTTATTACAGACTCACACCAGACAGATGGGACAAGATCCAGAAAATAGTTGCTGCGGCCAAGGCACCAGCTGAAAGCTCTGTCAGGAACCCAACAGGCTCCTCGGCCAAGGCCACCAGTGCTGCTTCTCTCACGCTTGCTGCATCTCCTGTCTTGCCCTCAAACACATTGTTTGCTTCCACTGGTTTTGTCCAAAGAGATTATATATTACTCTAAACAGAACCAAGCAGCCTTATCATTTGACAGAATAAGACATTTCTGACCAATACCTGAAAACAGGGGACACTGCTAAGGTCTCATTAAGGTTGTTCTGCTAGCTACATTATTTCTATTGCAGAATGACCCAGGCTATGAACTCCTTTTCTGGGGCATCTCAACAAATACAACCCCAATATTTAGAAAAAATTTCTTGCTACGCTCGCTATGGTAACCAGACAGTCCAATACCTTTGAATTCCTGAACCAGTTTAGCTATTTAATGTATTGTGGAGACACGTTTTAAACCATTAATTCCACTGAACACAAACTGAGGTTCAAAAAGAACCGCTCCCTCTAGGTGCACAGGCCGATAAAATTATCGTGAACTTGCGAAAGGCAACTGAAGTCCTGTGAAAAATCAGTCTCATCACCTGGTCACAGGCACCCAGAGGGGACTGCGTAACACCATCAGCGTGCCACCTCCGCACTTCTACAGTCTGATGATGTGCGACATGCTGTGCTCCTCAGAGCTCGCTCTCACCACAACCTTTTCGACAACCTCCCCAGAAAGGAGCATCAGCTATATAACAGGCATCGGTGCGTACCCGGTGCTTCCCAAGCTGCACACTTCATTTATGGGGAACACAAAGGCCAAGCCACAAAATGACAGGCTGAAACAAACGTGTTATCCGAGCACGTAAAGCTACCAGCTAAAGCAACTGTAGGAAGAGCCCAGATCCTACACACCTCCTTCATGGCCAGCTGGCCTCCTCCCACCTCCAGAGTCACTAAAATATCCCTGATAAAAGGGAACACACCGCACGAGAGCAAGTCACCTTAACCAAGGCAACAAAACAAGGATGACTTCTTCTAATTGCACGTGGACAAACAGGCGCTCTGGGTTCCCAATTAGCTCAATTCAGAACACATAATTTGTCAGGTTTGGATTCAGGATTACGCCACCAACAGCCCACACGTTCTCTTTCTCACCTAATCTATCATAATCCCAAGTGATCGGTAAAACTTTAAAAAGCCTTGCCAGTGATGGTAGATCAAACCAGCCAACCGAAGTGTAGAACAGTCTAGCAGAGAGTATCCTTCCTGAAGGCTAACAGTAAAACCCCAATTCCATTTTGGAGCGAAGCAAGATAACCACAGAGGAATTCTCTAACAGGAAAAGCAAGGTAGAGCTCACATATCAGGAGTTACGGCCAGTCTCAGACAGTGATCTATTTTCCAAATCCTTATCCAGCAGTCCAACCTTAAATGCTGTTATCCAGAAAGATTATACTTGACTAATTATGAAAGTCAACCTACTTGCTGTGGTAAACTCTTGATCCAATTCCAGCAATTCCACATGAATCCTGAAGCATCACTAGTACCGCGATATGTTTAGCGGCTATCTCTAGTCTGGAAACATGAGATCACGTTTCAGTTTTGACACGACACACACACCGGTACATTGTCACTCTGTGTTTTATCTAGACTTGGGTGAATAGATGGAGCATGAATTTACATCACGATCACTCCAACAGCAGCCGTCAGATTTCAGTGTAACGCCTGAAGAGGTTTCATTCCACCCAGTACTCCTGCAGTTAAACCTAAAGCCTCAGGATCCAACAGGATACTTTTCCACAGACTTAAGACACTGTAGCTAATGCTCTGAGGGACAACTCAATCTTTTGTGATTTAGCCCAAACAGACAACTCAGTTTGACGAATTGGTTAGAGAGATCTCCCCATTAATCTGAGCTTCATCCAAGAGTTCAATGCCCAGAGCAGACTATCATTGACAAACTCCCAGTACATGCAAAGAGGAAACCGGGATGCTTTACCACTAAGGGAATGAGAAGCTCAAGAGAAGACTATCAGTAGGCATCTGTGGGTTGAGCAGAGAGCACCATCAACACACACACACACAAATGGCTTGCAACTACAAGACCAGAAACTTCATCCTCAATTAAAATATTAGACAGCTGAAAAACTTATTAACCATCAGTCTTGACTTTAATATAATGGCCATAACCTTACAAACTTTGACCACGAACAACCCAGCCTCTCAAAAATTTACTACAGGAAAATGCATTATTAAATCAAATCTGAGCATGGCTCAGAATCTCAACTCTCTTTGTTCCCTGATGCTGCAAAGATGTATCTGGACAGGGGGCGGAGGGAGAGGGAGGGGCGTTATGAGCGAGCTGGCTCAACTGATTTCTTGTAAATACCATAAAAATGAACACTTGACCATAATCTATGAATTGGATATAAAGAGAGAAAATAATTCTTAAGGAAATGAGCGCTTTTAAAGTGCTTCTTGAGCATCAAATTGAAGAAAACAGTTATGAATTTTCCATCATGTTGTGAAGCATCGTGTCAGGCAGGATCAACCACATAAAATTATTTTGGTGACAATACATGTAAATGATTTTAACATTCTCTGTCCCTCTAAAGCAATAGCAAAGACCAGCCAAGCCATCTGAGAGTTCAGAATTGTAATAGGGCCTTTGAAGAGATTATTTGCAGACTAATCCTATATTTTCTCATGGAAGCATTCTACAATTTGAAGTACCATATTCACACGGCACATTTCGCCTTCCAAAATTACCTCTGAATAAGTCAGTGAAAAATTATATATTGCATAGACAAGCGTGTATCTACATGATACGCATGTCTAACAGAAGTAGATTATTTTCAAGGGGTCCTAAACTCAGCTTTTCCATTTGTTCATACAACTGCATACAGTAATAATTTATGTATAAGAACCTATGCATTTCAATCAGATATACACAACTGCATTTCAATCAGATATACACAACTGCTTCCCATTTGTTCAATTTTGCATGTTTATACAAAAAAAAATTAAAAGCAAACACATCTTTAAAGGTATTATGTTTGGATTTTTGAAAATCTGAAGAATATATTTACAATCCTTATAATGCTGAAACACTTAAAGAAGAGTCATCTACCAGTATATGGAATTTTAACAACAGTTGCTTGAAAGTAATCACTGAGAGATGTCGTCAGCACGTTTTCATTATGCATCCTATGCAGTGCCTTGCCCACAAAACTCTATTGCCTTTATTCCCCACCTATGATTCTCAGGAATTGAGGCTTCTAACCTTGGTTGTCTAGAAGCCATCCAAGTCCTATGACTCAAACAGCAACTGGTCAAAAGTATGAGTATCTCAGTGACACGTTCAAGCACTTCAAGGTACTCCACATTCCCACTGAAGCAGGAGCCAGTGAGGCTAGATCCACCAAGCAGTTTTTTGATTAAAAAAACCCCAAACAAACAAAAACCACACGTGCATGTGCATACACACACACACATATCCTTCGTATAGGATGCAAAGAATCAGTCCTCCAAGTCCTGTTTTAAATGGTAAGAAACTAACTAAGAAATCAAGAAGCTAACTAAGAAATCAAGAAGCTAACTAAGAAATCAAGAAGCTAACTAAGAAATCAAGAAACGAAGAAACAGTAAGACTGGTTTGGTACTTAGATCAACCCAAAAGAAATGCCTACATGTCACCACAGGAAATTTTCCTGATTGCCTGTTTTAAAAAAAAGCCTGTTTCTTATCCAAGTGTACCAGCAGATAATGAATGAAAGTGGTTAGGGGTTTAGGAAGTCTTCAGGCAAGCTGTAGAGGAAACTGTTGGGATCCTGTTTATTCCAAAGCTCAGCCATTTCATCAGCCAGCAGAGAGCGAGCCGTGCTGTGCAGCACTGCATTACAAGCAGTATGCTTTCCACTGGTTTTGTTTGTTCCTAATGAACTCCAAAGCAATAACACCACACTGGAAATACATTGGGGCAGCAATAAAAATCTGTAGTTGCATTCTTATATCTTTGTCACGCCTGAAAATACCCTGATTGAGCAACAATAACTTGCTAGAACTTCAACTGCAACAAAAGGGTTTCAATTCACTGCAGCTCTACTTGGTACAATGAGCTTGAGAAGAGTCCTGGACCTGCAAGAAATTGCATGAGCCACAGGGGATCATAAGTCAGGGTGAGGGAGAGGCAAGACTGACCTTGACTTCATCCGATTCCATGGATTTGTTAACCTCCAGTCTCATGTGAGATAAAACATTTAAGAAGAAAACATACGTGAATATGAAGCAGTTTTAGTAAGTCAGGTGTATTTATACACAGCACGTAACTTCTAAAACTACAGGAGTACCATGGGATGGGTACAAGGCGGCTGCCTGCATCCCTACCACTATAGGGTTGACCTAACGTTACAAAAGCTGGAGATTACGAACATCTCAAGCCAACTTAAAAAAGTTCATATACACCCTTCTTCAAAGCTGCATCACATCGCATTGTACTAGAAAGCTAAACATTATTATTTCTGTCTCACCAGAAGACGGGTACAGAACAGAAGAGAGCGAGCGCTGTCACGGCAGGCTGAGGAGACGAAGCACATCGTTGTGCTTGCGCCACTGCACCCCACCTCAACAGCAAACAAGCAAAAACCACCGTATAAGTACAGTTCCTCACCCAAATTTCCTGCCCACCCTTCTGTTTTCATCTTGGCCTCTATATTGTTCACGGTAGCCAGGTGCATGCAACTATGCAGAAATATCATATACTTTCTCTACATTTCAGTGCCACAATTTCTGAGCTGGGAGCAGTTTTGCCTCCCTTCCCCACAAAGACACTGTTGGCCTTATTCTCCTGTTCCGCAGACACCACAGACACTGTTCTGGTGCTAGACACACATGGAGGAGAACACAGACAACCTCACTCACAGAATACAGCTGCCTTCAATATGAACAAAGAAATTTTATTAATCTCATAATCAAAGGTGAATGCCATGTTCAAAAAGTCAAGGCTTTTCTCCAAGAATAAGCTTATTTCTGTAAAACCCTGTGGCACATCTACACAAGGTTTCATCTTCTTCTGTGTTTTGCCATGGAGAGGGGAGAAGAATTTCATTCCACCACCCCATTCACGGTGCATCCCGTGATCCTTGGATCCTTACTGAAGTAACTGACTTCTGGGTGCAACAGCAGGAACAGCCTCCAAAGCTTTCAATAACTTAAAAAAAAATAAATTTAAAAAATCCACCACTTTAAATGTTCTTTGTCTCTGTGGGGAGGAGTGCATTAGATCAGATAAGGGATATTAAATGGCCTTTAAGTCTGACAGCAAAGAACAGTTCTAATGGGAGTCCCAAATTGTGCTGTTAGCAATATACTATACTTACAGAACAGGAACATCACGATGCCAGAACAGTGCCGTGACCTATATTCCCTGCAAACCAATTTTCTTCTTTGTAGGGTGGATGGAAAGAGTCCAACTGCTTTTTAAGTTCCTTTTCTTTCTGCTGGAACTATGCCTTATCATAGACATTTTTCCTACACCCAACTTTTCTATGCCCCACAGCGTTTAAGGCATGAATTATCTACAGTCTATTTATGCAGTTATAAACAATAAATACTGCAAAATCACGGTTAGGCTGCAATTACCAGATGGGAACAGAATTCTCTGTATCTTATTTCCCTACTTTTAAAAGAAGCCAAATCCCTTAAAGAGGAATCTTGAACAGAAGAACAATGTTACAAGGAAATAGAGGTCACGTATTCCAAGGAATTTCTGTGGATTCATTATTGATGAAGTATAGCTTAGCTGATGCTGTCAAGAGCATGTAGGTTCAGGCCTTAGCTTTTCCACCCTCAAAATTACAAGTTTCTCCACTCTCTACACCTTTTAGTACTGCAGCTTTTTTAAACACCGTCAGCGGGGGAAACAATAAGCTTAGGCCACAGTGACAGGTTTACCTGAGCTTGTAGTAAGGTGGCACCCAAAAAAACACTGCTAGCACAAGGCAAAACCATCACGAAGGACTGAAAAGACTGGCAGACAGAGCCACTTTGTCCCACCTCCGAGGGTTGCTGCCTGGGTTTTGCGCACATGAAGACGACCAAATTTCCAATGCTCATATTTATCAAAGTGAACGATTTACTCTTTTACGTGCTCTCATCCTACATGAAAATTGTATCCTTTAAGGAGGACATAAAAATCAAGACAACATTTTCAGAAGAAAGACGGTGTGTTTGTTTGACTTCTTTTACTCCCGCTGCCTTGTGATAGACCTAAAAATTCCATTTTTGTCTCAGAAGGAGGAACTTCACCCGTGTCTTGCACAGACACACTACGCTCAGTGGTCAACAAAACACCTGAAAGGATTTATTATAAGCTTGTTTTCACTACTCACCCCCCTTACAGACATCCTTGCCAAATGCAAACACTCTCCCTCAGGCAGGAAAATTTGGAAGCAGAACACCTGATGCAGCTTTTATTCCAAAATTGTCTCACGTGTGTTGAGTGTCAAAAAGAGCCATGTTGTGCCACAGCACCCGCTTGTCTCAGGAAAATTGAAATCGTTCGGTGTCTAACACTTTGAATGATTTCCCAACTTCTCACTTGCCCCATCTGCTCCTCTCAGTTCATTTTGATTTGTTTTAGCCTTTGTGTCTGCAGTGGCACCAACAAAACTGCAGCATCACTGCAAGTTCCTCCGCTATGGAGCAGTGCCAAGTTTGTCTCAAATTCAGTCTCCTTCAAAAGAAACCACCAAAAAACAAAATCACTGGCCAGTTCTATTGTCTCTCCCTTCCTCCAAAATACGCACAGGCAGCTATCTGGCTTCAGTGCCGAGCTCTAAAATAATATGCCACCTATAAAAAAACCAACATTAAAATTATAAATCAGGTATCTGCAAGAATACAGCAAAGAACATGAATGCTGTATCTCAGCCCCAATTTTATTTCATTAGTTGGCCCAATGAGCTAAGGAATTAAGTCAAAATTACTTGAGTTTATGCAGCATTTTGTTTCTCTGTTGTTAGCATGGTATTTATAGGACCTTTA
The DNA here is from genome assembly GCA_008921705.1 of Burhinus oedicnemus. Classification (NCBI taxonomy): domain Eukaryota; kingdom Metazoa; phylum Chordata; class Aves; order Charadriiformes; family Burhinidae; genus Burhinus; species Burhinus oedicnemus. The sequence goes on along the minus strand of VFFE01009212.1, from coordinate 3,378,900 downwards.
AGGCAAAAATACCAGCTACTTTCCAACATTTAAGAAACTGGGATTCTGAAAGCAGAAACGGAACTTTTAGTTAGGTGGGAAAATTGATAAAAACAATAGGTGAGATATACACATAAAAGGAGGGGTTTTTGTAAGACGGCACACAAGGTACGCAATCACAGTGCTCTCCCTGAACTTCAAGAGAGTCAGGATACATCCACCCAGGGTTTTAAAAAGTGCGTTAAATATGATGGAAGATAGATGTTACAAATAAGAATATGGGAAAAAAACCACCACTATCTGCCCATACAAGTCTTCATCGCAAAAGAGTCAGCTCTAACTGAGCAGAACCTTAACAAAAAAACCCAAAAACCCACACACAAGAAAAGCCCACGCTTACACACTTATTCATCATTCCACAGGCTTAAAGTCAGCAGTCACCAGCTTAATGAGGGCCCACCAAGATGCAGGCGCACCCACGAGAAAGGAATCAGTCCAAGACTCCCCATTCTGAGCCACCAAGGACAGAATACACAATACTGCACAGCAAAAAACAGATGATGGGGAACAGCACTCACAGCTCACGCCCCTAATTTGTGTTCTGTGCCATTGCAAGCACCATGATGAAAAGAGCTCAAAACTCTAAGACGACAGTCAGTGGTCTCAGGTTGCCTTAGGTTCGCTCTGAAGAAGGTCTCAGCTCAGTGAAAAAAAAATTTTAAACCTCTCCAGAACCTTGGCATACACTTCGTCAAGTGCAAAGTACCGAGCAACACAAGTGACTCACTCAACACGTGGCTTGGTTTGGTGTTTGTAACCAAAGTTCAGGATCTATCAGGTAACCATGAACTTCTGCTTTAGCTTCAGTAAAGCACAGAGCGAGCGTACCAATACTTACCCATACCTGGCACTAGCTCCACTACGCTGAATCATTTAGCTAGAATTTCTTACAGTAGCCTCAGTGGTATATTTTTTCCCCAGTGTTCATTCCTTCCTTCCGGTGAAGCTAATGAAATTTAGCTTTACAATTCAAAAGATGTATGGCTATACATCTTTAAAGAGAAGTCACTAAACACACCGCTGCTGCAGCATCCTGAGCAGCCAGCCACAAAGTTGAGCTGGTCCTGAATTCAGGGAACGTCGTTCGGCGGTCATCGGGGAGTAAATGAGGCAGAAAGCAAGTCAGCCAGGCAACTGCGGAGCTGAGAGCCCAATCAGATGTGGGAGCTGCAGGGGAAGCAAAGGTGAACACAACCAGAGAGCCAGCATCCGACATTTGCAAGGTAAAATATGATGTTTGCAACTAGAAGGCAGAAGGAGGAAGAGAAATCTCACTGGCAAAAAAGGCTGGCTGTTTCATAAACTGCTATGGTGAAATTCTTTGGAAGACTGAAGTGCACGTCAGTGAGCATGTGTTCATATTGCTTCTTCAATAAATAGGGAAAAATAAATCAGGATACATATCAAAAGAATGAATTAACTAGCTTCAACGGACATGCCGCTCTCCTTCAAAAGCACAATTGCTCCAATCTCTGTTTCTGCCTGTTGATATCTGCTGACAGGTTAAAAAATGCTATTCCATTCCCTAATTTGTACTTTTGAAATAAGGGCTACATGATCTCCTTGTCACTGTGAAATTCTGAGCAGCCATGATGTACAGCATAATTCCAATGATGAAACCTTCGTCAGTTACTGATTTGTTCCACAGCATACTGAAAGAAAAGTTGTCAGCCGAATGTCGCCAGCCAATTGCAGAATACATTATTAATGAAATTAGAGTAAGAGGAACCTTTTTGTATGGCTCTTATTATTAAATAATTCCAAGTGACTCCATTGTACCATTACAGTATCTGAACTTTGCTTTTTAAATGTTGCCATGTATAAGCTCCACTGTGTGTGTGTACCTGAAGTAATAATCTGAAGGCAACAGAGTCTGTAATAAGTGAAATTATTAATAAACTCTACTGCGGGTCCTCCCACTAACAAATGTCATTGTACCCTAGAACTCTGCACAAGGTAACATTCTTGCTATCAGATTAATATTTTATTTCTTCAAGATTTGTACACAGAAAGTTACATGAACAGATAAGCATTTCCACAGAAAATAACCTATTTCAAAGACCATTTAGAATCCAAAGGCGTTCCTCCATCTCCAGAATCAGAATGAACCAGGCGAACCATAACCTCCAGGACCAACAGTGATCGTGGCCTGTGGAGAAACAGGTTGGAAGAGCAGGACTGACCTATCTTTAGGGCAATTCACTTGGCCCTCACACTGATGCCCAGCATGCCTCCTCTGGAAGCCTCATCTGTGCTTGCTCTCCTTTCAGGGTGCACATCCACTTTCCAAGTCTCATTTCAACACTTTATACCAGGACACTATTTAGTTTTGGGGGTTGATTTTTTTTTTTATATATATGTATACACATTTAAAATTCTGGTGGGTCACTTTACAAGTTTCTTACAACTGTACAGCCAGATACAGATGGATACAGACAGACATAACACAAGTATCTGCTAAGAACAAGCAACTCCAACAGATAGATCCTTACACTACCAAACAGCAAGGGTAGAGCACGTTATCACCAAGTAAGTGAAGTAACAGGCTTAAACCAGTCTCTGGTTAAAACTACAGCAAAATAGATCACCTGCACAAGAAATGACTTCAGTTTTCTACACCTTTGCGACACTGAGTGCCTTGCTAGAACTTAACATCTTTCCTCCAACACTGATACCTGTCTCTTAGAAACGCCTTCTACAGTCTCCCATGCTCTAGTCCAGCTCAAACACCTTACCGCAAGAGAGACCCGCATGACAGCAGGGGAGAGGAGATGGTGTACTGTCCTGCACCGGCTTTTGGTTATGTTCTTCACCTACGTGTAAGAAAGCCCTGCTGGCTCGGAGCAATGGGCCAGCTGGCCCTGTATTCGGTAACCTTGACTCTCTGGCAGTCCCCGAGAGCAGACACATATTGCAATAATTCACCAGAACACCTTTCCAGCCTCCAGACATTTGTGAGCCTGGCATTTCTACAGCAGTGGCAGTATCAACCCATGCAACAGCCCTCAGTTCTGCTACAAACTTTTCCAGAAGATTGTTTGGTCCATGTAAGCTTTTAGCACCCACAACATCCCAAGGCAGTGAGCTTTCCCATGTAACACCACCTTGTGTGAAGCATCTCACTTGTTCCGTATCTGCTGCTTGCTCCTGTCGTATGACACCCTTCACTTCATTTACTGGAAAAAGACAATTTCTTATTCAGTTCTCCATATGGTTTTAACAGGTCATTATCATAAGCACAGTCTTTTCTGGGCTAACCTTCTCCTGTTCCACTACCCTGTTTTTATGCTGAGGGGACATGAAATCTTTGACTAGGGTAGTTCAGTTGCTCTCAGAAAATAGACATTCAGCTAAAAATCTCTCACTTCTATTTCTGTAAAACAGTTGTCTTCGTAACTTACTTGTCCAACCCAAACCTAGCACAGCAGTCCAGAACCTTTAAAAGCAGGATGCTTTCTCCAGTTTTCTTTACAGAATTCAAATTACACAGCTCAGAAGGAAAATTAGACACTGATGACTTCTAAGTTGAGATCTCTCTGGCTTTGGATCAGGGAAATCTTTAGGTCCACCCCGTGAAACCAGCAGGCAAGAATTCTGGTCATGCAATGAGAAAGATGGAAACACTTCAACCTCTGAGCTGCTGCCACAGGCAAAATGGTGAATATTCACTGCAACCCTTCTGCTTTCTTTCTACACTTTCTATACGTGATTCCTAAGATGAACCTCAAATAGGCATAATAAAAAACTGGAACATTTCGGACACTAAGCACAGCTGACTTTTACATAAAATTATTGTATTTTGATAACCTGTAAGAAATGATGCATTAGTATCCAACATGTCTGTTACACTTTGTAAAGATGGTGGGGATGCTGAAAAGCTTTCTTTTTTTTCCAGTAGTATGTCTTTTCATAGCTTTAAACCAAGTAATATGTATGCTGCACCAAAGTGGGGTTATGATTCGAGAAGCTGGTGATCCTGATGTCCTGCTCCCAGGACACATTTTTCCAGACTCTCGCATACAATTCACAATTACATGTCCACTAACCACGGGGCAACTGTTGCCAGGTCATTTGTACGGATAACTGCTACAGAGAACTTGTGATTTAACTGAAGTGACACCAGCATTAGCAATAAAAAGCATACTCTCAACCCTAACCAAGGCTTGACTCCAACTCTATACAGTCCTCATGTGGACCGAGCCACAAAGCCTTTTCCACATGAAAAATATTGAACTAATATAATTTAAAGCATGAATTTAAGCTCATTTGAAAGGCTGCAAAACCATGTGCAGGCATGGTTATTTCAATAGCAAAGTTGCAATTTTCAGTTTAGCTTCAGCTAACTGAAGGCGTTTAAACGTTAAATCTATATAAACCAGTCGTAATCTGAAGATGGTTCCAATAAGGGCCTGTACCAGCTTAACAGCGTAGGGAAAAATAAACCAATTTAAAGTGAAACTTGTTCAGTGATCATGTACGTCTCGGACCTATGGCTGGAGGGACGTTGGTCTATTGACAGTAATCACACACTTTAACACAAGCCCAACATCATCTCTTCATCCACCAGACAAATAAAATTTCACGTTAGAAAACAATAATGACAACAAGTTAATATTTCAGTAATAAGTTATCTTCACAAAGTGCACTTGACCTTCATTGTAATTTCCACACAGCTTGCAGTAAACCACCTGAGTGTGTATAAAATGTAATGAATAAAGAAATATTAAAAATGATAGAATGTTATTAAAGTAGGTCACAATTCAAACAGCACAATTACTGAAAAAATGATGTTTGAAACTACATCACTCACAAGCCTTCTCACACTAGATGAGCTACTCTATAATTTATTTTGCCTAACAACAGCTTCTGTCCGTATTCTCTCTCTCTTTATCCCCAAAGACTCTATTAACGCAGCCCACTGTGCCGCATGACAGCGTAATGCCCACATGAGGCATGAAATGTCACAGATCACAGCTTTACACCTGGCCAACATAATATATTCATCAAATTCTTTCAAGCAGTGGAAGCGTTTGTTGTTATTTTGTGGGTCAAGCCACAGAGGCAGATGGAATGGGCACTTTATTTACATGTGAAGTCCCTAAGCCCATTCACTTTATTTATGACGGACAAACTGGCCTTATACAGTCATCTAAGAAGCCTTGGACCAAAGACATTGTTATTTTACAAAGATAAGGAAGAGCGGTTCCCTTCCAGGCTTCTGGATGATAAACATTCATTTTGTTCCTTAACGTTACATTCCGCATACCCTGAACATCTTAAAAAGCTCAGAGCTGGGATTTTGATTCACATCCTACGAGGAGATCAGCATAATTAAGACCCTCCTGTACGTTAGGGCAACTCCAACAGACAGTAACAGAATGATGAGACTCTCCCCAGCACTCACCACTGCCCCTGTGACCCCACACAAATTCTGGACAAACTGCACCATAAGCCTGCATAACGCAGGTTGGAGTGGTCAGCTCTTCTCTTTGAACCAGAAATTCAAGACACACGGATGCAGATATTGGCTTTACCCATCCTTCCATAGACTGCAAAACAATCTAAGCGGTCCACAAATGCATGAAAAAGGAGAAAGGAAATCACTGGATGCAAAATGTATGACTGTATATATTATGTATATTTTGAGTGATTTTTGAAAGAGCATTTTAAATTATTGACATTGATGTTATCATGAGCATTTTGGAGGAAATTTCTATATAAATAGCAAAAAATCTTTGCTACAAGGAGAGTATTAATCCTGTTATCTTTTAATTTTCTGTCTTGCACGTGAGTATTAGTGACATAGCTTAAAAGCACAGCCTCCTTACGTTTCAGCTTGCAGGTAAATAAAATCTCAGGACAAGTCTTCCAACGGGAAAATAAATAAATAAATAAAGAGTACCCGCTATTACACTGCTCTTCATACTTTGTTAATAAAATTACATATTAAAGTCTGCATGCACATCTAATTTTATCTCTCAGCATCTGCCATTGCTTCATGACCTCTAAGATAGACTGCCAGCACTTTGATAAATGGACTAAAAGGTAGCCCAGTAGATACACAGCAATCCTTCAAGTTCCCAGACCGTATTTTGGCTGAATCACAACAAACACACCATCCCTAAACCTCCAAAATAACACGAAGCCTCTTCTCCCCCTGAGAAGCATACTGCCATCCAACTCCTTTTCCAACCTGAATACCAAAAAGCACTGCCATTAAAACACATTCGTAACTGGACAACGACTTTTTTTTTTTTTTTTTTTTTTTTTTTTTTTTTTTTTACAGAGACAAGGTGCTTTTTTCCCTTCCAAGAAAAGATTTAAGTTCAGATAGCTAAAAGGAAAATTGTCATTATAGAGAAGAAAATATTTTACATATCAATTCCTTTCTCCTAGGGACAGATGATTCTTCCATCCACTGGTCCTCATAAAACAGGGGTGGGAACCAGCGAGAAGGAGAGGGAAACATGCCACAGCCCGCTTGAACCGAAGGGAGACTTCTCCACAGGAAGACTGTAGTTATCGGAATTGGAACTGGGCTTTGATGTGTGGTCTTGCAAAAAATGCCTTATTAGTCCCTGAAACAAGTAATTGCAATGACTTCTATGCATTGACACAATCCACTATAAAGACCATCTGGAGTTACCAAGGCGCGCCGTGTCATATAACACTCACCCATGATAACTAGGGCTGACCCAGTTTAGAAGAACCTGCAACTAAGAATATGCACGCAAAGAGATTATTGTTAACATGACAAAATTCCAGGGAAGGGAGGAGCAATGCTCTTAGGCCACCTTTACCTACCTCTCCACAAAAAGGAAGTATCAAGTGGAAAGGAAGTATCAAGTGGAAAGGAAGTATCAAGTGGAAAGGAAGTATCAAGTGGAAAGGAAGTATCAAGTGGAAAGGAAGTATCAAGTGGAAAGGAAGTATCAAGTGGAAAGGAAGTATCAAGTGGAAAGGAAGTATCAAGTAAAGCTGAGCGTCTGGATTTCCTCTTGGCTTAGCAGCTCAACGTGAAGAAAACCCCTGGACACGCGGATTTGCAAGGCAAGTGTGCCCAGACAGCCTTGGGCATGTGCGGAGGAAAGCACATTGACCAAAGCAACATATCCTGAAGGAAGGCAAAGCATTCACTTTACCCTCACGATGAAGTGAAAAGCTCAGGCTTTCAAATGAGATGTAAAATAGAGCCCTGACCATTCATCGTCATTAAAGATCCCATGACAATTCTTGCAAGAGTAAAAATGTTAACTAACATGTCCTGGCCAATATCCAACTTGGATAATTGCATTCTGCTTCCTAAATTCCCCTTGCAGTTTCAATTGGATTAGTTTTTCTTCATTTCTCTTCCCCAAACCCCTCCTGCATAATGTTTCTAGCCCAGAATGGCTGCTGTATTCCACTCCAGAGGTGCGTGAATTATCAGTGTTGGGCAATCCCAACATACATTTTGTATACATTAGTCAGAGAAAATGCTCTGTGAGCCAGAGTAATATCCTCACCTCTCACTGAGGAGTATTTAACTTTTCAAATGAGAAATCCCACTGGTGGTAGTAAGGGTTTTTTTTATTTTTTTTTTCCTAAAATATTGCCCTGCAAGGAAGGGTAAGGGTACCAAACCCAGCCTCCTGCCAATTAGAAAAGTCCTTCACTGGCCCATATCCTCATCTTAAGGAGCCAGATGCAGTTGCTTTGACTCCAGTAGAACTGTGCTACATTAAAACAGGAGTAAATACTCATACAGTATTTTTCCACTAAGTCACTTATATGTAAATGTTGCAAGAATCACAGACGTTGGCTGTTGAATGCATCAATCTGCAGATATAGAAGAGGAATCTCAGAACGTTATTCTCCTCACTTTTAACTGGTTCTTTAACTTGGCATACCAAGGAAAAATTGAAGTGCTGGGAAATACGAATCTCCTGTTCTTTGTTATGTGTACTCTACTGTAAGTACTCATCATACTATGGAGGCAAACTAAAAAAGTCCTGACCCAATGCATTTTACGAAACAGGAGGAGTAAAGGTGATTTATGTGCATAAAAGCAAAAACTGACAAGCCTTTGATTTTCTTGTAGAACAATCCCAAAGCAATTGTCAAGACTGCTTAGGTTTTTTGCCCTCTGCACTTCCTGTAATAGGTCCATTTTATCCAAAATGCTGTTTTATAGACACCGTGTAAAGGGTCACTTCCGTCTGCTATCCAGGTTACTCAAAAGAACACTTTTCATTCCCTCTTCCAAGAACTCTTAGCAACAGTTGAGAATGGCTTGTTTTCATTTCCAGCCTGCTTCTGCATCCCTAGTAAAGCATAAAACTGTAAACATGCCACCTACGTGCTTCTTTACAGCCCTGACAGCAGAAGGACATCCTTAAAAATCTGAGAGAGCAACTGTAGGCAGCCTGCAGTCAGACAAACGGGGAACGCAGAGAATATTTTGGTATTTCCTCATGAGTACCATAACCCTTCTCCTTTCCCCCTTGTAGACAGTAAATTCACTTAATAGGTGTCACCGTGAAAGCATCCACATTTGCCAGCTCCAGGCTGGGTTAGTTACAACATCACGCGTACTTCCCCACGCAAAGCGTGGAAGGGAGCGATGCGGAACCTCCAACAGCACCCTACTTCAGTGGCAAACACTCCTAGTACTAAGGTACAGAACTGAGTGGCAAAATTAAAGATTGGTACCAGAGGGTGAATATAAGGCACAAGCACAACTTAAAACTCATCTGAGGAGCGCAGATGAATCTGCAAAGGAATTTTACGTAAGAATCAGATGGTTAAAGAAACACAGACTATGGTCGTGGTCTGCAGCGCACATACAAAGTTGGTAAGGAGAAAGCCGATCATCAGAAGTGACCGACTCAATTTTCTGCTGCTCGTGTACTGCCATTCTGGGTGCCAGTCCTGACTCCAGCTCAGCTCTTTTTGCACACAATAGTTGACATCAACACGGGAAACGATACCCATCCTCAACCATATACTCATCTGTTCCCATAGTTTCACTCCAGTGGAGAAATGGGCTTGGGCTGGAGAACACTGAAGTGTGCATCCTTCTGATAAGTAGTGCTCAAGATTACCTGGCATTTCTACAGGAAACACAGGATTGAAAGCTTAGTCCTTTCACTGGAATTTAATTTCAAAAGCGTACAACTGTTCATCAATGGCCTCAGTTTCATGAGCAACCTGAAAAAGGACTGGAGTAAGATGTCTCTTTCAGCCACTCCGTCCGCCCACTTTCATTTCTTTAAGACTACTCTGTCTGGAGTGGAGACGTTAGCATTGCTGTGCTCTGAAACGCAGTAGTCACTGCCACAAGAATCAATAAAAAATTAGCATGACTACAGGAACAGAAGCTTGGGATTAGAGAGATCTAAAAATGGAAGGATTTCCCTGCTCTCCCTTCTGCATCCTGATGAACCCTTCCAAAACCTGACTGTAAACATTTTAATTCTCTGTCAGCTTGCTGGAGGAAATCATTACAGAGGCAAAATTGGAGAGCACCGGGTGCCGCTCTGCAATAAGCGTCTGTCAGTCAAGCAGGCGTCACCCCGCAAGTCACCCCAAGCACTTCCACCCTCCCATCCAGGAGAAGAGTGCCGGACACAGAGGGTTTGCTGGGAGCACTGAGTGAGTGATCAGGCCAAAGCTGTACTTCAGCCAGTCAGTGGCACAATATTTTTTTATTTATTATTTAAAACACACAGAGTCATTCTCTTCCCCTCTCTGGTTCAAGCAGTTTATACATTTAATTCAGTTTTAAGAGATACGGGTTGGTTTACTAGAGCAAACAAAAACCAGTAATGAAGAGCTGTAGTTAGACAGAAGTAAGCAGCCTGCTTGTCTTCCACTCAAAATTAAATTTTTAGCACCAAATATTGACATTAGAAGGTAAGCAGCTTAGTTCAATGTCTGTTTTTCACACCTTCCACGTACGCACCAGAGGATTTGGTGCGAGACCGCTGAAGGAAACGTGCTGACCTGCGCTGTGATTTCAGCATTACATCCCACAGAAACCACCATCTAAAATATGTTGGGGTTCCTCAGAATAAACCTTCATCGCTCAATTTGCCAACACCATCAACCTCAGGAATCTTTTTCCCTTTTATCTCTAGTTTTCCTTGCCTTCGTTCCTTGCAGCATCACAGACAGAGTATACCATGCACAGAAGGGAATGACGGTATCATGTACCACCACACATCACCAGAACAGAAACTGCACTCTACTTAGTTAAGGAAATATATTCATGTAGGAGACCTCACTGTCAGTTAAAGGCAAAAGGAAGGGGAAAGAAAAAAAAAAAAAAGAAGAAAAAAAAACAACAACAGAAAAACCTGTTGCAAAAAAGAGAGCAAAATTATTTCATTCATCTTAAAGCTTTGGGTTTGGGGCTTTTCCTTTTTTAGATTTTGGCTTTAGATTTACCACTCACATGAATACCTACAAGCAGTTCAACACTACAATTAAAAAAGCACAATCATTCCAGCCCAGATTGCTTAAATCCAACATAATTATTTCCCATAGAACTACTGAAGTCTACTGAAAACATAGCTGCAGCATTAGAGGGTTATTTGCTCCAAGGACCTTTTTAATATGGCTGTATTGTAATACTGCAGTGCAAAAGCCTCTCTGGTCGTAGAAAGAAATTTAGCTCAGAAACACAACTTGTGGGCAATGAAAAATACATTTGCGTCAATTTGCACTCATTTAATAATAGCATTATTTAACAAGATAAGTTAAAACGACTATCCTCAAAAGACACAGCAGTGCACCTCTTCTCATGAGACTCCTAGGGCACCGAAATGAAATTCATTTCCCCAAACCAAACATTCAAAGCAACCAGCAGCACTAGAAAGACCATATTTAAAAGGAGAAAAACATGTTGTGACTGACCAGAAAAAACAGCCCCTCTCTGTCCTCCTCCCCCCCCCCCCATTTTACTTTAAAGCTACCATATATTTCACTGGCAAAGCAAATTACATTCTTCCACTGGAAGTAACAACATATTTGTCATTACACTTTGATTTTCATTCGGAATCAAGAACACACTGAATTTGCACACATTGGGAAACAGCTACTAAAATCTGGGTGTATACTGTATCACATCACTAGTCAAACCCCATATATCCTTGCATAATTATTTTCCTACAAGGTTACGCCTAATTGGCCACGAACCTAACCGATTAATCGGCTACCTTCTAAGAAGGCGTTGAGAAAAAGGCTGAAGGGCAACAAAATATTTATTCGGGTTGCAAAGATTAAACCAACAGAGGACAGCTGGTTCAAGTTGCTCCTTCCAGGCTGCGCAGGCATAGGTGGATGGAAAGAAAACCCTGCTGAAGTCACACACGCATAACATACAAAAATCAGAAAGAAATCGGTGTCTCACGTTCGTTCCCGCTACAGCCCGAAGTTGGCTCTGCCCGCTTCTGGAAGTGTTAAATTATTCCACACGCCAGCGAAACGGCGGGTTCCCCGCGCAGAGCCGCGGTTCGCATCTCCGCCGCTCGCACGTCCCAATCGCGCAGTTCTCGCCGACTTCACCCTCGCTGCCAGACGAGGAGGCACCGGGCTGGCCGGGCATCCCTTCCCCCCTCCTCCTTCTCCCCTCCTCCTCCTCCTCCTCCTCCTCGGCGGCTCCTCCGCTACCGCCCGCCGCGCCAGCGCCTCCCTCCCCGCACACAAAACTTTACGCTTTTCCCTCCGCACCGAGTTACGCGGGCGCGGCAGCGGCTCCCGCGGAGAGCCGAGACCCCCCCACACACACCCCCACCTGCGCACGGCTGCGGCGGCGGGGGGGCGAGGAGGCCACGGGTGACTCCCCCCGCCTCCCTCCCCGCGGCCACCCCCGCGCAGCCCCGCGGTTGGTTCCGCACGTCCCCGCCGCTGCCTCCTACCTGCAGCCGGCGCCGCTCTCCGCAGCGCCTCGCTCATCCTCCTCTGCCGGCGGAGGGCTGCGCGCCCCCTTCCCTTCCCTGCGCTCCCGCGGCTGGGCGCGCAGCCTGCGCCTGCGGCTCCCCGGCGAGCGGACCCGCGGCGCTCTCCGCGCAGCGGCAGCAAGCGCCGGTCCCCTGCAGCCACCGCGCTACCGCATTCCCCCTAATAGCGGGGCGAGCCGCACCCGCGCCTGGCAGCCCCCCGGCCCGGGGGCAGGAGGCGGCGCCCGGCGGAGCCCCCCCTCCCGCCTGGCCCAGCAGCACCGGGTCCCCCCCGGGGCGGTACCAGCCGCCTCTCGGCCGCCCTTCCCCGGCTTTCTTGCTCGGGGCTCTGCGCCTCTCAGGGTGCCCCCGGGGAGGGCGAGTGCGGGCCCGCGGCTATCAGTTCGCTGGCCGCCTGCACCCTCCCTCAAGCCCACCGACCCCCGGCAAGCCCGTTCTCACGCCTCCTCTCACCGTCATCCACTCCCCAGGCTGCCCTTTCTTCCTTCTGCCCCTCAAGGGCCGGTAGGTGATTTGAGAGAAAGCTGAAGAAAGTCATTCCAGCGCGCAGGTGGTGGCAGAGGGGCCGGGCTGGACATCACTCCCGGCTTCGTGGCAGAGGGGCTGCAGCCAAAAGCTGACTTTGGGGAATGGGACGCTTGAAGCGTCGCCCAGACTGGGCACCATCGTCCCTCTCCAGTGGTGGGCAGACAACGGGCAGTAGCTGTGAAGGTTTACGTGCCTTTGGGCAGCAGAGGTAGGTCTCTCAGATCAAGTGTAGACCTTAAGAGGTGTTCTGGGCCCAGTGGGATGTGGCATTGTGCTTCATTCCCATGTGGACTTCTTTTCCATGGCCAGTTCTGCCTGCCTCTCCCACAAGAGGTTTGCTTCCTGGCGGCAGCGTAGATGTCTGCTCTCGCTGCTTGAAAATGGACTTTGAAGGCAGAAATACTTTTCAGTGACAGCTTATAGCCGCAGTAGATCAAACTTGCCTTTTTGTTCACAGTTTGATGTTAAGTATTTCTCTTGGAAGGTCTGACCTAACCCAGCTCTGTCAGGAGGTGACTGGCCGCTGGGCAGTGTTCAGGAAGGGGAATTCCCATCTGGGTACAGATACCTTTCTTGGTCTTCTTGTCCACTCTTTTAATGGGATGTCACCAAACAGCAAAATTAATCCCTGGCAAGGAAGAAATTAATGTGTGAGCTTGCAAACCACAGCAGTGAGACAGCGATTAAAGTTCTTGTCTAATTCTAGGAGATCAAGCTTGTAATAGCTAGAGAATGAGACTTAAGCTGCTTTACATATTCCTTCATATGTAAGATCGTTAAAACATCTGTGGTTACTGTAGCTCCTAGGAGAGGGAGCCTTGCTGGAGGTGTTAATAGTTGCTGAGTTCGGTGACTACCGACATGCTCCATGTGACAGGGTGTTAACCTTTTGTCAGTGTGACCCGACACGTTTGACTAAACCATTTTTCCTGGCCCCAATCTCTTACCAGCTCTCCCGAGTCACATATTTATTACACGAGTAATAGCTCTTCCTGCTTAATAAGCTTCTTTGATGCAAACCTTGAGCCATTTGACAATGGCTGCCTCAGACATTTTGTTATCCTTAACTCATGGGTGATAAAAGATGAATAAAGCTGTCAAATATCCTATTGATTATGTGATTGAGATGTACCCTGATTGCCCTTCTTACGTTGAGTGTCTTCCATTCTATTTCTTTTCTGGGATTTGGGTGTGGATGGGAAGAGGAACAATGCCTACAAAACAGCACTGAACTTGCAGTCAGTCTGCCCAGTCTTCTCCAATCCCAGTGTCTATGTGAGGAATTCAATTCTTGGCAAAAATATTTGTCAAATCTCAAGCCCTGCATCCTTCCAGTGTTAAATTATGGTGTCTCTGATTTTGAGGCCCCAACAGTTTTTTTGCTTTTGTCTTCTTGCCTGGTTTTGGAGTGAGAAGTTTGGTGGGAAATCAGGTCAAGGGAGGTGAGTCTGCCCTTCTACTCTGCTCTCATGAGACTCGACCTGGAGTAATGCATCCAGGTCTGGAGCCCCCAACACAAGAAGGACATGGACCTGTTGGAGCGAGTCCAGAGGAGGCCACAAAGATGATCAGAGGGTTAGAGCACCTCTGCTATGAGGACAGGCTGAGAGAGCTGGGGTTGTTCAGCCTGGGGAAGAGAAGGCTCTGGGGAGACCTTATAGCAGCCTTCCAGTATCTGAAAGGGGCCTACAAGGAAGCCAGAAAGGACTTTTTCCAAGGGCAAGTAGTGATAGGATGAGGGGTAATGCCTTCAAACTAGAAGAGGGGAGATTTAGATTAGATCTCAGGAAGAAATTTTTCACTCTGAGGGTGGTGAGGCACCAGAACAGGTTGCCCAGGGAAGCTGTGGCTGCCCCATCCCTGGAAGTGTTCAAGGCCAGGTTGGATGAGGCTTTGAGCAACCTGGTCTAGTGGGAGGTGTCCTTGCCCATGGCAGAGGGGTTGGAACTAGATGATCTTTAAGGTCCCTTCCAACCTAAACCATTCTATGATTCTAGGAAATCCATCAGGTTCCCATAGTGACTGGATTAAGCCACAGCTATGGGCTTGTGATTCAGGGAGATTTGAGAGATCAGTGTTTAGCTTCCGACTCCAGTACAGATTCTTGCCTGCTTTTAGCAAAAATACTTGCTAAAGACAGACAGAATGATTGGTTGGGTTCAAGAGAGTGCTGTTGGTATGATTAACTCCCTGAGCTTTGGGAAGGCTCACAACTTGCCTAGAAAGAGCATAATGATGCAGATCCATACCAAGAGCATCGAATGCACACATGCTTATCTGCAATCCCGTCCAAACAAAGAGATACAGAATCGGGAAATGCTTGCAAAAGATCACTGAAAGAGATCTATATGCAAGCGACATTAATTTCCATTCCTTAAACGCAGATGTCTGAGCAAAAAAGCCAGCTAAGTGCCTGCTGAATAAGAGAGCACTGGAGTGCTCACACAGCGCTGTCTGAGCTCCGGTGCCTCTGAGTCAGCTGGGAAGCAGAGTGCCACAAACAGCTGGGCAAGCAAAGGAGCGAGCCCCGAGAGAGGGAGCAGGAGCAAAGATGCTGCAGTGCACAACTGCAGCGAGGGACTGATTATACTCATCTCAGAGCAGGCAGAGTTTGAAATGGAAATGAGGAGAAGATTTCCCTGCCACGCTACCCAGCAGCTACAGTAAACGTTGCTCGAAGACAACAGGGAAGCAGGCAGCGTGCAGCGTGGACTTTGTTTTGCTTCACCTCATCTCAGAGGTTCATTTAATTGTTACTCAGAGTCCCATACAGTAATGAAACATTAAGAAAAAACTATTTCTACCTTCACATCTTGACACTGATGTTGAGTTCTCACTGCATGCGGAGACTTCGGCTTACGGGCTCAAAGCAGAGCACATTATCCAGTCTTTACACAAGTCCCATCCTTACAGGCTTGGAAACAAAATATTGCTTGCGATGCGATGTGATGCAATGCAAAGGCCTCCAGCGCCAGGAATCCAAAAGGCCTCACATCAGAGCTGCAAAGTACGCTGCTTCCTTTTGCAGTCGGGCATGTCTGAGACTGCCTCAGGTTATAGTGCCTACTCAACCCAAAATTCCTATGAGGAAACCAAACCCACCTTCACTGATGAACTTCAGTTCTCCCCGAACCTTCAAAACTTCCAGACACGTAACTTCCAGGCAAGGATCAATGCAAATGTCTAGCAAACTTTTGCCTCTGCCAACAAGAGAAGTTTGACTTGCCTTGTCATCATCCTTCATCACAGCTTGGGTTTTTTTCCCTTCGTTTTTATGACTTTAGGAAACTTCTGGCTTTCTCAGGCAGAACAGGCATCTTCTGGGGACACCTAAAAACAAACAAACAAAAAACCCCCCTCTGAGCTCTGTTTTAGTTGAGACAGAAATACTTAATCAAATACATGCCCAGGAATACTACAAGTTTCATATGCATAGAAAAATGTTCTGACTTTTAATGTTGCAATGCTTTTACTTAACACTTTCCATCTGTGGATGGAGCTTGATACAGGTGTCACTACCCCAATTTTACCAAAAAGACAGCTGAAGTGAGCTAGCTGGTGTTTGACTAGCGGCACCATCTAGAAGTAGATCAGGTAGAACGACTTGACTTTACGTCATTCAAATACACACAGAATGATTTGCATCCTTAGCTGCTTTACAACGAGGATCTTTCTGGAGGTTTCCTTTTCACCTCTGTTTTAAAAAATATCCTGTATTCAACAACCAAAAGCAGGAGGCTCTCCTTCATCTGAAGTCTTTGCTTGGGTGACACTAAGTAGATTGTAGCGCCTTACGTCCCTGCTATTCCCAATGTTCCAGGTTCCCTCCACCCCAAGCAGCTCCTTTCTAGGTATTTCTCCTTTACTCCTGGGGGCGGAAGGAGGGGATGGGGAGGCACGTTCTGGGATTATTGATACAACAGACCTTCCACTTCTATCAGAGGCAAAAGATCAACATTTTCTTTATGATTCCCAGCCAAAACAGTCATTTAAGAGGGGTTTCTGAGATACTTCCAAATAAAATGCATTGCGTCACTGTAACATCCACCACACACTCTTACCGTAAACTCCAATCTTTAGATTAATATTCAGGTGTAAACACAGTCTGGATTTACATCCACAATATACACGCCCACCCCCTTCATCCACTGAAAGAATAATTTAATATTTTCATGCAGTAGTCACCTCCAAAAAATACTACTTCCCAAAGTAAAAGTCAAGTAAAACCCATTAACAATAATTGCACTATTTCTTCCTTAAAATAATTTTCCTCCACATGATTTCTCTAGGGGAAAATACAGAAGATCTCTTTTCACTGCTTCGTGTTCCCTTCTAAAGCATTTGAGAGATCAAACTTTAATAGCTTAAATATGAATTAAGAAAAATAAACTTAAAAAAATTGAGATTCACATTGCCTAATATTATGTTTGGACATATTTATACCAGTAGCAATACTGTAGCCATCCAAGCAGGAAACAAAAACAATACATGTTTCTCCAGTCACAAATAAACTAATTTTAAAAATCAACTATTTCCAGACTAGATTTTTTATTCTTTTCATAAAAATGGAAGGATGGTGGCTAGAGGGGAATTCATACTTAAAACTAATTTAACAATAAATTAGTGCAAAACATACATAACATGCGTTGGGCTATTTTACAGAAATAAAGATGCCAAATTCAACCAAGAAATTATTTGCTGTGAATTATTCACTTAGTTCTTTCAGTTCCTGAACCTTTATAAAGGTTCTGTGGAAAGCAGAAAAAAAAAAAATCAAGCATATGCAAAGCAAAACAGCATCAAAAGTCAAAGAAGTCTCCAAGGGAGATGAACTTCAATGCCAGAGTAGGGTAAACAAATGGAATTATTTACAATATAACATTATCATTTGCGATGATATTTTATTCATTATTTAATCACACACTGAGTCTCCCTTGTAGCCTGTGGTAGACAACATAGCCATTTTGTTCCGTCTTTCACATGCCATGTATGAATGTAAATGATATAGTTTATTTAACATTTGTATACATCACGCAAGCTACTGCCTCCTGCCTGTGTTTAAAACATACTCGTTTTCCTCCACCTGTGCACAGGGGGTACACAGATCTCAAGGCTGCAAGAAATCGGTAGATGAAATGACCGAGTACAGATGACTCCCTGTCTCTTTGATCCTTGGATAGCACACTGGCATGTCTCCTTCCAGAGCTCTTCCTCTTACTGAGCAGGAAAAAACCCTCAAAGGAAATTCAAGTCAAGAGCCGGTGCAGTCAGTGGCACGTTGGACTGAGATTCTGTTAATTGCCACATGTCACCTTCCGTGGCAAACTGAACCATTCACAACAGCACGACAAGTGCGGGAAAACAGACAGACGTTTTTATTGAAAGAGAACACGAACAGCAGCAGCAGTACTATAAAATCCAGTACAAGAAAAAAAATCATCCTGCTTACCACCACTTGTCATTCGTTTTGGTTGGTGCAGAATTTTTTTATTGGCAAGCTGAGAAGGAAAAGGAGGGTTTGCCTTTCAAAAGTGTCTTGCACAAGAGCCTGGAAAGGATGAGCTCTTTGTCCCGGCGCTGTTAAACAAAATGGGCTCAAGATCACCATTTTTTTGCTATAACTGGGCCTTAGTTTCACCATCTATTGCTATTTGCTGTGTGCTCTCACGTTGAAGATGTCCAATACTCAAGCTAAGTTTCAAGAATCTCATTATTTCCTTCACAATTTGCATAACCATTTGTATCAGTTGAGAGCTAAG
Organism: Burhinus oedicnemus; assembly: GCA_008921705.1. Lineage (NCBI taxonomy): Eukaryota > Metazoa > Chordata > Aves > Charadriiformes > Burhinidae > Burhinus > Burhinus oedicnemus. The sequence goes on along the minus strand of VFFE01009212.1, from coordinate 3,360,632 downwards.
CTTAAGCACCTCTCCGCTTAATCCCCTAATTTGCAGGGATGGTGGAGGGGGGACAAGACGGGGGCGGTTCTGTTCAGCAATGCAAATCAGCCAAAGGAGGATACCGCCAGGATTAGCATAATCCAACGGCTACAACTATTTAGTTTGGAGACTAAGGACGGTAAAACCTATTTTCCTAGTCAATCAATCATTGTGATCGACTTGATTGAAAAAAATGGGGTGCAAATCACAGTGTAAATTAACGAAATCAGCAGAATTATGCCAAGTGACACCGCTGAGAATGAGGCCTTGTGTTAGAAGCATCCCACTATTGCTGTGAAGGGAAGTCAACAAATTATAAGAAAGCATATAATTAAGAGCTTATCAAAGCACTTTATCCCATCAAGCACTACCTTACAGATAACAGGTATTACTTGTATTAACACTTAAGGAAATGAAGAGCAATGAGGATGCTTGAAACATCACAAGGCACTCAGAACGAGCCAGGAACGGAAGGTGACATGCCACTGTACATCCTAACTGATTAAGGAGGTTACCCAGGGAAACAGGAGAAAACGAGTTGTCGCTGGCTGAAGCTGTCCAGGGTCTGCTGTCACTGCCAGTTCCATCTGCGAGCAAATCCCAAGTACAAGACTTCGGAGCTTCCTTCCCAACTTCTGCTGTTAGCATGATCTCCCCACCAGGCCCTACAAGAACAATTACATGCTCCATCTCCTTTCCTTCCTATTAGATTGTCTCAAATAATAAAGGTGTTTGCAAATGTTAATTGTCTCAAAAAGCTAGGACCGTCAGATGGTGACTGCTCAAAATGAGGATTTTGCACTGGAAGAATGAACAAGCCTTACTAACAAATGCAAACTTACAGGCTGTGAACAACCCCCTGTCACATTACAGGGGATGTCATACTCAGTTTGACTTGACTTTCCAAACTCATTTGATCCTGGTACCATGTGCAGCCTAATGAAATCAGTATTAGCTTCATTTACTGTAGGTGATTTCTTAATAGCTGATTCACATTCCTCTAATAACCCATCCCCACCTTCCTCATCTAGGGTGTACATGGAGCCAACTGAGACCTTAACACAGACTCTGACACTGACAAATGCCTCTTTTTGATCACTTGAGGTTGTACGAATCTATCACATACACATCAAAATCAAACACAAAGTCAGGAAAGCATTAATTAAACCATATCAAACACAGATTTGACAAGACTATGATTTAAGTATAAAACTGCCTGAAGAATTGTGATTCCATATTTTAGTTTGTAACCCACTTTTTATATCATTGTACAGAACTGAAAAAAAGGGAACACTTTCCCCCCCCTCCACTCCCTTCATCTGTTTTATTTTATCTTTCAACTCAAGCTGGCAAGTCTGTCTCAGCATCGCCTATGAAAAAAGGTGACATAAATTGCTCAGAGAGTTGAAAGAGAAGAAAAACTTGTTTACAAGTTCCCTATTCTCATACTCTGTCCCCCAATTCCAAAGACAGAAACAGCAGCATATCTTTCAGAGGATGCAGTTTCTTCTCCTCCAGCTCCAAGTCTGAGAACTGCTCCATGAAAGTTACGCAGGTTCCCCTGTGATTCTTTCTCTCTATGAAGATCATCCTAGATCACAGAAATGTTAAAAAGGACCACAGCCATTCTCAAAAAAGCTAGCAGGCATAGCTGGTTTGATCATTAGGGAACATTGAGGGCTGACTTACCAAAGGTTTACTTTGGGTGTTAATCTAGTGCGCACACAAATGAAGGCTTTAGACTAGAAGTCTCGAGACTAAAAATTCTTGTGAGATTTCTAATACTCCCTGCTCAAGGTTCAGCTAGAACCTGAAAGTCTAGGGGGTCATAAAATCAGCAAAGAATAAAAAATAAACAAACCTTTAAATCTAAATACATATATCCACCTAACAGAAATCCCAGATCTACTTCTACTGAACATCATGGAGCAGTCAGCTGTGGGCAGAAGCAGAAAGAGATATGGTACAACAGAGGTGGCTGCTATAACAGTAACCCAGAAGTGATCCAAAGGGCGAGCACTGTATGTGGGCACACAACACCTCCCGTATTAATTTGTTGAGTGCGTTCCAGCCCATCTCCCATCCTTTAATGTCACAAAGGCGTATTAGAATATTAAAAAGGCCAGTCAGGCCTGACATTTGACACCAGCGGAGGTCAGGGACACGACCTCCAAGTCAGAGCCTGTTGGAGGGTAAAGCTAACTTTCCTACTACCTTGCAATTTCCTTTTCTCTTTGAATCTAGGGATATCCTCTTTCTCCCTCTTTATTTCAAGCTGGGCTTTTTTTCTTTCTACACTTCTCTGTATGTAACGCTCTTCTGTTTGCTTCTCTAACTTCATATGTAAGAAAGAGAAATAATGCCTTTTTTATCAATAGGAATTCATCACTTCCACTTCTTGATAAAAATAGCTACTCCGACTATCTTTTATTTCCACTCATGTATCACTGGCATCCAAAAACACCTATCATCTGAGCCTTGGCACTGTGAAAAGATGATCTTACACAAGAATAAGATGCAAAATTTTCCTCTGGAGTGGTAAGAACCTTCCCTGGAAACCTCCTCATTGCTTGCTGCAAACCCAGAGCTGGCCCGTTGCTCACTTTGAAATCTTCTGCGGTAGCCGCAGTCTGAGGCCTTTGCATTTCTTCAGTTTTATGATGAGTTTACTACCAAGCTGTCTTCAGTGTGCTACTCCTCACTTGGATGTGACAGGGAATGAAATTTCATTCACAGCAGGATTATTATTATTATTGAGCTGGATACATCTGAAGGAATGCAAATGTCATACCATTGCTCCCATACCTCACTTCCCCTTCTTTGCCATCTGCTCCTAGAGTCGTCAGTCAAAACAGTGTCAGCATTGTCCGTTATTGTCATCAAGTTTACTTCTGCTGACCCAGTTTAATTTCATATTTGCATCCTCATGTTACCCGGCATGCAAGTTAGTGAAGTTTATATGTGTCATTGATCATAATCCTCCCACTCCCCCAAAAAAATTTGATATTCATTAGTCTTTTTGACAGATGCTGGTACAGCTTGAAAACGTTCCACAAGACTTATCTGCATTGGCCACATTGATTTATCAGATTAATTTAACTTCTTTGAAGAGGTTTTCAGTAATAATCAGCTCTATTGTGTTCACAAAAGTAATTCTAAATGCAGAAATGTTAATTAAGATCCAGGGTTCTGATTTGGGTTATTGTTAAGATAAGGACAGCTCTGAAATTCAGTTCTGTTTGGCTTCCAAAACCTCAAAGAAGTTCAGGGGTCCCAGAAGCAGGCGGCCATCTCAAACTCTCCTCTTTCCAAAATATAGGCAGCTCGTTCAGACCTCTGCCCTTGGTCTTTCCCTGCATTATCATAAGGACAAAGCAACAGGCAGTGACAGCATTAGTAAGATACGACTCCTTATTTCTTGGCACAGGTAATATAACAGAGATGAAAGCTTCCAAACAAGAGGAAAATGTACAGATAGAAGAGACTAAAACATACAGATAGAAGAGGCTAAAACTAAACTAGAACATACTAGAACGTACATTGTTCATTTAATGAACTACACAAATTGTATTAAAATGCATATAACATTTTATTTTTCAACGTTTTCCCCCTACTTTCAGTTAGTACCACCATCACTTAATGAATAACGCTTTGCTGTTTCCCAAGTAAAAATGTGTTGGTTTAAAATGGAGTGCCTTATCCTAGAGACTTGTTCTAGTGCAAGTGGTGTTTGCAAAACTGTATCTAATAGTTCGTGTCCTTTCAGGGGTTTTCTAGCCCCCGGTGGGGAGAAAGGGCTTGGATACTATACTTGTTGCTATGGTAGCTACTAAAACTGCTGCTTACAAGAATTTTTGAATTGCTTTCTGTATTCAAACATGCTTTGAAATAAGGTTAAAAATCAACAGTTACAGCACAATTAGACTTCTTTATGTATTCCAAAATAAATAAAAAAATAAATAGAAGCATTTAATGTCCCCTCTGCATCTCAGTTGTGTTAATACCAAATCACATGCAGTCTCCAAAGATTTTTCAGAACACAGATTTGAAGCAGCCCTTATAAATAATTTTAATGATTTATATAATTAAATTAGAATGCACTATACTTCTTTTTCTTGATAATTTCAGACATGAGTGCCTGCTATAAATGGGATCCCTAGTTGGAGACAAGCTGCATATCAAACGACACTTGCAAAAAAAGTGGTATGAAAATAGATTTCTAGGCATTGTGTATATTTCTGGGTTTGAAGAGGTACTTTTCCCAGCTTGTCTCATTGTGCACATTTCACACTTGCTGCTGGACCAGAATGCTGCACTGAGGCTCCAGATCTGCCACTTGTTCATCCTGATCTTGCCATCCAAACACAAGCAGAGACTTTCCCACGCCATCTCCGTTCGTTGTTTCAGAGTCATCTAATCGCATTTTCAGAGACAGCCTGCACAGTCCCGCTACTCTCATGAGACAGTACGTTGGACCACACAAGAGCCGTTGTCAGAGCCAAAGGTGACAATGGGTCTGAATCAGTCTTTGGATAGGCAGCCACATCTCCCTGGGTTTGCTGAGGCATCTCTGAAGCATTTTTGTGCCCTCATTATGGTATTTCATTTCATTATTATAACTGATAATTAAAAAAGAAACATTGAATTTGGTGTACTAGCCCAGATGGAGGGGCTGTCCTTCCAGGATCCTCCCCACTTTAGTGAAGACCAACACATGCAGTTTTGAGATCCAGATGGAAAGGGAACGGTTGATGCTCAAATAAGACCAAGAGAGAGTGAGATGAATGTGCACTAAGTAGTTTTCCTCTACAACTAGCCCTGCAGAAGAGAGAGAAAGAAGAGGGCATGGAACAAAGGCTGTGGTGTTCAAGGAACAGCTTTGTTTTGCATTACTCTCAGAGGTTTTTGTCTGAATTAATAAACAATGCCCTAAGGGAAGAGGTTGGAAGAGACTTTGGCAAGATGTTAGCCCTTCCTTAGTTGGAGAGACAAGCCAGCAGCTGTACAGCAGTTATGGAATAATCTGCCCATAGGGAAGCTGCTTCTTAGCTCTCATTAGTTAGAGGTGGGGTTATACCCTCAAGCATGAAGTACAAATCTAGGAATTTTAAAAGCATTAGTAATAACAAATCCACTATTAGCATTGTTTCAGCTCATTTTAATTGACCATAATACAAATATATTAAAAATGTTTAAAAGATACTTGAAAGGAATTCCAGAAAACAGTCCTCTCTGCTGGTATCATGTTTAAATCTGTTACAATGCCCAAAGAAAATTAACTCACGTCTTAAATAATTCATGCATTTATTGGGTCAGAGGCTCTTTCAGATGTGATGCTCTGCCAACAGAAATGGCAGAGATACAAATGAGAAATCAGACAGGAGCATTACCCATAAAGTTTGAAACTGGATCTAATCCCAGCCTTCTTGAAGTAGGATGTGTTCTGATGAAAAGCTGGTTTTCAGGCTTGCTCTTTCTGAGAGCAGTGAAGGTTTTCCCAACAGGTGCATGCATTCAGGTCAGATTAGTTATAAGCAGAGCCACACAGTTTAGAATAGTAATAACAGAGAGATTGTATAAGTTACCTGAATGCAGACAAGAGTTTAACCTAGCCACAGCCATATTAAGTCTTTCTACAACATCAATAAACCACCAGCACTGACTTCTAGAGCTACAGAGAGGATAATATGAACAGTTTGAAGGTGGAAGTAGCGCTGTACCTTTATAAAAATCAGCCCAGCAACTGTGGCGTGCACAGTACTATAGGTGCACTAAAACCCCCAAACTTCAGCAACATCTACCAATGGCATTTTTCTTGTTTCAGCTCCCTTTAACAGACTAGTAACTGCTTAACATTCATAGTAATGAATTGCTACAGGTCTGAGTGGAAGCAAATGAGGTGCACCCAGGAATTAAGCTTTTGACATAGCTCTGCTAATTCACCTCAGCTGTGGCCTTTAGTACCCTCAGGTAGACCTTCCCTGGATCTCATATAGGAGAGGACTGCCAATCATGATGAACCATGCCAATCCATATTGCTGGTTTATATTGCAGACAAACATCCACTAGAGATGAGGTCAGGGCCACCAAACTCTCTTTACTCATGACCGTAAGTCTGTTGAGACCTTTGTTTTCAGAGATGAAAAATGACTGCATTAACTCACACGCTGCAAAGCGAGATACAGCTTCCTGTTATCCTGCACCTGTAAGTCAGCACCACATACCCCAGGATGAGCAAAAACATGCAAAGACTGAGTTAGAATCCTGGAAGGGAAACTTTTAGATCAGTTGTTACCAGTGAATTGTCTCTGTTGGAAGCGCTCCAGGAATAGTTGAATTAATTCCACCAGGGTGTTGCAAAAGGCATGGATAAGCAATCCAACATCCATTTGGGAGAGGTGGTAATGCGGCACTACAGTGTTCAGAGATAATCAAATGTCAGCCTGGCAACTCTGCTGATATGATCATTAAAAGATGGGCTCAATTCCATGAACACTCCCAGGTTTTTCATCCCTTGAGATAGAAGCAGCTTTACCCCACTTAGAAGAAAAATGAATATTTTGCATATATAAAGCTCTTTTATCCCTAAGGACTTCAATCAATGTGGACTAGATTTATAAATAGACTACCAGCAGGTGTCTTTGGAGTTGCGATCAATTACTAATAGTCTGGCCCTACATGTACAGTGGAACCTGCTTGTAGATGATCTGACTATATTCTTGAACACACAAAGGGCAAAAGGATCAGGGTCCCATTGCTTGTCATGTGCAAGCATTAGGTAGGCAAGAGGGAATGCTACTTAAAAAATTGAACAGACTGACATAAGACAAATTTTCACTAGGGGCTCAGTTATGCACATTATTTACTTCCCTGTAACTGAGCAAAAGAAGACAAAAGAAGCCATGTTCAAATAATATTAGAGGTCCAATACAAGGTCACACAATTCTGATGCCCCTAATAAGATTTCTGAAAGTATCTTAGATAAAGTCTTTGTATAATGTGTAGCTTTTGCCAAATAAAAAGCAAGAGTTCAATTAGATGACTAATTGCTCCAAAGAGAAGCATGAAGCCTACCAGAAAACTCTTCACATCTGGGATCTGGCCCTGTCATAGAATCACAGAATCATAGAATGGTTTAGGTTGGAAGGGACCTTAAAGATCATCTAGTTCCAACCCCCCTGCCATGGGCAAGGACACCTCCTACTAGACCAGATTGCTCAAAGCCTCATCCAACCTGGCCTTGAACACTTCCAGGGATGGGGCAGCCACAGCTTCCCTGGGAAACCTGGGCCAGTGTCTCACCACCCTCAGAGTGAAAAATTTCTTCCCGAGATCTAATCTAAATCTCCCCTCTTCTAGTTTGAAGGCATTACCCCTCGTCCTATCACTACTTGCCCTTGGAAAAAGTCCCTCTTCAGCTTTCTTCTAGGCCCCTTTCAGATACTGGAAGGCTCCTATAAGGTCTCCCCAGAGCCTTCTCTTCTCCAGGCTGTCATCATATGTAAAACAGTCACCACCATCCAGTTAGTATTACCCATTAGGAATAAGTACACCTGAAGTGTCCTGACTCTAGTGTTTCCTGTGGACCTACTGAAGCTGAAGCCCTGTTATTTCTAGCTCTCTAAGAAGGCATCAGCACCAAGTCAGGAGGTTGTAAGAGCACTAAAGAGAATGCCTGCAATACCTACGTTTCTAAAAAAAAAGCACCAAAGACTAAACCCTGGGATTAAACACATCAAAAACAAAAGCAAAAGCTAATTACATACCTAGTATGTTGAGTTTTTCTTACCAAAACACTTCTTTAACCCAACCACTTGAACTAATCCAGCTGCGTACTAAATGGATTATTACTTTAAAGGGGGACAGGACAGCATATTTCTCACTACTTTGCTAGTAGATAGCAAACGGTAAGCTATTTTGCAGTGAAGCAAGAAAGGCATATCTATTTTGCATGCATGACATATGCTAACTGAGAGCACATTGGACAGCAGCTACATTACCATTAACCAGCTTTTACAAATGAAGGTTCATAGGAAGAGTAATGAATGCCACAGCATGTCTTTTAACATATTCTCCCATTATATATCCATCCCAATAACCTCCCAGGAAAATGAGGAGGTCAAGGGAACAGTCAAAGTTGACAATGCTGAATCTCAAAACTACTATTATTAAACACGGCAATTCAGAAACTGAGAATTGTTGATAGAACGACGATACGCCAGTTAGTCCAAAGGTGACCATAAGGCCAACAGACTACTTGAGCAGGACCATCAGCCAGGGCAAAAGAGCAAAGAAAGTAAAAATTGGTCTGAGGCAATCTACACCATGGTATATTTACAGAAAGGGAGGAATGAGTAATATGCCAAGGGAAAATAAGTATATAAAACAAAAAGCAAAGCAAAATGAAATGTTGCATCACACACATCCTCTAGCTCATAAATACAGATGCTGGAATCACAGAAGGCTGCTGGTCTGAGTCATTTCATAGTCTCTTGGGAAAGAAAATTGATGTACAAAACATTGAGGCTTCACACAAACTTATAAATAAGAACTCCTTAGAAAGGTGTAAACAAAATTTACAAAAACCACAGCTGCAGCATGTAAGTGGAAAGAGCTGATTTTTAAGAGAAAGAACTCTGCTGCAAGAATTTTCCAGAAGCATATGGCTGTAGCGTACAAGTGAGTCTCCTGGGAAGTTCTCTCCAATGCAGCTTCTGATGACTGCACCTCCAGAAGGTGACATTTTTGGTAGACACTACTTAGTACTTTCAGGGATAGTTCCTGACAATGTTTTGATCCACCCAAGAGCGCGCACACACATTCATAAAGGTCAGCAATAATGCTCCACTGTAGGCAAAGAAGAAAGGGGCTTAGCAGCTCCCTATTCACATTTTATCAACTTGTCAAATAAAAATTTCTTAGCTACCGATTTCTTCCTTGGCTGTCATTCGTGGTGTCTTACCACAACCCCTTAGAAGGTCACGTAGTCCAGCATGCCGCTTAAAGCAGGGTCAGTTATGAAAGCTGTGTATACTGCTCTCCCAGCTCCTACTCCTTCTCCTAGACAGAAAAGAAATCCATCAGCCAGCCCACAGCAGGGAGAGAGACTTCTGGGGCACACTATAATCAGGGCGCTTCGCTGTCAGCCGAGGAGAGTCTCCTTCCTGTTGTGGCACCTCAGGAAAATCCCTTTTCCCAGCTGTGATAGATCCAGTCAAGCTTCCAGTTGCTGGCACCTCTGAGCAGAGACAAAGGAGCTACCTGGCTTCAGGATCGCCGCACATGCCCCTGTGACAGCGGTCGTTCACCTGCTCCTACAAGGTAGCCTCTGGCTCAAGGACCAAGCACTGACCATAGGCATTAGATGTTTTAGAGGACAGTATGTTAACAGTTTCAGTATTTTAGGTTCTCCAGATAAGCCCCAGAAAATTCACTCCTCAAATGTCTTTAAAAAGAAGGGCAGGATTCACTACTGGAGATATAGTCATGTTTGTACTTCTAGAAGAGCAGGTAGACATTGGAATAGCACACCGTTTCCCACAGCATTTTCCTGGAGAAACTGGCTGTGCATGGCTTGGATGGGCATACTCTGTGCTGGGTGAAAAACTGGCTGGAAGGCCGGGCCCAAAGCGTGGTGGTGAATGGAGCTAAATCCAGTTGGCGGCTGGTCACAGGTGGTGTTCCCCAGGGCTTGGTATGGAGGCCAATTCTCTTTAATATCTTTATCAACGACCTGGATGAGGGGATCGAGTGTACCCTCAGTAAGTTTGCAGATGACACCAAGTTGGGCAGGAGTGTTGATCTTCTGGAGAGCAGAAAGTCTCTACAGAGGGATCTTGAGAGGCCGGATCAATGGGCCAAGGCCAATGTGTGAGGTTCAGCAAGGCCAAGTGCCGGGTCCTGCACTTGGGTCACAACAACCCCATGCAGCGCTACAGGCTTGGGGAAGAGTGGCTGGAAAGCTGCGCAGCAGAAAAGAACCTGGGGGTGTTGGTCAACAGTCGGCTGAATATGAGCCAGCAGTGTGCCCAGGTGGCCAAGAAGGCCAACAGCATCCTGGCCTGTATCAGTAATAGCGTGGCCAGCAGCACTAGGGAAGTGATTGTCTCCCCGTACTCGGCAGTGGTGAGGCTCCACCTCGAATACTGTGTTCAGTACAAGAAAGACATTGAGGTGCTGGAGTGTGTCCAGAGAAGGGCAATGAAGCTGGTGAGGGGTCTGGAGCACAAGTCTTATGAGGGGCAGCTGAGGGAACTGGGGTTGTTCAGCCTGGAGAAGAGGAGGCTGAGCGGAGACCTTATCGCTCTCTACAACTGCCTGAAAGGACGTTGTAGGGAGGTGGAGGTCCATCTCTTCTCCCAAGTAACAAGCAACAGGACAAGGGGAAATGGCCTCAAGTTGTGCCAGGGGAGGTTTAGGATGGATATTAGGAAAAATTTCTTCACTGAAAGGGTTATCAAACATTGGAACAGGCTGTCCAGGGAAGTGGTGGAATCATATCCCTGGAGGTATTTAAAAGCCGAGCAGACGTGGTGCTGAGGGATACGCTTTAGTGGTGGGTTTGGCAGTGTTAGGTTCATGGTTGGACTCAATGATCTTAAAGGTCCCTTCCAACCTAGACGATTCTATGATCCTAAAATGCAAACCTTTCATTTCCAATTCCTTTCGACTGAAAGGCACAGGGGTTTTACAGCATGGCACAATAGATTGCTTAAACAAATGCTGACTTTTCTAATCTTCAGAGGAAAGGCAATTTCCCTTTCTCAGTGTTTGCTAAACCCCTTTATTCAAGCAAACCTAAAAAAAGACTTCTCAAAGAATATTTCACTCCCTTCTCCCCCAACCTGTATCTTCCAGCCGGTATGGCTGTAAGCACAGAAATATCTCCTGCAAGATATATGAAAGCAGTTACTGTTATTAGGCATGCATCTGCATTTTGAGTTGTGGTTGTGGCAGCATAATACGCGATTGCCTACGTAGTTCAAAGCATTAGCCATGCTGCACACAGTGACTGTTGGGATAATGATACATTGAAGAAGACATGAGATTAACGTTACACATCTCTGCTACTAGATTCCCCACATCAGTGCTTTTACCCTTTGCAAATGAACCACCAGAGTGGTTCATACAATAGCAGATACTTGTGAAGCTAGAAGCTTTATAGACTTTTCAAATTAGTAGTTGTGTCCTGTCCCCCCTACTCCCTCAACAGAAAAAAAAATAAATCTAAATGAACTCTGTTATCCCAACAGTCAGTCAGGATATTACCTGACAGGAACGGGAGGAGGTTCCAAATCTGTGGGAATTTGGTTGAGTTTTTTCTATTTCCCTCACACACCAAAGAAATTCTAAACCCTTCAGCGCCCGTGATGCACCAGCACTGGAAGTCTGAAATTCAGAAGTCTTCAAGGATAGAAAAGCTGTTCCACTCTCAGTCCTGTTCTGAAGATATGATACCGGGATATGATAGCAGCTAACCTGCATGGGTGTTATTCAGAAGATCTTTCAGAGTTTTCACATATTCACGCAACTGGTACCACTGAATAAGCACTGTAAGTACTAACACAGCATATCTGAGCTTACATCTGCTCCTTATTCAGCCTATTATTGGCTTTAACTAAGTGAAAGGCAGAAATGAGATGTCACTTAAGATGGATTCTTCTACACTTATTCACTTGTAGCATTATCTAGGATTCACACATATTCAAATCCCAAAGATATGGGCTTGCTTTAGTAGGTCTGACATCCTGATAAGAGATGTAACACTTAACACATTAGCCAGAATGTTATACTGTCCTGAGTTCATGACAATATCCAGGAGAAAATTCCTTCTGCAGATTTTGAAATTTAAGTTCAAACCAACATATTTTAATACCTCTCATCATTATCATTTGAGAATGGTAAAACAAAACAAAAAACCCCACCACAGCCACATCTTAAGTACTCGATACAAAGCCAACCCATATAGGTCTTCTTTCGCTTGAACACTTCTTTACCTCCAAGTACAAATGCAAACAGCTTTGTTTAACCACCATCATACCTTTCTGCCCTTCTCCCATGTAGTATCTTGGTTTATACCGTTCATTCTCTTGATAATGATTTCACTATTTCCAAACATTCATTTCCTTATTCTAACATACTATCAAGACCCAATCAACACTGAAAATATAGGTGAATCCAATGTTTATAAATGCAAGTGATTCTCTATTTTGTTTCATGTATTTCTAGCTCAGTTACCAAACACAGCCTGATGAGTTACCATCTCAAGCCTGACGCTCACCTGCAAGTCAACAGCAATAAGCAGAGTATCAAAAGAAACCAAACCTTGAAGGAGGTCATTTCTCTCATCCAGTAGCAAATTGTTACCAAAGATATGACATAGCAATTTGTTCACACTTCCTGCGTTTATGTGGGGTAGCTGAAATCTCTGAATAACCAGAGAAGTGAATTATTTTTTAGGAAATCTGAATTTTACATACTGACATGAAGGCTTAAAAGTTGATGTTTCTTTCAGAGATGAGTATAGACAGATAACGTAAGCATATTTTTTTTTGTTTCATTTTGTTTGGGTTTTTTTTCTACTCTAAATTCATGGTCCCTCCCCTTCTGTTTACCTCCCATCATAAAACTCAGCTCCCTCCCATCTACCCCAGACTGAGTGGGAGGCCAGCTGGTTCAAGACCAAGGTACTTTTGCTAAAACACAGAACCAAATACAAGATGACCATAAAAGAGGAATATGTTGGCCTCTTGCATTTTTTCATGTTAATATATCAAATTAAGGCAGGATCAGATAAGGCTCTATTTCAAGTCTGGGTTCCAGTTTGGCTCCTACATGTGGACGCTCTCAGGTGTGGATAGTTTCCTGCACTCCAGCCTGGAGGGGCAGATCAGCCCCAAAGATGCACATCAGTGCTGGGACAAGCCTGCAGAGGAGAGACAGAACTTACTGCTGTAGGGGTTGTTTGTGGCCTCAAGTGTCTGAACAAGCAGCACTGACTCATAGCCACCTAGCTCAGGGAATTAGCAGAGACAGCAGACACCTGCCTGTACAGATGTAACGGCTGCAGCTTCACAGAAGGTGAGGTTGCATAGTTACATCAAGTCAGATCAGAACTCAGCCTAATTTCTCCCTGCTTCTAATCAAGTTCTTTCCTATAGCTGAATTACCACTTTCTCTCAAGATGGTTTAGTGGAGTAGCATGAGCTAATGGATGCAGCAAGGATAACACTCAGAATCATCTAGGTTGGAAGGGACCTTTAGGATCATTGCTCTCTACAACTACCTGAAAGGATGTTGTAGGGAGGTGGAGGTCGGTCTCTTCTCCCAAGTAACAAGCAATAGGACAAGAGGAAATGGGCTCAAGTTATGCCAGGGGAGGTTTACATTGGATATTAGGAAAAATTTCTTCACTGAAAGGGTTATCAGACATTGGAACAGGATGCCCAGGGAAGCGGTGGAATCACATCCCTGGAGGGGATGGCATCACATCACATCCCTGCAGGGCCTTGGCAAAAATGTGGAAGCATTTGAAGAACAGCTTCAAAACCAAACATCACTTTATAGGATCCCTTAAAGCACTCACTCCCAGCTCCCAGTTGTCTTTAGGAAGCAGCGGTGTCAGAATGATTTCTTTCTGTCTATCTTTATGTCTATGTCTGCTTTCACAGTCAGCTCTTAAATCATTTCTCCCTACTTCAAAGTGGAGAAATAAGTACAACCATACATTCCTCACAGCAGGACTTTCCTGACTCCAGTTATGATGCTCTGGACTTCTCTAGGGCCAACAGAGTGAGGAATAAACACAGGCTTATTCCCCTCCCTCTTCTCTGACCACGAGCCTTCATGTTCCCTCTTTGCATGAGGCTGAAATGCCATAAAAACCTCACAGGTTCAGAGCATGTCCTCAGTAAGAAAAATATCCCACAATCTTAACATATTCTCTCTTTACCAGGTGGAGAGTAAAGGCAGAGCATACAACACGGGAATCACAGGCTACCCGAGCGTGACAGGAGAAGATCTGCAGAGCCTAGCAGCTGTGCTGAGGGCCCTGCATTTTGGGGAAGTTATTTCAGACTAGCCCAAGCTTGAGTTAAGTGGGCTAAGTGTCCATTAGCAGACAGATTAGGTGCACTCCTGGAGCATCTCTTCTGACTTAGTTTCATACTGAAGAAATCCACTTTGTGCACTCCAAGAACCACAGTGCAGTGAATGAGAGCTTACCTTAAAAGCTTGCCACTGACCTGAATTAAAACATCACGGTAAATACCCACCTGACAAACAGAATCTCTTTTCTGTACCCAGGTATGGTTTTGACCTGATTTACAGCACTACATAATACAATTTGAGCAGTTGCAGTTCCTCGATGTTAGTCACTACTCACTAATTAAAGAAATACTACGTTTAGATAGCTGATGAAATGAGGTCGACAGGTAAGCAAGAAGAAAAGGATGAAATCAACTTAAGAAATTCAAAATATTAGGGGCCTTAACTTACTTTAATTAAAATACATTTTACGAAGAAAGAAAATCAACATCTGAAAGTTTTCAAAGTCACAAATCTCCATTCTTTTATAAACTTTATACTGGCTTTTAACTCATTTTTTAAGAAATTAGTACTTCAGTGACAGCTATGATCAAAGCTTCTCTTTCTGCAGTCAGGAAATAAGGTTGCTACAGCTACTGTGATGACAGATGTGTTTCTAGCGCTTCCACACTCTGTTCCAACCTACTGGCTGCAACTGATTTATAGCCTTTCTAGAATACCTTTAATATCTGTCTTTGGGTTTTGTTTAGTTATTTAGCATTCAAAATTTCATTTTATTTGTATGCATTGATAATCCCTGTAGAGGTGCTGCTTTAGCACCTTTCAGATGTGGTTTGCAAAATAATTTACAGATGCTAAGTCTAATTACTGCCCATGAGGTTCTGCTCTGCCAGAACATACTACCTTCTCTGTTTAGTGATTGCACAAAGCAATAATTCATCGAAGCTGATGCTGGATGAAGCTGGAAGACACCAGTGAGGCCTTGACCCCAAGAAGACTTCTGCATATAAAGATGCACATGCTGTAAACAGATTATTGAAAACAGGGAAGAAAACAGTGCCAACCATTTCTTTGGGTCATTCCCAGCACAGGTTAGAACAATCCTATGAAGGTCTTAAGAATATGCAGTCTAATCATGGTAGCTGCCAAGCTGAAAAAATGAGGGAGCTTGAGAGTGATCAACAGCTGCAGGACAGGCTAACAAGGTGAACATCAGCTGTTTGAGGACTAACAAATGTCTGTACAAGGCATTGTGGTGTCGCGTGGAGGAAGAGATACAGACTGGGAAGCGTACAACTGCAGCATATAAAGACATATAGCATGCGTTGAACACATAGTGCATGCAATATAAATGAAGCCTGCATGTGCACTTTGCAAATAAATAAAATATTCAACCACTTAGTGAGAGAAGAAATAGGTGGATGCATAAGAGGATTATGCTGAGTGTCTGGAAAAGTAAGCAAGTCTGCTCCCCACTATTAGTCCTTGGACAAAGAGCAGCACCCAAGAGTGCCAGCAGTGACCAGCAGGAGCAAGCAGCCCACGAGGAAGGCATCCTTGGAAGAGCTGGCAATGCCAAGCACATGTCACTGGTAGGTGTGATCCATAAAGCCACAGATAACTTACTGTTTTCTTGGCCATCCAATAAACTCAAGTTTTAGAAGCAAAATTGAACCTGGAGTCAGAATATTTGCTAGAAGTATAAAAAAATGAAAGTTTCCATTAATCTATATGTATGTTTCCATTTAATCTACATGTATTTTTAATAAATTACAACTGTGGCAGTGACATAACTGAGTAGACACATTTTCAGCTGCAGATGCTAAAAATAAGAACCTTCAAAATAAACAGTTCCTGTTCCCACTAACCACAAAGAAAGCAGGAAAACATCTACAGAAGTCTTAACTATCAAAGGCACAGCTAGTGAAATGCCAGATTTTGCTCGCGTATAGAAATAGGCAGTTATAAATCTATTTTAAATGTATATGTAATTTTAATAAGCAAAAAGAAAGTGATCCTGACAATAGTAGTGTTATTGGATTACATCCATTACACTCATTTACAACACAAATATATGCATTTTATAAACAGCAAGCAATTTGTTTTTGTGTTGAGATTTAAATTTGCCTATTGAAATTTATACTGGGGAGGTCACAGATGAAAAAACCCTGAGACAGAGGTCTATTTATATAGTTGGTAGAGCATCTAAGAAATCAGGAATTTTATCACATTTTGGGGGTTTGTCAGTTTTTTTTTCTTTTTGGTTCTTTTTCAAACAATGTTCAAATATTTCAAGAATATAAGGAAGACTCTGCCAAAACCACAGCAAAATGTATTACAATTGGAGCTGACAAATACCGCACAGACTAATAAACAAGGGTTACTGAAATGCATGAATTTAATCTAAGTGCTCAGATCAAGCAAATGTCACTTTAAAATGCAAAGGACAGAGGAAAACACTCAGCCCACATGCATGGTTGTTCAGACAGCTGTAATTCTTCCCAAGGTATAGTCTGAGCTCAATTTATCACTCTCTTCGGTTTCAAGGTGTGCTAAAACAGGGATGCATGAGGAAGAAAAGGTCTCATTTTATAGAGCGCAGACAGCTAGGCTAGGGATCATTGCAGTCGAAGCATTAGCAGGGCAGCCTAACGGCCAGAGCTAGATACCAGGGGAATGCAGAGAGAACCAAGGTTAGACCAAAATAAAACCCAAGGTCCAAGAAGAAACTGAGAGCAACAGCAGTGATCTCAGTCGCTGGCCAGCTGAGGAGTAGTTATTACACTTCCCAAAGGCTAGGTGCAGTGGGAAGCCTCAGACCTGATGAAACCCCCTTGCATTTCCAGAGATTGGTAAGAAGCCACAGCTGGGAAATAGCTCCTTCCCACACCTGCATATCCTAGACATTCACCTCCATCCTGCTGCAAGTGGCTGTGCTGGGGATGTCCTATTGATGCCACATACCACAGGGCTTATTAGAGAATGAGGAAAAAACTCTGGCTAGCTCCAGCTTTCTGTCTCATTTTGTATCAGCAGTTACCCTTGCTTCCTATTCATTACATCGATCCTTTTGGTGGCAGAGCCAGAGATCCATCCTACTTTGCCACTCAGGTTTTCATGGAGAAGGCATGCATGTTGGTGTCTGTTAATTAATTTCCACCTCATCCAAAAAACCACTAAATCAGACTCTCAGAATACGCCATGATAGTTAGCACAAGGTGCATGTCAAACCACAGGGCTCTCTTTCTCATCTGGAATTACTACCCAAATGTAAATGAAGAACACAGGCAACTTTATCATATAATTTCTGTTGCTTATCCACTTACCTAACACTTCATGAAACGAAAGCCAAAAAAATTAGAATCAAGGCACACTTTCACAGTAGACACTTCGTGCTGATTTCCTGCCATGAATATATTCTTAACTGGATTTTCCCCTTAATTTAAAATGATACCTTGCAATCAGTTTAAGATAAGCAGAGGAATGCTCAATGCTCATATACTGCCTATAGTCAGTTTAGGCTCTATTAGTGATACAGCTTAAGTTATAGGCATTTTAACTCTATGTTGTCCAGCATACAGCTTATAACTGATCAGATGGGTGGTTTTCAGACTAGGTGTAGGAAAACCACTTTAAGCTCTTCCGCACACGAAAGATGTTGGACTGGCTCATTTGACAGCAATGTACTCTGAGGACATGGCAGGGTTAATGAGGCTAGTGCTCGGGTATGGCTACATGAATGTCCTCAAACCAGGACAATGAACAAACTGCTACAGGGTAAAGGAGTGCAGCTCTACACCATGTTAGCTGCTCCACAGCTGGCTCTTACCTTGCAGTATAACTCTCCTCCATCTTTCCCTGTAGTAACTTGTTCTTGAAGCCATAACCCTAGGAATATGCTGGCATGTTAGCAACAATGCATGCTTATTGAAAGGAGCCAGTGTTAAGAATACTTTGAAAGGTTAAGAATCCCAGCATGCCCGAAAAGGGAAAGAAAGTACACTGTTCATCCTTCTAGTTAGCAAGATGAATGCTTGGTCCCCTCTGAAGCCACAGTTGTACCCCCAGCCTCATTACTGGTGCATGTGTTTGCTGAAGAACCAAGACTGCAGCTGGGAAACGCTGGGGCAGGGAAGTGATGTAGTGACAGAAGGAAACAAACTGTTGGGATCTTGAGGCAATCCTTCACAGAGTGACAAGAGTAGGATCAGACCCACTGAGATCCACCTCCAGACCTTGGCAGGAGATGTTAAAGGCAGATGGAGGGTGCAAGAGGAGATGTCTGCTCTTATAGCAGTATTTACTCCTTCTTTGGAGAAAGGGTCGCAAATCACATAGAAATATTTCTCAGGCTGGACCTGGAACACAAGCTATGAGTCAAGGTATGCTGTGTAAAGTATACCTGCACACCTAGCTGCTATCAGTAGCAAAACACTCCAAGTGTAGCAAAGTACCAAGCACAAGAACTTACCCTCATGGAAAGGAAAGCCAAGGTCTCTGAACAGGAACCAAGTGACACATGAAGCCTTCTTTCCTGCCACGTTACCTCTGTACTTCAGCTTCCCCCACCAGACTCACCTCTGCCACGGCCCAGTGAGGACCAGGGACGAGCTGAAATGGAGCCCTGGGCAGCAGCTGCCTGCAGGGAGGTCCCTGGTCAAGACAAGTAAGACCTGCTGGGGCGCTTGGGCCCTGGCACGCTGGCGATGGGCGAGCAAACATTTCCCTTACTGCCTCCCTGCGAGGAAGAGTTAAGCATCATCTCACTGAAGCACTGTGAGAAGCTGAAGTTTTTAAGATTTTAAAAACTTTTTCAAGAATGAAGGTGATGTACAAGTGCCAATTAGCATAAAACCCACTCATCTAAATACATGTTTTAATTAAAATCATTTTAAAAACCCTTCAAAATAATTTTTTCCTGAGGTCAATCAACATAACAGCTCCTCATCCTGACCCTACCAAGATTGGCATATTCTTTATGCTCTGCTCGCAGTCCCACTGACTTTAACACTACTACTGCTAGAAGAAATTACTATTAAGGCAATGAAGCACTGTCGCTTTGCAGGGCTGTAAAAGAGATCAGGTGCATCTTCCTCATTGCATACTGAATAATAAAGCAAGCTCTGTGCGGTTAAGCAATCATCAGCAACGTGGCAAAACCGATGCCCATCCCTCTGTGCTCATTCCAGCCTCTAAGCCAGCTCCTCTGTTGTACCAGTTTCCCTCTCCCATGTTATTTTTCAGCTGGGCTGATCCCCAATGAGGATCACTGCACAGCTGTGCCACTGCCTGTGCTGAAATATGAAGAGGGGCAAGGTCAAGTGGAAAGGTTAAGGGCTGCTTAATCCTTAGCGGATGCTGAGGGAAAGCTCCCTGTAGCTGTGGCCTGGGTTGCTGTATTTCACACGTTGGCCTCACTCTCTCATGTAACTGAAGTCCAAAACGTTCTGTTTTCAGAGAGGCTAAACAAAAGAACCCCAAAGCCCACCTTTAACCATAGGTGTCTATTACAGACTTGATTTGGTAATGTCAATCTGTTAATTAAACTGAGTAGCTAAATATTCTTAAGTAACACATTCTGCAGGTTTTACTATATTACTATATATATTTATGTGATGTTACAGTGGGGCTTCTCAGGAGGTGTTACTGCGGTAGCAACTGCTAGCAGGGTAATTGGTTTTTACTTTCAAAAGAAAGAGAAAGAGCCTAACACAAAAATAATACTCTTTCCTTACAGAGTAAGCATCAGTAATGAAATTAGGACTTCTAACACAAAGCTATAAAGAGTGACAAACCCCTCTTGCAATTCTTAATTTGCGTTAACCCCTTGACTCTAGCAGGTCTGGAGCTCCTGACATTAAGTGCTAATGCATTTAGCATTAAACATACATGCTAAATGCATTAGAATTATGCCATGCTAATGGAAGCATTCATGGCCTGTCAGATAGGTCGAGTATTTGCTTCACGTGGGTGTTTACTATGAGTGAGGCAGCGTTTCAGCATCAAAGCCTTGTCAGAAACTTTAATGATCTTTATTTGGAGAAATTGCATGGCACTATCCTGCATTTCATTGTTTTTTCTCCCATTCCTGCCAGCTGAAGACTGGAGTATGAAAGGGTACTCTAATTAACATCTTACCACTAGCTCATTGATATGTAATTTATGAAGAACAAAACTTTTATTTTGTCACATCTCTAAAGAGTTATCTTTTGGATTTAAAATACAAGGAGCTTACTGAATATTGAATACAACCTATCTTAAGGACAGGATGAGAAAAGTCCTGTGGCGAATCTGCTCCTTTTGGTATTTGAGTTCAGAGGTTTAAAAGAAAGGGGAACAGAAGCAGAAGAAATTTGTATCGTAGAGTATTTGGTTGGTAAAATATTACTCCCATTATATATTATGAAGTGCACTGTCATGCAAAAACATGGTCTACTTCTTAATACCCAGTGATACAAGCGTAAGTGTAACGCAGCCTGCAACACACTTATATAAACATCTAAGTATTGTTATTCCAATGAACAGATCTATATATTGTCACATATATCACTATATCAAACAAACATCCTAAAATATTCAGCCTAAGTAATTCCAGATCATATATAAGCATACATATACACAGACAAACACACAGACCCCAGACTAACATACATTTAGACTGTTGTTCACAGACTGTACTGGAAATGACGCTTGACTGGAAAAGGGACAGGTTATCCATTATACGCACCAAGGCCTTATGGCCATTGGGGATGGGGAGGTCACTACCAAGCTCTGACTAACTGCTGCAGGTCTCATCCTTCTCTTATTTATCAGCATCACTATGCAAAAACATAATGCTCTAGAGAGTTTGTGTTTGCTTTTCAGCTTTATGCAATTAGTCACCTGAATTGTTAAGAATTAAGCACAAATCATCCTGGTAGCCACAGAATATCTTCAATATTGTCCACTGGATTTCAGGTTACAAGGGCAATAGAGATTTCATTCCAGAAAGAAGCTGACACCTGATTTAGAGTTGCCATACAGACAGATTAGGCAAATATCTGTGGGAGCAAAACACATGGCACAGCAAACATTCTGCCCATGACATATTATGAGGTTTGCCCAGGGCAGCAGAAGCTGAGAGCTGACAATGGATGGCATCTGGATTTTCAGAACAACCCCCCAAACGTTTCTTGTTATTCACAGCTGACAAAGCATCACTAAGACATGCTGCTTTTGATTTCTACCTGTCAGGCTACATTCCAGCCCCTGTGATGCATCCACCTGGAAAACTCAAAGAGACAATTTTATGATGGGAGAAATAAGACAGCAACTGAGTCTTTGCAAATGAGAAAGCACATGGACTAGTCTGTGTTGTTTCCTCCCAACAGCTTTCCCCATAAGCCATCCAACGGCAATGCCTTGAGTAACCTAACTCCTCGCTTTCTTTTCTAAAATGCTCTGTTTATGGTGAAACGCATGCCCAGATCCAAACGCTCAATAATTCAGCATTAAAACATGGTGTCAAACTTGAAGAGAAAAACACAGAGCTGGACTTGCATGGTATCGCTCCCTGCCTTTGCTTCCCCACCGTCCCTCACCCCACAATCCTGTGACACCCGAGGGAAGTCCACAGAGAGCAAACAAAACTGCAGCCAGCCGGAGCAGATAAAGGCAAGCATTAAGATATCTGCTGGGAGGACCCTACCCCACACCACACAAACCCAGAACTATACAGGGGAGAGATGCTCTCTTTTCTCCAGACATACCGAGTATAAGGAGGAAAAAGATGTCAGTCTTTCTTATATTCTTTAGCAGAAAAGTATCTGCTGTGTGAAATTACCCTGTTTGTATGCTTTATCCCTGGCCCCACCCTAAATATATCTTTTCAGACAGACACTCGCTGGGGCAGAGAGCACCTCACATACAGTGTTTGGCACAACGGGGCTCCATTCTTGGTGGGCTTTTAAGAACACCCATAAACACGATCAGTAATAATAATCCCCACTTAAGTTACTGAAGGTATTTTTAGGCTAATGCCCAGCTTAAAAGCATAATTCATTCACAACAATGAAAAGAGCCAGCAGAGCATCAGTAATAATCCTCTCACATTACAGAAAGCACACCGAAACGTTAGAATAGCACGGTGATGGTAACTCCTCATTACCAACTGCGAGCTGCAATCTGCGTGAGATATCTTTTTCAACATCAAAAAGCACACAGTTCGGTGCAGGCAGGGGTAAAAGACAGAGACGGATGCCTTACACTACTGAATTTAAAACTAGGACGTTTACTATAAGCAAAGAAAGCCAGCCTTTGGAAACAGTTGGTTAAAAAGAAAAAAAAAAAGAAAGAAAAAAAATCACCTGCTAGTTTCATACCATGGAAAAGAGTAACTCTGCAAACTCCATGAGTCAGCGTATCATCAAGTAATCTGAATATAAAAGCAGGAGCTCTGCAAAGTGCGACTACTTCAGTAATAATCCCCTTTCACACTCCCTCGTCACTATTTTCCCTTTCATTAGCAGGCATAGTGTTTCCCATTAGGTTATTGCTTCTGTACCTGCTTTAGTTTCCACCAGGAATTTCCACTGACTGCCTGTCAAGCAGCTCCTCTGTTACCCAGTTTCATGGCCTGAGCTTCATTTCTGCAAGTCAACTGCATTAGTAAATACTGGGTGTGCAGGAAAAGGGGGCTCCATGTTTGAAGAACCCACTAAGATTCACTCCAAATAGGCATGCCATAACCATAACAGGCAACACTCCTGCTTCCCCTCCTAAGGGCCCTCCCCAGGCACCACACAGCACTTCTGCTCTGGTGTTTACCTCAAAATGACTTTGCACTATGAGTACATGTGCTGGAGAAATATAAAATGATAATCGAAACAATGCAGCTGGAGAAGACTCTTGCTTTCTCCCAGTCACAGGTGCTTCCTACCTGCCCCCTTTCAAAATTCTACTTCTAAATAATTCATATTTTTCATGATAGACTCTTCACCCAGCCAGAAAACCCAGAAATGTATAGACTAATGGCTAAATTCAGCCTCAGGTAAGTGAGATTCTGTAATGGCGTGGCACGGTGAGATAAATTACATCTGATTATGAGGTACGAAGAGTGGGACATGTCCTAAGAGGGCAGTGAGTAACCATGGGAAACACCCTGAACCCAAAATAGCCCATGGCTGTGCAAAAAGAGTAGAACAAGATAAAACAAATTGTCCTCCCTGTTTGTAATGCCTAGTAATTTACACTGCACTATTTCACCATGTACATTAACAGTTTTTAATTTTTTTAAAAACGAGCTTCACCTCCACTAATTTCTCTTCTTCCTCACTTACCCTGGGACCCTAAAGGAGGATAGAATTAGGAGGTCATTAGAAACTGCAGAGCTCTGAGGATGCCGTGAGGGAAGGGACCAGGAAGGATAATGGGATGCAGGTCTGGTCACCAGCCTGGCAAATGAGGTGGCAACTCCGGCGGCACTCAGACATGCAGCTGAAAATGCCCTGCAGCACTGAGAAATTCTGCAGACACGATGGAGAAAAGGCAGGAGTGATATCCAGCTATAGCAATATGCTCTGCTTCTTTTCCAGAGGGAGGAGGCAGCCTATGTCCTCCCTTTACAAACTCTCGTCCCACAAGTGAGACAAATCCCAGCAATCGAGAATACCTGTTCTATAACAATTCTAGGAAAGAAACATTTGTGCCAGGAAGAAATTAGAAAAAAATGCAAATGGAAATGCTGCTCTGCATAAGAGGGCCTTGTGGTTGTTCATGGCAGGTCATCCATGCTATAGAATAATTGGAAAACTCTTGTTAATTGATTTGTATCATTTACGTAGGTCAACATCAGTCATTTTCATATTGGCATCAAACCACTGAATCTAGGACTTCTGTTAATGGCATCTTCTTAGACATGACACATAAATGAGTACTGTGCTGTTTGTAAAAGCAGCAACAATAGACAACACAGTCAGCCTTGTCACAGAATCAAGCATCTTTTAAGAGTAATGAATAGCTTTTGAAAAATGTCATGTAAGCGAGTAACTGATTAAACTTCATGATGAAAAGGAACATGGGCTGCTTTGGCTAATCACTGTTCGCTCTCTCTGTCCAAACCCCAGTCCTTCTTTGGGCCAACGAAGATACATCTGAACGTATACCTGAAATTAAAGTGATCTAATGCATACCAGTAATTGCTTCCCCTCACTTTCAGCAAGAAGTTATAGATTAACTTGTTAATTCAAAATGTAGCACATTGAACAGCCTTGTCTCTGCAAGGATGGTTTCAGAAAGCTCAGAAATAAATCAGGACAACGCTTGTTATTAGATCTTTAAGATTTTCTAAGGTAAACAAGAATCTGTGCAGGTGCTCCATGACTTTCTGTTTTAACTTCCTAAAGGCTGTGGACTGAATTTGATAAGGTCAATTCAACAATACATACATTCTCAGCTGTTTTTTTTCTCAAAGAACAAAGAGGTATGCATCAGGAAGGGAAAATTTACAAAACCATGTGGATTCACAGACACACAATAAAAAGCAAATGCAAAAAGATAACAGACTTAGATGCTATCGGAACTTAATCCTGGATTCTATATGTCTGCATTCCTCCCTCAATACATTACAGACCACTATTATGATTTTATTTCTTCTAGACCTAAGAAATGTAATGGGAAGAAGGTCGTTTAGATCCCTGCACTTGGAGGTTCCTGTAGAGGTGTCTCGTAGAGCAAGGAGCATTGCTATGCGAAAAAGTTATTTGTTAGGTGGAGAAGAAAGATTATTATAGACCATCATTTCCATAGGCAACAACTTGAGCCCATACCACTGTCTGTAACCCCGTTGTGCCATCATACAGAAAGCAGACATCACAGTAGCCCAGACACTCCTAACTGTTGAACGTAGTTGTCAGGGTAGAGCTGAAGTGAAGAGGCTTTCCTCACACGTTGCTGCAGCTTATCATTACCATTCATCGTGTCTTTAGGGAGACATCTAGCCATCTCTAAGTTATGCTTATAATTTGCAGGAATGTATAGTTTAAAGAGCAGAATAACAGAGAATTTCTTTCTGCTAATAAACCAAAGTGATCTGATGACTTAAGGCATGTCGGTAATGTAAGAATTAACAAACCCCAAAATTTCAAACTGGCTAACTGCTCCCCTCTCCACTGCTCAGAGAATTTATCCCTCAGCCTGCACACCTGTGCTGAGAATTCTCTAGGCGGAAATTTAGCTCATTTCTGTCCTTTCTGTTGGCAAAGGCAAGCAGGAAGAAATAGCCTGGACTTTTTCTGCACATAATCAAAAAAATAAGAAGAGCACTGGCATTTTTAGTTTTGTGTCTAAACTTGCAACTATTCTATATACCACATAGGACTGAAATCAGCATTTAAAAAAGAAAATTAAAAAGGTTAAATGTAGGGCTCTCACTGGGTTTACTAGCTGTCTGCTGTTTGTGAAGGAGAGAGTTATCTGACTGCCGGTACTACTGTAAAATTAATCCAGACATAATGTAGTCAGGCTTTGGTTGTTCAATTAAGAGCCTATTTTGCATTTAATGAACACTCACTGTTTGCTCTACAACTTTGTCCTTTCTCAGAGCATATAACATTTTTAAGGCATAAACCAGGGTGCATAACGATGGTATGCAAAGGTATAAAGCAGGGTGCATAAGGATGGTAAGCAAAGGCTTGGCCTTTTCTCATAACTGATTCAAATGAACAAAACCATCTTCTTTTTCTCTTCCCACCTTCATGTTTCAAGTAAAAACACATCAAAGAACGTCACTCCAAGCCCTGACTTTCTCTTTCTGTGATCACCTCTTCTGCTGCCCCTAAATACAAGGCCCAGAAGTCCCTGCTAAATCTTGGTTTCTTAATTGTCTTCTTGGTTTCATGGTTATCATTTACGATCATCATGATGTAGTAATTAAGCGCAGCTTCAGTCAATATCAAAGCTCCACCACGCTTGCACTGAGCAAGCATGAGTTTTGACTCTAATCTAAATAACCAAATGGACAATGAGTATCAGAAAACATTTCTGGTAGTAATAACCAAGACCCAGACTTGTGTTTTCCCCCAGTGTTCCTGTGCCCTTCAGTGCCTCTCTAAGCCAGCATTCCTCCTCCTCTCCCACTCGTGCAGTCCTGGTCCTACCTTTGCTGTTTCACAAGGGTAGGAGACTGAGCAAGTGAAGCTTAAACTACCACAGCCAGAATCAACCAGCACACAACATCCACTCATCTGGGCTTGCCAGTAGCCCACTTCTATTAGGATTGAATTTTTATCTCAGTTTTAGAAAAAAAAAAAAAACTGGAACTGCCCTAGATTTGTCTTGATTTGGTTGGAATAATAACCCAGCACTTTGCTGTGAGGCCCCACTGTTTCCATTCACCTTCCCTTTGAATTTATATCCACACAATGGATATTGAAGCCCAGCACCATTCACCACATCCTTTGTGCCAGTAACTTATCATGGCCTTCTTTAAAACTACTCTTTTGAAAATAGCATCATAGGTTCCTTGGGTCTCCACAGCTTTAGCGTGTATGGCTATATCCAGTGGTCTCCACAACAGGGCACATCTGCATGATTTTAGGAAGCACCAACATTACCTCTGAAGCTTTTTAAACTACCTCTAACATCTCAGGCTTTAGCAACGTGATAAACAAATTTCAGAATTCTTCTGTTTAGAATTCGGAAAGCAAAACCCAATGGAATCCAAGTCAGGTACTGCCAACATAACTGTCCCAGTGGAGACATTAAGAATGTTACCTCTATTTCCTTTCAGTTGAGAGGAAGATTCAAGCATAACTGTCCATTACACCTTGTACTGTCTGAGCTGGGTGGTTTAGAACTATACCAATTTTGGGCTGGTTTTTTTCTTTCACAAAGATTGAAATGCTTATTTAGAGCAAAACTAAATTAAAGCTAATAGAAAGATGGTGTTATGTTAAAGACAGTAGTAGTTAAACAGTGTTTAATTAACCTGCTGAATTGGAACCCATGGGATGTTGAGAGCACAGTACTTAGAAAAACTCAGCAAGATGTTTAGTATCAACTACATATACAAATACATGAGCTAGAACAGCATTACAATAGTGACTGATTAGTATTTATATTTTAGGGGCAGAAGACAAACACTAGCTGGAAGCTATCTCATCTCTGTAGTTTTAAACTGTTAAATGCATCATCAAGGATTTCTGCCTTTCTCTCCAGCATTAGGCAGCGATGGAGACTAAATGGATCATCGATCTGTTTCAATATTGAAAATTGGCCCAGGATATGAAGACTGCCCTTTTGCTGAGGGAAACATCTCAACACCTTATCTGCACAAGAACATAAGTGAATTTCAAGCCCTGCTTGGTAACCACATACACTGGGACAAAACTTAATTTTCCACCCCCCTTTTTCATATATCTTGATTTTCTCCCCCATTTGTCTCTGGAAATTTCTGAATTCATCTCTTCAGCTTTATGAATCAGACCTTAGAGGGCAAGAAGATGAAACCTTGATGATCTAAATTAACCCCTTTGATATTGCAGCTGCTGCTAGAAAGTAGAGCAGACCTTATCTCTAGAGTTGCCAGTCATTTTGTGATATTTGCCTAGAATTAAAAAAAAAAAAGACTGCTAATAACAGTAGAATCCAATTACAAATTCATTTATAAATTCATTGCAAACAGGGAGATGACAGGGAAATGGTTAAGCAGATCAATGTTGGTCACACAAACTGGAACATTCTTAAAATTTCTCCATGAATATCTAAAAATGAACATTTTCTCTGCACCTTCTCCCTGAAATATGTCCTGAGGGTTTCTAATTGACTGATAAGCCAGTGCCAGCTTTCTTCCCAAATAGGCAAGATCATTTACCTCAAAATTTAGGAAGTATAAAATCATTATCTATACCATTTAAGAATATACTTCTCTTTCCCCTCTTTTACACCTTACTCCTGTCCTCATCTATTGCTCTTTTGCAGCGTAATAGCAATCAGATACCCCAAAAAACTGTTCTAAACTCTTTCCTTTGTCTTGTGCACCCCCTCCTCCCCCCCCATGGTTTAGCATTCTGCACTTGGAGCAGAATTCTCCCCTAGCTACAAATTCTAATATGCCCTGATCTTTCCATTTCTAAATCTGATCCCAACTGGAAACAAAAGCAATTTTACAAATAATAGGAAAGCCTGAGGTTTGGTATGGAAAAGCTGAAATGGGCAAGGGGAAGATGTGATCTTTCTGTGATGCAAATAATGTTCTGCATTAAATGCGTAACCAAAAATAAAGCTCCCTGAGGTATATTTGCTAGTTCAGACAAGAAGAAACATCTTTAGCATATAAACACAGTGTAGACTGAAATATTTCTCTGTGTGAAAATAACCAAGGATATAATTAGCATGGTTCTTGGGCTCGATTGTATTTTTCTAAATAGTTCAACTTTCTGCTGTTTGCATTGAAAATATTGGCATATTGGGGTATTTGCACAAAGGTAGCACTGCGTACAATCAACCATAAAATGTAACCAGGGGAAACGCTAAATGTTTTAAATGCCTTAAACATACAAATGTAAGAAAGTTATGGTAGAAACTGATAATAAAGGCCCATTCTCCTCTTATCCAGTTTGCATCTAATAATGCAGATGTCCAGAACTACCATGAGAGTTTGATAATTCATTGACTGATTTAGGGGAAGGGCAGGTTTAATAAATAAATATGTTTTGGTGTTTATCTTACTGTAAGGCCAATGCTACTAGATTTGATGAGTACAGCTGAATCACGTGAAGTTACATGACTTGCTGGACTGAAGAACAAAAGAGAACAAGGCGGCTGTACTGTCATGACTACTTTGTTTGATTCTGTAGGCAACTGAATTTCACAGGCAAGACTTGGAGAAAGCTAATACCCAGCCATAGGACTTCCAGCACCTCTCAGATGAGTCAGTTAGGACCTTTGGAATCTCAGTCTGTAACTGCATTTCTCAGGGCTGGAGAAGCAATGTAGCCTGTTACCTACAGATCTTGGACACGTACCAAAGCAATGACCCCATACTTCTGTGTTTTCCTCAGAGGTGATCTGTTTGTATGAGATCTGAGAGAACTTAATGGTCTGTCAGATTTAGCTGAAATCAGTTGAGGGCTTCAAAAACTTTCAAAGAAAGAACAATAGATAATGCATACAGATAGAGAGATCCAACATGCCTCATTTTCCTAGAACACTAGACTAAGAATTAAAGTCTCCAGCCTTTCCGATTGCCATCAGCCCCAGATCTACGAAGGAAATAGAACCCGGAAAAATAGTCTACAAAAAGAGCCAAAACAACAGCTTGGAAGTATGATTTGTCACAGTCAGCTCATTCAGAGTCTACCCAAGACAGCCAGAGCTGATCACTTAAATTCCAACACTTTTGAGTGTTTAATTCTTCAAATAATGAAGAAGGGTGTGAATCATGGTTCTGTGCAGTTCAGTCTGAGTCAATCTGGTGCAAGAATAGCCTGTCAGTCCAAAAGGACTAACACCCAAACCAGTTTCTGACAATCCCACACTTAGCTCCATCAAGACAAAATCAGCAGGAGGAGACCAGTGAGTCCCCAGCCCAGCAATCAATCATACTTTGACTCCTGTGAGCAGCTGAGCAGTAACTCACCTGGGCAAAGGTTATCTGGGGACATGAAATTTTGCTGATTGACTCAAGGATCTAACAGGGAACTATATGCACATGCTCACCTTCAATTTTGCAGAAACCTTTTACAATTTATATGTTGGCTTTTTTAAACCAGGTTACTGACTGTACACATAAGTGAGGCTGCATTACTATCGCATGTATTTATATTAGATAGGTGCAATGTTCAGCCTGTCGATGCAGATTGTGCATTCTGCATTATGGTAAGAAAGAGGCTTTTATCTTAACCACATTACTTATAAAAAAATCAGTGTCATCAAAGACAACATATAGATCACGAAGGACATAAATATTATTAAAAGTAGGAGTATCTCAAGTAAAATGCTTGTTGCTAGGTAAACATAGGTAAACGGAGAGGAGACTTCTATCAGTTCTGCTGTAAGAAAGACAGCTATTACAGAACTGATGGAATTTCTTACACCATTTCCAGCTGCCTTGTGCTGGCCACTGCCAGAGAGAGGATTCTAGGAAGGAATGAACACTGAGCTATGCACGTACTGACAGTTCCTGTCCTCAAGCACTCAGACTTCAAAGTTTAAAAAAAAATTCCTCTCAAGCCACTTGGTTTTCTTTGATGCATATTCCCCACTCAAAATACCTGTCTTATCATCTGTCTCACACCGAACGATATCCTGCCATTTCCTCATTAAAATAAAGTAGAATAATGAACGAGTAAATTCAGTTAATATATATTCAGCCCATTTGTTCAACAAGGCCCCTAGATTCTGACATTACATCAGTTTAATTCAGCTGTGGGTCAGATGCATGTGACTCAGATGTGTCTTTATTTTAATTCAGATGTAGTGAGCATCCTTTGCTGAAAGAAACTCCTTTTGCAACATGTCAGCAGGAGACAATGTATTCAGCTCCATAATTATGTACTTCGGTACAATCACATAGCATTATATACAAAATCACCACACTGCTGAAAAAAAGCCTGAAATGCTAATTAGTTCACAAATTAACATTGATTTGATTTAATGTTGAATAAGGGTTTGCAGCTTATACTTACGAGATAACTTCACTTTCAGGCATGCTCAGCCACTCATGTTTTAGATAATACTGTGCAGCCTGTACCAGGTGCACAGTGGGTTCATTATCTATGTATAAAGAGGTATGACTTACTCAAAATAAAATCAAGCACAGAGACTCTAGCACAATGTCATCCAGCAATACAATACCCTTTGGGACTGAGCTACCAAGCAAAAGCAGAGCGTAACAATCACCCGTCTTTGTGCTGCATCATGTTGGGGAAAAGCGAGCAGGTCGTATTTCCAGTATAGTGCCCTTTCCTGTCACTGATGTCAGTACTGACAGGTGAAAATCAAAATAATAATGCATATTCTAATAACATTTTGCACTCCTAAGGCATCTTCATGGAAATAACTCAGCTTTCAAAGAGCACCGATGATTTCAGTCCCAAACCGCTCCCGTGTAGGCAGGGAAATAATGCCCTCCCCATTCTGTCCTAATTCTGTTCATTCAAGGGGTGTTTTGACATTGACTGAAACACAGTGATGGTTTCACCCAGGGAAAATGAAGCAGAGGGGACTTCAAAGGAGAATTTTTAAAGGGAGCTGTTCGAGCTGGGACAGAGAATACGTACATCAATACTGGCTGCTCCAGCATCTGAACAGAGGCAGCGCTGATGATTTCAGCTCCTGCTGCTGGAGTTCTGAATCCAGCCATGCACACAGGTCACCTCAGTTCCGAACGGGGCTGTAAGAGGAGTTAATGGGGATGGCAGCTGCCAGTCCTTCAGTCCTGCTAGTACCAAATGCAAGATTGGCCCTTTGGATCCAGCGCACACAAGCACTGAAAGGGAAGTCAAGCAGGCTGTGCGCAGTTCATTAAGTGGGTGACCACTGTTTCACAAGAAGAACGCACTCTGATCCAGGGCAAGACGTCAGAAGTGCCACTTTCTGTCAATGGAGAAGCAAGGTCCTTCCACGTGTTAGTTACTGCAATTGCTCTGGCTACTTCCAAGGAAAATACTGCAGAAGAACAAGCTGCAGTTAAGGAAAAAATCCCTTATGCCTGTGCTGCCAAAGGAAGCAAGAAGCTGCTTTCTTAAAGGTGGTGGCCTGGGGAGGCCAAGACCACAGCATGTGGAGATGAGTCAAAACAGACCAGCCAATTGAATTGTTCATTCTGGTGAAGGGTAGGGCAGGAGTAAAAGAAGCCACGGCTAAAGGGGAAGCAGAAGATGGAGGTTCACTGACAGAGCTGGGCAAAGCAGCATCAACTTGTTTGAAAAGTTCCAACTTCCAATACAACTGGAGGTAGAGAAAATACTCCTTTAGGACACCTTGGTAGGGGAGTGAGAAAGTAATGTATTTATCTTCTAGATCAAGGAATGGGCATAGCTGTAGAGAAGCAAATGAATATAACTCAAATGATCAGCTTCTAAGATTCTAAGAGCTTATCTTTTTCTCTGCAGGCTGGTGTTGGTATTCACATTATCTTCTTTTGTGCAGCTTATAAGTGTGAACACCTATAAGCCTATCCCATAACATTCAGGTCCATTTCCAAAGCTACATCAGCAACCAAAACAGCCTGCAGACAGAAGTTTTGACACGCACCAGGGAATGGGGAGCTAGAACAGGTCCATGTCCCAAAGGAATGAGCCACAGGGCAAGCAATACACTAAGCCCATTGCAACGAAGGGACAATGTCTTCCCTTTTCAGCACTACAGAGAAGACCCACAGATCCCAGAGGATCACTAGCAAGCTTTCTAACGACCATTGTCTTCACCCAAGCCTTAGGGGCCCTGCTTTCCCCAAGGACTGAAAAGTTTTAGTCTGCGTGCTTAAGAAGACTCATGCATTCTGCAGTCTGGGCACAGAGAACAAATATCATCCACTGACCAGCAAGCTGCATCCCTCCTTCTATTTCTTATCCATGTAGGTGCTCCCTCCACAACACAAGTAGCCCAGTGGAAAACACAAGATTGTGCTGACAAGTAAAATAAACCAAATACCAGATTTAGAAGGATATGTAATGAAATGATTTGGCTTACACCTGAAAATATATCTAAACACAAATATTGTGGGTTTAAATCCTACTTGAAAACATGCTTCCTTATTTCTTTATGCTAACTTGACAGTTATTAAGAAAACATGGACTGGGTATAAAACTATATTCCGTACAACAGAGCAAATGTTAAAATCAGGACAAAAGAATCCAGGGATAAATTTGTATTTGCTGGGATGAAAATCTAGATGCAAAATAAATCTGACATTTTTGCTATTCACAGCTGAGGATTAATTTTATTAAATAATTTCGCAGTTTTCTGGTTCACTGAGTGCATATTTTCCGATAACTCCCCAAGAAGGCAAGTATTTTGTATCTAGCAACTTACACCAATACATCGCTTCATTCAAGCAGCACTTGACCTGCAATACACTTATTCTGTTATAGTTCATTTTTTTCACCCTGTTTGGTTCCATCTCTTCTGCATTTGCTTGACCTAGTAAACTATTCAGTTCACATATACCATACTGCAGATAATGTAATTGTTGAGTGTCACAAATGAATACCTACAAGAGACCACCCCCAAAAATACATAAAAGAGGGGAAGTCATTATTAAAAAGGTTAATCTTCTCAAGTGCTGCTATCAGTTTGAATAGATAAACTCAGGACCTCTTTTTGTTTCTTTTATGCAAAATGTCAGCTTCTATAGACTGTTGCCCTCTATGCCCCACACTAAACATGTTACAATTGCATTATCATAAAGCATTATGTAAAATAAAGTGAGATTAACTTTCAATTATTTGGGTCAAAATTTATTCCAAATTGAAACTCATTCCCCTGCAGTGAATCAGGTCACAGAATAAAAGCTCTCAAAAGCAGGATTTAAGACCTTGCTCTGACCTGCAGACAGTGTCTTCACAATTTGTGACCAGCACCCATGCGTTACAGATGGCTCAGCCCATATGAGGCTGGCTGCCACCTTAATGCACGCATAACCTCTTACCCTGAGATAATTTCATATTCCCCTCCCATTTTCAACAAAAAGCAGCTCCATACCAATGGAAGGAACTGGAAGACATCTGAGTTTTTTATTTGCTACACACGAAATATAGTTGCTAATGCAGTAGTAGCTGTTGCATTAATAAACCAAATCAACCGATTAGCAAAACCTCTTCACTCTCTTCTCGCCTAACCTTACTGCAATGAGTCATTCCTTTAAGAGTGATCTACAGTTGTATTTTCTGCCAATAGACTCAGGACTTCAAGAGCTGTTATTTACTGGATGGTCACTGGAGATTTAGAAGTGAAGTAACCTTGGCTCTGATTCTATATGTGCAGCACATGGCTAGATGTACATCCAACAAAACAATATACTTACCAACCACTGAGAATGATTTTCAATATAGAATAACAAATTTGACATCAAAATATATGTACATCTGGCACAGAGCAAACATGCACGATCCCAGTCACTTTAACTGGCGTGAATCACCACCCCAGCACCAAGCTCTCCTCGCGATAAAGGAGGAACAATAAGCTGGCCGCAGCATATGCCAGTTATCTATCGAAGCAGCCATTAGAAGGGGAACGTGCTGTATTGTCTGAACTGCATTGTCATTCCAGCCTAGGACCAATTCTGCTCAGCAGCTCCTAGTAAAGGCTGTGGGAGCTGGACAAAGGCACCTCAAAGAATAGTTCATCCACTGGAAACTACCTCCCTTTGCCTCCACTGCAGAGAAAAGAACTGCGACTCAGCACATAGCTAATAATAACGGTGGGGTGGGGGAAAGGTTGCATTTTTTTTCCTGGCAGATGCTTAACTTAACCCAGATCTCCTCAGACAAGCGCTACAGCTTTTCTGGAGTGCCAGCTACCACAAATTGGGAAGTGAGAAAAGGAAACAGACATTTTAATATGCTTGGCCTTTCAATCCTCCAGTAGAAAAAAGCCCTGACACATACTGTCCTCTGGTTTGAATTTAACTTGTGATCCTGGAATAAGGGCAATACATTAGCAATGCCACTCGAATTACTGGTGGACAGTAATCTGCACTAGTGCACTCTGCTTATAAGGAAGAGCAGCAGCGTATCTCCGTGCTAGCAGGAAGACAGAACAGCCTTTAATTCCTGCAGAAGGGGCTCTTCTCAAGGCAGAAAGAGGTCAATCATGGGACAGAACACAAAAGAGCTTGTATTCACACAGCTGTAACTCTCAGGGGCACTAGGTGCCTTAACCTTCACAGGTGCATTTCCCAGTTAGTCAGAAGTTACATAGTAAACACAATTTTGAAGAAGTAAGACCTAAAGGAGTCCAGTATTTGTGTAAAGAGCTTGGTTCTGTCAGTGTGGCTGCATCACCCTTTTGTCCTCCGACTGGCATTCCACACAGAAAGCCCCAAGAAACACTTCTCGAACTGAAGAATTAATAAGACTGCTGGCATTTTTAAATGTCAGTCAGTTTTCACACAAGCTCTCTGCTTGTAGAAAAATGGGAGAGTCACAATCCATAATTGTCCAGCAGGAGCGTCTCTTTTTAATGAAAATGTTGAGGATTCATTTAGAGGATCCTCTGGAACGGACATCTCTTGCTCTGCTGTCTGGGAGTTGCCCCCAGAGCTCCTCTCCAGCATCAGCAGGGATGTCAGCTGAGACAGATGATAAGATTAAATGCTTTCCTCCTCCCAGGGTAGGCATAAGCATCCCCACCTCCCTGGGGAGACTCAGCAATGAGAGTGCAAGGATCTCCAGGGCTAAGGAAACAACGAGGTCAGTGACTTCTCCCTGACAAATTTCTGCCTTGGAGACAGCACTACATGTATGCACTGCTGCCCCTTGTTCCAGCGCTGGGCAGGGCAGGTGCTGAGAGGATGGGGGTGTTCCTGAAGCAAATGTGCTTTTACTGCTTACCCAAATGTTGCGGGAATGGTAAAGAGAAAAGGAGAGAGTAGATTTTGTCTGACCTTTAAGTCTCAACTTGAAATCAGTGTACCAAAATTCTAGGTATGATGCAAGGAGGTCAGATGTACAGCTCCTCTTAACCCCAACCAAATTCATGCCTCTAAACCCCCAAATATTTTAGAAAATGTCACACATATTTTAAAAAAATATTATCTGATAATTGCAGGTGCTTACTATTAGCTTTCTCATAGAATCCTTCTTAAAGTCCCACCATCAGCAAAGCTCTCAAAGCAGCCTGTCAGATTATGCTTCACTCCTGCAGGGAGATGCATTATCAAAATAATCTAACCTTTTAATTCCTCCTGTTTTCATTTTTTAAAAACGCAGCAAGGACGAAAACCAGGCAACCAGCAGGAAACGGCAAGCATTGTCCAAGTTCATGGCAAATATGGACACAGATTAGTGAATCAAAAAATGTCTCTAACAGAGTCAGGACATTTAAAAGTAAATATGTATTCAAAGTCAGCTCAGACTCTGCAGCTAATCCTACAGCCACAGGGGGTCCCTACCTGAGTAGGGATATGCTGATCTTGATTGCTCGTGTGACCTTTCCTGCCTGTGCTCCAGTGCCACATGGTGAGCAGAACAAGCTGCTTTTGCGCTGCATGAAAGCTGCAGGGTTAACCCTGGAGGCAATCAACACATTTCATCCTTGGCATGACTGCAATGGAGTACATCACATGCCACCACTGGTTATCAGGAAACCCTCTCTAGTTCCTAATTTACATATGCACAAATTAATGATCCTTATAATTTTTATTCTGATAAATGGGCAAGCTCTTGTAATACATGAGAATTTAAATTTTCGTACTCATTTTAGGCTTAAATCCTATCCAAATAGGCAGAGCGAAGCAGTTTGGCTGCATTTGTAAAAGAAACCACGGCCTTCATCCCTAGGCTCTCAGAGAAGCCAGGGCAAGGGAGGAAAATCAAATGGGTTCCCTTTGAGTCCCAGAGAAACTTTTAGCCAAACATGCATTTATCAATTAAGTTCACTGCTCGCAATATAAATACCAATAGGAAAAGGAAATTTGATCAGTGATTCCTGCAGCCACCTGGTAATGTCGCACCATACATCCCTACTCCACAGAATTCCTTCATGGCAAATCACTTATGTTGTATTCTTACACTATAAACAAGTTGCTTGTTTGTCTTTAACACAAACTAGTTCTTTGGCTGTAAGCTCTAGGCCAACAAAATTCCTATAGAAATAAAACTAGATGAAGTCTGCCCTAAGGACAGCTTTGCTTAGCTTAGCCATGATAAATCTGCAGCACTTTGTCTCTGTTGGGATTTTACACCATGAAAGCTGTGTCTGTCTTTGTGTGGTGAAAACGATTATTTTCTTCTCCATTGGCAGACAACATAAAAACTAAGTGTCTGTGTCTCATTTAATAAGACTAATATTTGTACTCTGTTCCTGTACACATATATGGGAAGAGGTTGTGCAAGGCTTCTACAATAGCAGTGACATTACAGTTAGCTTTTTCCTATTTGTTATCATTTGAGGTTTTTCAATATCCTCAGCAGCATCTCCCTATCTGACAGCCAGCTACAGCATCTAGGGAAAAAGACAAAACACAAAAAAGCCCCAAAAGAGGTTGGCCAGAGACAAGCCAAGGCAATAATATTTTATAGAAAATACAAAACATTTCTGGGTTTGAATTTAGGAGTACGTTTGTCCCCATTTACAGCCCAAGATTGCAGCAATGATTGCTAATAGACCTCTGTGAAGAGTAAAAAATTACGTTGATTAGTTTCCAGCAGTGCCATTTGCGTTTGAAAAAGAGCCTGAAGTAAAATGAGTGTGAGAGCTTGTCCATGCTGTGTGAAGGGAAGAATTCAAATTCCACAGCACGCTGGGGAACCAGACACAAAACCAGTACCTGTGACAAGGGCACCCAGCTGAGTACATGTGTACTGGGCAGCCTGTTTCCTCTGTGCAAACTCTTACCCCTATTTATTGTCCATTTTAATCTGGGAGGGTTTTTCAATGATGTTCAGCTCTTTTTAAATGAGGGCAGAAAAATCTGCTGGTCAAATGGTTGAATGTTTAATGCAAAAACACTTCTTGCCAACAGAGAAATGCTAAATGCAAATAAACCTACTGTTCGTGCAATCCTCCCTGAAAGACACAGATTGATATTAATTTTTCCTAAGATACCGGGGAAATTGATAAAAGAGATCTCTTCTGTTTGGCCCAGACATATCTTCACTTCAGTCACATATTTACTATCTACTAGCTGGCAGAACTCGAATAGAAACCCTGCCAGACCGATGTCAGGGAAAAGGATGCTGAATGTTTCCCAAAGAGAATGCTTTCCTCTCAAGCTTCAGCAGGAAGAAAAGAAGTTGACCACACGGCCTGGGAGCTGAAGAGTACTTGCAGAATACAGAGACATGACGATCTCATGTGGCTCTGGACATACAACTTTGGACTTTCCTTCAGAAGTCTTAAATCATCGGTTTTCCTACCTCCACACTTTTGCAGGATCTGCTCTTCGACCTGTCTGTGACGAAAATCTCACCCCAATAGAACAGGTATACACTATCTCAAAATAATAGACAAGGATACACTTATTAATGTCTGAGAAGCACTCAGGCTCTATGGTGATAAACAGTATTGAAATGCTTAGGTAGGCAACTGAGTATGAAATACAAACAGAATTCAGAACAATCTCACTAAACATGACCTTTTTTTAACTTGTCTTTGCTTTCTTTGCAACCTGCTGCCATGCAGCGATGGCCTCAGCCACTTATTCAGCAAAAAAAGCAAAATCAAGACTTACGTCTCAAATGTCAAAAAGAGGAAAATACAAAACTTCTACAAAATTTGCAAAATGCTTTATCCAACGTGTATACGTGATGTAAAAGGCTTTTTTGCTTTACTGTTCATCTTTAAAAGAAAAGCTTCTTAAAAAGATGTATTCAGCATATCAAACCAAAAGCACAAAAGGTCCAACAACTGCCGTAGGTGTGAAATATTTGAAGAATTAAAGCTGCTCTGCAAACACTGCCAGCAACTGGAACTACTAATGTCCAACCTCCATTGTGTAACAGACACTGGAAGGAACCTTTGCAGTAATGAGCAGCTGAGGAGGGATCTTCATTCCTATCATACAGCTCTCATGCACTGGGATATGTTAATTCAGCCAATCTCAGTCATATGTAATTTAATGATAAAATGTTTCATTTCTCAGCCTGTCCATAGAGAACAGTGAGACTCTAACAATCCTGAATCAGCTGAGGGGCCACACACACACATCAGCAATGCCACCACAGCATCGTTTCCCACCCAAGACCTTGTGCTTAGCAGACCTATCATGTGGGTGCTGTTGTCCTTGTCACCCTGCTCGAGAGGAATATTAGTTTGACACAAAAGAGAAGTGACATTCACAAGCATCAGGGAAGAGCAAGTGGTCTCTGTCCAAAAGCTGGTATAGTTGGAGGATTCCCCTTTCCTATCCCTCTCTTGTCCTCTAGTGATGTGAGGGTGGATGGAAGATAAGCAGCATCCTGATCTAGCTCTCTCCGCCCTTGCCTGTCACTTTATCTTTCTTTTACTTTGAGTGTCCTGCACCAAGAGCACAGAGTGGAGCAAGGAACCGAGCGTGGAGGACATTCGATAAATAAGGCAGACCCTTGGAAGGGCTCAAGCACAGCTGAGAACGGAAAGAACAAATCTCTCAGCACTAGCAGCTTTGGGTTAAGAAGAAGGTCTAACTAGCTCTTTCCTCTTTGTATTGCCATGTGTATGGTACTCTGTCTTAACCCTGTACATTTCATTTCTGACACTATCAAGTACATTTTTGTAATAAGCCCTTTCTAAGAATTGTTGCCTTCACACATACACATAAAAAGAAGCTAAATATTCATCTGTTTTCCATCCTACTGTCCCTGCCTAACAAGGTAGTTTGACAGGCAGAGTGACAATAAAAGTAATGCAGGGTTTTTCCTTCATGCCTGCCTACACACCAGTCACTTCCATGCTCTGGAAAAAGACATTTGCTACCTGCTGTGTTGGTCTGCCTTCTTCCACAGGGTAACTGCCTTGGAGACAGCTGATGCATCTGTTTTTGCTCTTACCTTGCCCTTCACATCGATGGGGTATGATTTTAGGTGTATTTCTGAGTTGTCTCTGGACAGGGCGCACACACATACGCATGTGCATGCACATGCATACATTAACACACACATATTTATGTGCTGGTGTTGAGCTGAATTCTCAGCTTTTCCGGATAAATGTGTACTTTGAGTCTGATTTTCAAAGGTAACTTGTCCTTAAACACACACTTGCACTCACAAACAGTTAAACACAACATAATTGTCTTCACGTTTATAGCCACTTCACCAGACTTAGACACTAATGCTGTGGCAAGGAATTGGGGTCAGCCAATAGTTCACTATATGGAAAATCCAACAAAGCAGCAGCTACACATGAAGACAGCTAAAAGAAAATAGAGTCTGAATATGCATCACACAATCTAAGCTGCACAACCAGGGACAAGAACTTTTAGAAATCTTTAAGGAAAGATTACAACAGAGTTCTTTTCAGGGAGATTTAGGGCTTAAGGCTCCCCATTTCTAGAGACAGCAAAAGAAAAACCATTTATCTTGACTGGTCAGGACTACGTAGGGACACAGAGATCAAAATGACAGGGAAACATGTGCAGACAGAAAGCTGAGAAAGCTGTGAGAGGAGAAAGCGGAACAGGGGCTCTGCGTGCTGCCTGGAGCTGGTATTCCTGTTATCTTTGCAGATATGTTTGTTCAGCAGATAAGCAGCCAACTGAATCTCCATTTAAGAATGAAACTAGTATATTTTCACATCTGACTGCCTGAACCCAAGCAGCCAGGCCATAATTTTGAACTTAAATGTGACTGGCCTCCCTTTAGGACACCAGGAGTGCTGGGCAAGAAAGACAGCCAGTGTGTTGGGAGGTCAAACCCATAAAGCTCATAGAGTTAAACAGATACGTGACTTATACAACCTGTGCTGGAGTCCTGTCACTGAACCATTTTTGGTAAGGTTATGAGTTATTTATTTTCAGAGGGATATGTGTTTATAAGAAAGGCCTCTGCCACTATGGGGACTGCCACCAGTTGCTGGGCAGTCAGATGCCTGCAGCAGAGCTGGCTCTAATAAGCAGTAGCCAAACTAACCTCTCCTACAACACCCACAGTCGCACACAGAACTGACACCAGGACATGCTTGCACGCTAACCCTTGCTCTACTGTTGACCTTCTTCATGGCCTCATTCTACTAGTTAAAAATTTGGCTTTTTTAATAATCCCTGAGATTATTAAAAATCAAGGCCTGATGTAAGAGGTAGCTTTTGCAAATGTTGGTCATTGCTCTTCTGGTTCACTTTTCCTATCTGTGAAATGGGAATGATATTTATTCCACAGAGAGATGATGCATCTGATGCATGAAGATAAACACTGCAGTTACCTCACGTACCAGGCCACTGCAAGGGTGAAATAAGTCTGAGTGTAAACACTACTCTCTGAAAACATTCATTAACAATGTTTAGTCTAAGGAAATCTCTGTGGCCATATGGGCTCCAATAGCCTTATTAATCTGCTTCATTAGCGCCAAGCAGAAA
The DNA here is from genome assembly GCA_008921705.1 of Burhinus oedicnemus. Classification (NCBI taxonomy): domain Eukaryota; kingdom Metazoa; phylum Chordata; class Aves; order Charadriiformes; family Burhinidae; genus Burhinus; species Burhinus oedicnemus. Next base: position 3,319,375 of record VFFE01009212.1, on the reverse strand, counting down.
GCTGCATTTATTAGACTAGTATTCTTTTTTTAAACAGCAGGGGCTTCCCCTTTTCAGTCTGTGCTTCTGTTTGCAGGATTCTCTTTCTCACGTCCCATGTACCTGCACCCCTTGCTATGTACCTTCCCGAACATTCTGATGGTAGACTGATGCCTAATTTCATTCACCTCTCCTTTCCTAATACATATTGTCAAACATGGTTTTCCCTGCAGCAAGGCTTAGTCATGAAATTATCTGGAACTTTTTACAGTGCTATTGCATTTGCATGCTAATCAGCAAAGTCTTAATCTCCCAGCCCAGAAGAATGATCAAGCTGCAGGCTTACAGAAACCCTTTGCTGGCAGGGTTAGGAATCCCTTATTACTCCCCGAGTCCCTCTCCGAGCTTCATTTAATCTATCAGGATTCAAATCTGGCCTTTAACCTCGTTCACCCCCTCTCCCCCAATCCTGGCCAGTATCACAATTTGACCTCCCCAGGTCAATGCCATGGATTTTCTGCCTCCAGATGTTGCTTTCTATTCCCCTGTGCTAATACTGGTTACTCCAAGTATAAGATTGGATTTCTCAACTCATGGCTGAAGCACTGAAAAGAAATGACCATTTTAACAACTCCTGCTCGCTGATGTTAAAGTGATGATATCATTTTACCATCATTCAGGCCTCTTTTAGATCTTGGCACTTACCAAGCTAAACAAAACCCACTTTGATCAGTTCTAACTAGATGATAAATACATATATACACATGTGACGCAAAATCCATTTCTTTGCATGAGATTAATAAACACTTTGTTGAAATGTAGTCCAATTTAACCTTTTTGCTGACAGAAAGAATTCAAAATATTTAAAGGGAAAGGGAAAATTTCCTTGTCCCTAATATAAAACTTGCCTGACTTTGGTTCAGTAGCAAATGTTTGATTTTCTTTAAACATTTTTGCTAGTTACAGTCAACCACCATTTAACAGCACTTTTAAAATATATTTGAAGCAGTCATTTCTGTCCTTGCATTTCATAACTACTGAGTTCACATCACAAGATCTAAACAGAGATCTGAATATTCAAAAGACCTCTGTGTTCAGAATGATGAGCTTAGGCTCATTTCCAGCACAGTTTCATCTAAAGAAAACCAGTCACTGATCCCTACAGCACAGAAAAACTGGCAGGGCACAAGCTTCTGCTGCTTTGGGCTTCTTTCAGTTTGCAGAACATACACAGGATGCTGAGCACTGCCCTGGTGGCTTTTCTGAATGTAACAACTAGAGCCACTGTGGGTTACCGAGTCTACCACCATCTGCATTCCCTGGTTCCCCAGACTAATAACGTGCGTGAAGCTGTTTGCACATTTTTGTTTCATTAATAGATCAGGAGTTTAAATAAGGGAAGAACCATACAGCAATCAAGCTGTGGACTTGGGATTCTTCAGTTCCTGTCTTTGCCCTGATAAAGATTTCTGTCAGGCAGGGTGGCATTCACATGGCCTAACTCTAAGTGTCTAAAAGTTAGTTGCCAAGGGCTCTGAAAGAAAATTCATCTGCCACTGATTCCCCCTCTGGAGAAGCCAATGCCTACAGCTAACTTCTAGATGTTTGAATTCAATGAGATGAATCCCACCTTTGTACCCTGGTCTCCTCCTATAAAACAATAATATTGTCCAGAATGCTGCAGAGGATCTGAAGTCGAATGAAAAAGGTGGCTGTGGACTTTCACTTCATCCAGTTTCTCACCTACAAATGACAGTAATTTTCCGAAATAGCACTGGAGAAAGGACCAAGCACTGTAAGCACTAATCTAAATTTTCCTTCTTTTCTGCTGGAGGAAAAATCTTTGCTGACAAGAAAGCCTCTTGCTCCCCTGGGTGAATGTAGCTCTGGCTCTGTCTGTTGAGACTGACATAAAGATTATTGCTTGAGATCTTGCTCTTTGTGCTGTGGACATCTGGGACAGGGATTAAAGCCACTGAGCTCATTTGACATATGAGAGACCACTGCTACCTTGCAAAAGGGTAACAGACACCATCTGATTGCTTTCAAGCCAGCTGCCTTAAGCGTGAAAGTTCGTGCAACCAGTTTATGCTTATTTAACAAGCATGGTCATTTAACAGATTTGTAATTTCAGTAGGACTGAGCAAACACATAGAAGTTTCCTGTATACAAAATTAAACCTTTAAAAAGCTACGATTTTACACAAGAAATGTTAAAATTAAAACAGATCCATCTTAATACACGTTTTCCCTTGCTACATGTTGAAAATAGCTTTTGCTTTTAATGTATTTTTGTAAGACTTTAAAGGTGACTTCCATCATAGCTGTCCTAGATCATTTCTTCCCCTTTCCTAAATTCTGAGAATTGAACCAGATGCCATTTTAAGGATTGTTAACCAATACTTGTAAGCAACAACTGGCCACACAAGAGAGTCCAAACTCTGCAAAGACTTAGACCAGACGAGACACAGGCCCTAAAAAATGTTAATGTCCCAGAAACAGACCAGGAAATCCACCGACACCTGACTTGGAAAGCAGCTATCCCCTTCCTCTCTTCTGGGATAAGAACTCCCGTCTTCAGCCTTCTCAACAGGCAAATTCATTTGAAAATGGCTGCTTGAGGCTTGAAAGCTAGTAACCTTGGGGAAACGTGGTACTTTTAAGCAATCCTAAGTATTTCTTCATGTATTTTCAGTCCCGGCAACTGACAACCTTAACTGGTGTGTAAAAGCTAATGGACCTCAGTAGGCACCCAGCTGAAATAATAACCATCCCTTGAATATAGAAAAGCAGGAACTCAGAGCATCTATAACAAGTGATTTACCTTGAAAATTAGGATTCATGTAATTGGCATGCTTTTTTCCCACACAGCAGACCCCCATCTCTAAACACATTGGGCCCAATTCTGCTTTCACTTACTTACTCTGTCAAGCTTAGTGGATTTATTCAGGTGGAGGCATGGGGAGAATCATACTTCCTGCATTTAGCTTTAATTTTAAAATAAATGAATTTTCCAGAATAGTGACAGTGTTGACCTTACATATTATCCAAATAGAAATTTTAATGAAACAAGTATAACACTGAGTATAGCCATAATAGATATGCAAATATTGGTCTTTTCTTAAAGGTCTCCCTATCTGGTCACATGGATTTTTCTTGCCTATGTGGGGGTGAATGCAGAGAGCATTTATTAGAAGCAGAGAAGGAAAGGATGGCTGCACAGCCATGGAGAATCAGGCCATCAATTAGATTTTCATTCTCATTTCATGAGGATTCTCCCTTGAACAATTATCACAGGAGAGCTGTAAAATTTGCTGCCTTCTTAATTTCTTCTTGCTGCTAGGTGACAGCATCCACCTTTGCTTTCCACTGGCACTCAAGACCAAGCCCCGCTCCAAGCCAGGCAAAAAAAACTATGCACATTTTATTTTAATTGTGCTTGACTAAACAAGGTATAGGTGTAGGGAAAATTCATATTGATGGTGACTCATCCAAATGTATACAAGCCAATTAAAAAAACCCCAACAACCTGAACCACAACAATGGTGTCTCCCAAGGTTCCCAGCTCCAGCAGACCAAAATTGCATTTTGCTTACTTTAAACCTCAAAGACACTGGAAAGCGAACAGAAGGCGGTAACTTGGCCTAGATTCATGCATAAGAGTACAAAGGTTATAAAATAGAAGGTTTGAAAAGCAATCAGAGTCACCAGCTGAGAGAGGTTTAAAATAACAGCCTAAAATCAGGAGCTTCAAAATAAAAGTCAAATAAAAAAGACCTACTGAAAATAGCTAAAAAATACATGCTCTGAAATCACATTGTCTGTCTACTACACAAAATCAAACTACCTACCTACTACATCTGCCTAACATTTTATTAGACCTTATTGCCTAAGGCCAGATGGTTAAAGGTGTTTAGGTACCTAAAGATGTGGAGAGGTGCCTACTGGGATTTTTCAGTCTTCCTAGACCTCTAATTCCCACTTATGTGGTTTCCATGCACTGTTCTGACTGCATGCAGAGCAATTGCATCACTCAGTACCTCTTAAAATCAGGACTTGTGAATGAGATTCCCTGAAAGCTCCCCTTCCCAGCTTTCATTTTCCACAAAAAATCTGGGTGTACATTTCCTGGTGGAACCTGAGAAGGCTCGAATGCTCCTGAAAACTTGCCTTTTAACTCCCTGAAGTGGTACCTGAGTTGTCTTGAAAACCATCTTCCCCCAGTCATACAAGTGGGGCACTTAAAATCTTTCTCTTCAAAAGAGGGGTGCTACTCTGCGCTCAAAGATGGGTATATTAAAAAATCCAGTGGTTATTCATACACATTTGTATGTAGCAAGTGCATGGAGCGAATCAGAGCAGTAACTATCTGTTATTCACAAATGACAATTGACTGTCATTTGCAAATGATCCTCAGCGTGCAGATCTTAACATTTTTCAACTGTGCTATGGAAGGATGCTTGGGTTAGAGAAGAGTTTACACAGGAGTCCATTAGTAGGACAACATCCTCACAGCAAATGGAGGAGACCTGCAGTGAGAGGACATAGTCTGTCTTCACCTGGGTTTTTATTCATGCTGCCTCTGCCCTCCCTCCCTTTTGGCCTCTTTGGCTCAAGGTACAGGTTTCCTCTGGGATACTCCAGCCTAGACAGCAATCCATGAACTCCAACTGCTACCCAAAGTCAATCCTTCTCTCAAACCCATGTCATAAAAAACTAATTAGTTATAACTACAACACCGACTCATTCTCCCAAAATTCTAAATGCTCATGCTCCCTCCATAGACCAAATTCTCCAGCCATTTCTTAACTGGCCTCTCAGTCCCTCCTGCCGTTTGCTTCCTGATGAACATCCTGCTCTCTGGTGACTCTTCTGGGGATGTTGCTCTTTCCTCCTCTTTGGAAATCTCCCAGGGCCTGGCCTGGGCTCATTTCTCTTCCCTTCTGTGCTCAGTCTCATGGCTCTCTCTTGCCGTTCCACTATCACCTCTATGCTGACAACTCACAAATCTGCCTTTCCAACCCTACCATATACACATAAATCTCTTCAGCACATCATCCAGCATAACCCCCCTGCCAGCTCAAGGGCAACTTGGACAAAATTGAGCACCTTATTTCTTATATCCTCCACCCTCCCCCTTCCTTCCTTTCTCCATTATTTTCTTAATTTCTCCTCCCTCACTGCTTCCCTCCCCTTCTCCCAGGCTAGCAATGTCAGCACTACCTTTTATTCTTCTGCCGCCTCCTTCCCACATGCAACCTGGTAAGATTTAGTGAACTCTCTTCTCCATGATATTTGACCCTTTCTTTCAGTCATATCAACTCAAACTTTGCCTATGCCCTTTTCATCTTCACAACTTTACTATTCTACAACTGCAGCCTCCTCCCTCCCTCCAGGCTGTTTAAGATCCATGATGTTTCCCCTCCAGCCCATCAGTCAGAACTTTGTGCTCCTTCTGTACAGTGTTTCATTGACTTCTATTGTAACAATTTTCTAGTTGTGTGTCTACAGCTCTGCCTACACAAAAACCCTCCCTTCTCCTATATTCTTTTTTCTTCCTTCAGTTTGCCAGCTGGGGCAATCCTGGCATCCATGCCTCATGCTATACAAAGCACATTCTCTGTGCTTCATAGATTCCAAATAACAATGTGCCTTTGTCTGTCCAAAATAGAAAAGCTGCAACAAAAGAAATTTTGTTTTATTTTTGAAGTGTGGATTGGCTGGAGCTATTTACTATCTCCAGAAATCCTTTCCTGAAGTATGACAGCCCATGTTGTTTGGAAGCAAATGTAATGGTAGCAGGTAAGTTTTATTGTAAGAATTGTTCCTCACTCCTGCAAAATGAAGGTAACAATGCACCAAGACTTTTTCTAGCTGTAAAGCTGCAGGTGCTCGGTGTAATTCCATGTATATTCGAATTTGTGTTGGAACATGAGTGTTCTGTCATGGCACTCTTGTATAGGAAAGGGGAGGGGAAATATTTAGGGTGCATCTGAGTCAAAAGAGGTGCTCCAGCATCATCCCTGGGAATGTTAGCATCAACAAAAGCCACGCTAGGCACCCCTTCCCAGAGCAGATGGCTCACGTGAGGCAAGGTATACAGGATGACATCCTTTTATTTCTTGGAGCAGGCAGGCAAGAGATTGGGTCTCAAAAATGTACGATAAAAGGGACATGCCATAGCTCCTCCTGTTTGGTTAATCAAACTTTTCATTTATTTGGCTATTTTTACAAGATCCTGAAAAGAAAATATTTCATTCCAAGGTCAAAGAGAATGCTTTGTATTGTAGTAATTAACTTCCTGGTTTTCATTTCAGGATGAAAAACATTAGATCTACTTTGGTTTGAGCCACACCAAATTTATTTCCTCCAGATTTACTCTTTGGTTGCCACCAAATTGAAAAGCGAATCCTTAGCCCGTTAGATGAAAGCCAACGTGTTTTGCTCCCATTCCTCGCTAAGAGTACTTTCAGTGGGGCCTTTTCATCTCAGTGGTATAAAAAAGACTTTTTTCTCAGTTCCGTCTGGATCCCTTCCAAGTGTCTCTCATTTTTCATTCTTTCTCTGAAAAACAAAAAAGGACCCTCTGCAGAAAACTATTCTCTAACCTCTCCTTTGAGTACCTTCCCAACACAGTCAGTTCACTGGATTCTCTGTGCTTTTTGTATTTCCCAGTAGGAGATGGCTTGGAGTCTCACATTCCCCTCGAGTGCCCTATGAATTCCTTCTCCTTATTCAGGGCATTGAGCTGAGTTCTGTGCAAACTACCCCATCCTACACCCTAGAAAAGGGCCTGTTTTGCCCTTAACGGTTCCTTAAGACTTTTCCAAAATAAAGCAAAAGAAAAAAAAATCTATTGCATTTTCTCAAAAAGAAAAACCAGTCAAAGCCACAGTTTCGCATATCCCTATAAGCCTGCAGCGATTCAAGACCTATGAGGTTTCCCGGTGTACTTAATGGCTTTCAAAAGACAAAGGCATTTTGTCCATATCTAGGGGAAATCCTGTGAACCTTCCCATCGGTGTCACTGGGGTTGATGGGAATCCGTTTCTGGGGAAGGAATGGCATATAAAAATTAACTCTTAACGCAACCAGGTTTTAGCCCTTTTCAATTCCTGAGAAAAGCTTCCAAGTTCATATCAGCCTCTCCGGTGACATCAGCAAAGGAAGAAGCCCCCCATTCCCGCAAAACAGAAATCATTTGTTCTGGTCAGAACAGAAGCAGAACTAACAGCAGGGAAGAAAACAAAGCTGGGTGCTTTCACAACCATTGTTACAGGCGTTCCCAGATCCTGCACGGGTCACAAAGCAAAAATGAAGATGTTTTGCACAGACAGGTGCAGGCACTGCTGTGATTAATCAAGCCATAATTAGGGACCTGTCGGCAGGCACTAAATATATGTTCTAGGGCTTCAACCCTCTTAGAAATCTGTGGATGGAAAACTTGCCAGGCAGGAAATTTATAAAAACATTGAGTCTTTAGATGATGAATGCATACAAGAAAAGAAACTTTCCACCAGGCTATGATAATGACAAGTCTTTCTATTGCTTCACATCTATAATTTTTTTCTTTCTATTTCTCTGAGTTTATTCAAGTATTTTAGTATCAATTGACTACGTAGTTTAACAGATAAATCCTACCCTTCAGTAAAACAGACACAATTTCAGCATCTGCAGAGGAGTAGTGGCTTTACTGTTTTGCATTAAGCCATGTACCTGCAACAGTCTGTGGAAGCATCAGGGGGTTCAAATACACTCTGAGAACAAAATGGGTCTTCTCTTCCACTGCCCTCACCTTACATATCCATTTGCACCTGTGCAAAGGTAAAATACATCCATTTCTCAGTGAGCAGAAGGTAGTTCAGTGGCATTTTATAATCTACACATGAATTAGTGCAAAGTCAAGGCTTGAGATATTGTACTTCTTTCTATGTAAATGTAAGACAGGGGCCTCCCTTCCCAGAGCACTACATCAACCTGTGGCTGAACTGATCAGTACTCCCCGCGGGAGAAACTCAGGTAGTTGGTACCCATGGAGGGAAGAAAGACAGGCAACTAAGTCTTGATCAGACTTGAGAAGTACCATGAGACAGGGCCAGGGGAAGCCCATAAAATGAAACAAGGCTATCTGGGGAGTCTGTGCCAGCTAATGCTGCCCTGTTCAGGATAAAGCAGCTGTAGGGTCGATGTCACTAGTTTACAGCCATGCCTCTGACAGATTTTAAGTCTTCACATGGATATTCTCCTCTCTCTGTTCCATACAACACATTTCTGTCCTTATATGAACTAGTTTCTTTACATTAGAAGCCATTTCTTTTGGACTGCTCTGAGATCCATACACATCTCAGTTACAGCAGCTCACAGATGAACTCTCAATAGCACGAAGGTGTAAAGTGATGAGTCAGTGCTTAACAAAATGTCCAACCATCCAGCTTCTCAGCAGGGTTTTGTAGCAGGTGCTGACTTTCCCACTAATGCATGTTGCTAAATGGAGAGGACTGGTTAGTTTGAACCTACCTCAAGTACGTCTTTATAAACTGAAGTCGCTTTTGCATACACTTTCGATATTAAAATATATGCTGTCATGTGTGCTGACACCTTGATTTGGAAATACAGAGGCTGTGGGTGATGTGATTAATATCATGATTGTATTATACAATGCTATACTATGTAACACTACAACATTAAATAAAAAGGGATTCCAAGAACTAAAATGCTCCTCTGGACAGAAACCTAACCTACAGACTCATTGTCTGGAAATTCTGTAGTCTGAACATTTGTGCATTTCTTTCTCTCAATGATCAATTACTCTACCAAATTTACAGTGTTTTATTTCAATGGGATATTGGCTAAAATTTTTTGAGGAAGGCAAAGTGTTAGGTGTCTGATTGAGCTCAGCGTTATTAAATGCGAGGGGAAGTCATCTAATGTCTGTTTAATTGTAGCTGCCTTTGGTGAGTAATATTGATGATTAATCAATTGACCAAAGAGGACAAGCTGAGAAGGGGAATAAGGGTGAATCGATGTGCAGGAGAGGATGTGAAGTAAGATGGACTCTGAATCGATGGTGTTGCTACTTGCTCAGTTAGGCTGGCGATTGGGATGTGCCCTCTGCATGAGCTCACGAGCAATGCAAAGAGGTTGCTTCACAACAAAGACATTTCACTGCTTTTTATTTATATTGATTTCCCAGTGAAGTGTGTCTTGGCATTAGGGATTCCCACAGAGCTGGGAAGAAAGATCAGCTTCTTTCCTCAGAGGGTCAAGAAATCCTGAGTGATGAATCTTGTCTTCTCAGAAAAAGAGACGGGAGCAGAGGTTTGGCTTTAAGTTGCCTACTAGAAAGGAAGAACTCAGTGTGTCATTAAATGGAAGGAAGATATAAAAGTATATGAAACTGACAAGTTGGCTGGGAGGGAGGAATATGTAAAAAAAATCTGACCAAAAGAAAGACTGATGAGGTCACCACTGTTAAAAGGAGTATTATCTGATATGGTGAAATTTATTTTTGTATTTATTTAGGGCTTCTGAAGTTGAGATGTGCTTTCTGTAGGCACCAAAGCATCACAGGCATACAAGCTTTCTTCACACCCCATGCCCAGCTAAGGAGTAAACCCGTGAGCACAGCTGGATGAAGTGCTGTCCTCTGCTGGAAGGAATTCACACGGCTCAGCTGTGTCAGAGTCCTTGAGTCAATCCTTGAAAGAGAAAGTCCTGTAACTTAGTGACTGGTAACTTAGTGCCAAAGCAGGAGGGATGGGTGCTCCACTGGGCAGCACTTCAATTCTGAACTTCTGTGTATTAACTCTGAAAGATGTGAAGCAGTACGTGGCTTTGAAGTTGTTTCAAGGCTTGTCCCTCTTTCTTACCGATGGGGAAATTGAATTAAATACAGAATAAATGGCAAAACTAAGAGTATCGCAGACATCCAAGCTCCTAGACAGTATTCAAACAGCCAGACACCACCAAGCCCTGCAGCATTAGATTGGAAAGAGCCTCAGTAATACTGATAAATCATTTAGATATTGTTAGAAATGAAGACATTGTTAACATTGAACTCTGCCTTGCTGCTTTCCTGTACTTACTGTAAGACTTGGTTGGTTTAAAGGAGAATGTATGTTATACTGCAGATAAATCAGGCTTGTGAGTAAATACGCTTCCCAGAGGAGCTCATGAGAACAAGCAGAAAGGGCTTGGGACTTTTCCTAGATTCTATTGCCAGGTGATATTCAAACTGGATAATCCTGAGGACTCACATGTAACTTAAATCTTGCAGAGTTAGTGTGTTCATGCCTCATTAGTACTACATGGAATATTTCCCCATATCAGTATGTGGTAATAGACAATAAACTTCACCTTTTAAACTGCTCCTGAATGTCATAACATAGCCACCTATCTTACAAACTAGAACAAATGAATATGTATATTTTTCTCTCGTTTCTGTTTCCCATCTGCATGAAACATATGCCATGTGCAGTGATTCCAAAAGATCAGAACAGGGTCTATAGTCCACATGCTAAAATTCGTAATAAAATATGCATGATAAAACCTTGCAGAGGAAACCACATTTCAAACCAGGAAAAAAGCCCTCCTTTTTAATGAGGGTTTAATTAATGTCAGATGGGCTCAGTTGGTAACATTCTTGCCTCTGGTGTAGAAGGTCGTGGTTTTGAGCCCTACATTAGGCTCTGGGCTCATAACCAATGCTGACACTGCAATGTACTTCTGCTACACTGTTAGAGGTTCTGACCTTCAAATGAGGTGTTTAAACTAAGATTCCTCCTGCTAGTCTCTGGTGGTTCTTCCAGCTGGAAGCTAAAGATATCCTGGCACTTTTTAAGCAGCACAGGGAATAGCCCTTGCATCCTAACTTACCCTTGCTGAATAAAGTAGGTTATAATATACAAAGCTGCAACTGTCAGCCATTACTGTTGACAGTTGACAATAAACACTAATGAGACTGCTCTGTTTATTTATGTGCTGACTCCACTTACTATAGAGGAAATGCTCACTGCTTTGTCATAAAATGGTGAAGGACTTTTTCTCAGTGTCGGAAGAGGAGAAGTATAGGGAAGACATTAAAATAACATAAAAAGGGTTGATTTCCAAAATGAGAATGTCCCGTGTATTTTCCAAGAAAACTGGTACCACTTAGAATAGGCTAATATTGTAGGCAAGGAGTGACAGGGGAGATAAGAAAAATGTGAGGCTTATGAAGTAGATAACAGCTGTTTCAAGACTTCTTGCAAACTATAAGTTGCATTAAAATCAAGCCTGACCTTCAGCAGCAATAGGGTTAAAAATCTCAGGAAAATTATTCATGAAATAGCAGTCAGATTGCTATCAATCTATGCGATCCTGTTAATCAGCTGAGTCATCACAAAGGACATCATCTGGAAATTAAGATCTTTATGATCTGTCCATTCAGACCATCACAGATGATTTAGAACTAAATATCAGAACTGCTCCATTTCCAGCCTTGCCAATTCTCCTAGCCCCTGCCCTCCTCCCCTCCTCCAGCCACACACATTATTTTAGAACCAAAAAACGTTCTGATTTCAGCTCCAAGATAACTCTCTTACCTAAAGTAGAATTGAATTTGCACCTTAAGGGAGAAGGCACAAATATGGTTCTTAAAAACAAAGTCTCTTTATGAAAAGTATTAAGCTAGTAACAGAGAAAAAGCAACAGCATATCCCAGAACTTCATCTTGGTGTTTCTCACATGCTCCCCTGGGAAGTTTTGCTAGACCCACTTAAAAATATTAGATATCTAAGCTATTGAACATTCAAACCTAATAGAGGCTTCCTAACATGAACCTTACTGTTTGTGCTTCTGAAGTACCCTGGTGTCCCCCGAATGGCAGTCACAATGGTGTGCTGTAGGACGAATAATCCTAGCAGTATACCTTTCAGCAACATCAAACTTTTTCCATTTAGTCTAGCTTGGCTTGGGAGGAAAACAAAACGGGTCACAAAATAAGCTCGTATACACTGTGCCTCCCACAAAACAACTTGTTGAGAATAACCGAATATAGCACAGCAAGCCAAAGCTGTGATTATCTAGAATCTGGTTTACGTCTGGGTAAATAAAATACAATCAATTCACATATAGAAATTTAATTGGATTTACTTGTAAGACATCCTATCTCCTCCCTTTTGTTCACTCTGCTGGGCCTACTGCCACTTGAGTAGAGAAAACTTGAAGTGATGCCATCTACCTTTATGAAATTACTTCTAAGATATTTACAGAGGCTCACTTCATGAAGATGGACTTTTTCTATTTTTCATTAAATCACTTCTGGTCTTCAGGCAACAATTTTAATGTTAGAAAGGCCGGAAAAGTAATTTATGGCTCTGAAAATCAGAGAAACTTGAAAAGAGCATACGTTTTTAAAGAAGAAGGTAAGCTCCTGTGGAGCCCAGCCGAGCTCCCAGCCAGCCTCCCATGGGTATTCAGTCACAATGCTTTCGTACGGTTGCGTTATTCGAGACGCTGAGTAGTGATAGTATTCTAATTTCTTACTTGGCTGATAGCATCTGTAGAATTCTAGATACAGTTGGTCTTTTCTTGGAGCAGGAAAAAGGGCTTTAGTGGTTGCTTCCAACTGTATTTCCTGTGATTTTATATGCAGTGTAACGTTGAATCAGTTTCTAAAAAGTGTGAGGTTCAAGCACAGAGCTGTACTGCATGAACACAGAACTTAAATGTCCAATTACAGAAGAAAAATTAATCCTTGACTATTTAAGCTAAACTGGTTGAGTGCAAATAACATTATTGCTGTCAGAGAGGAAACTTAAAAGCAGGTTGCTAAAGCCACACGCTGCCCTTCTGAGCAAGGCATGCACCTAACAGCATGGGGCAGGATTTGGCCCCTGTTGATAAAACTTCTGACTGGCCAGCTTGCATGGGCACCTCGTGTGGGATTTATCACGCCTAATATTCTTAATCTAACTTCAGCAGGGCATCAAGTCTAAGTTAGCTGTTTAGGCTCTCACTATACTTAGTGAAAAGAGGATAGGCTCCTCCCCAAAAGACTTCACAGTCTTAAAATGAGTGACATGAATCGCTCTACATAGCTCTCTTTTTTCGCCTCTGGCTCTAGAGGAAATTCAAAAAACTGAATGAAGACTTTAATGACAAGTCTGAAAACAGCACATGTCCTTGGTCCCATATTAGAGAGATGCTATTGAAGATAAGGCAGGAAATTATGAGTAGAAAATGTTGCCCTTTCCTTATACTCTTTACCATATAATGAATTAAATGTAAAAATTAAAATGAAATACGGGAAACTTACAGGATTCTCAGATTTGGACACTTGCCCCTTTCAACAGTGACTCTCAGACTAAAGCTGATGGGATCGCTAGGGGTTCAAAGATCTACTTTAATCCTTACAATGTAGTCACTTTTAAGCAATGTCACATCCTGCTAAACTCCAGCCAGGGTTTCCCAAGGCTTTTTAGACATCGTAGCTATAGCAACAGGAACCCAAACAACTCTGTTCCCTACATGACATGACTTTGTTGGGTGTTTCTTACAGTTGGTATTCAACTGTGATCAAACGTACAGGTGACAGCTCTGCTGAGGAGGTATAACACACACACAGCAGGACCTAATCAGGCTGCAAAGTAACCTGAAGAGATTAGAGCAGTGGGAGCTGTAGGCAATACAGGCGAATTCAGGAGCAACGCCAGTCCCACACCACACAGTGAAGAAATCAATTGCATTGTCACAAAATGAAGATTAGAAATAGGAGTTTCTTCCTCCATCAAAGTGAGTAACATTAATCCTTTTTATTGTGTTCTTTTATTGAAATGTGCTCTGGCTTTTCAGGCGGGTAGATGCTACGCTTGTTACAATAGACATACGGAAGTGCAAAATAATATTTCTTTGGTGAAAATATATAAATGGTTCAAGAATCTCTGCTTTGGTGACTTTTTTTGAAGGCTGCTGTCCTCACCCTGCTGTCATGGCTCACTGGCACTACTTCCAGCAATGAACAAGGCAGTGTCTTGTGTCCATCTCTTGGGAAAAGATATTTATACAAGTATCGATTGAGCAGACTGAAGGGCAGGCAGACTGATAGCTGGCCGCGGTGGCAAGACACCTTTTACAGTATGGCCCACAAACATGACAGTGAAATCTTTTTTATTCCTTAACCTCACCTCTGTCAGTGCATTTTAAAGTTACAAGATTTAGCATTTGATTGCTACAGTGCGTTTAACAGCTATATGCCAAAATAAAAATATATTCAAAAGTGTTTAGAATAAACAAAACCACGAACAAAATCTCAAGTTACTTAATCGTTCAACCATTCATTGGTATCCCTCTAACAAACCTTCAGTGCCTGTTGCTTAGACATTCTTCTTAAATGGAAGCTCATATTGCAGTTGAGCAGTTCTTCCCAGGCTGTGGGAGCATGGCCAGAGGCTGAAGAGACTCCTGTCTGGAAGACGTAGTCACTTCTAGGTAGAATATGGGGCAAATAAATGAAAAATAGTGTTCTTTTTTTTGAGAGGAGAACATTCTGTTTTCTAAGGTTTCCATTTAAAGCTTTTTGTTTAGAATCAAATGGCTGCACATTCAAACATCCAGGCCTGACCAGCAGTCTGAAAAAGACTGATTTCATTGTCTGCCCACAGCTGTGAAGAAAAGACATGCATACATCCTTGGAAATAGGAAAAAATGGAAAGAAGGTATTATCTCCAGAAGGAAAGGAAAAGCACCGCAGAAGAATTTTCTTATAACAGCAACATTTCTGAAGATGGCTTCCCAGTCCCAGGAGAACTATTTTAGCCACTTTCTGAGAGAAGAGAATGCCTTTCCCCCCTGTAAGTGCAGAAAAGAGACCTCTGGAAAAGCGCGTGTACTAGAGCTAGGAAGCTGATTCATGCTAGCAATGGGAGTGGTACTACCAGAGATAAAGGCTGCGGCACTTGGAAGAGCTTTGGTAGTATGACAGTCTCTTAGTACTGTGATTGGCTGTCAACCATACTTTTCAAGATATGGAAATAAGAAAATTACTGGTACTCAGCTACAATGTGAAGCAATAGGAGACAGAGACTCGCTCCACAAAGTCCCCATATCCCTTTTGCCTCTGTTGTTAATCTCATAATGCAAGGAGATCACAACCACCAAGGTCCAGGATTAAATCCTAAATTGCACTAATCATCACCCTCATCAAAATGACACTTTTTGATTTTAATTTTAAAATTGCATTTTCAAGAACAAATTTATCTGCGTTTCAGTTTGAAAAAAGTAAATCATTTGGCTAACCTTACAATTGTTTTTTATGCATTTTTCCTTTCTTCTGTTCAGGGGAAACCTGACAATTCAATTATTCATCTGGTTCTAGCTTTCAAAACAATAGTTCTCAAGTAGCAAAAAAGCTACTTTAATCAAGGCCTTTAATATGGAGTCTGCTGTCAGAAGAGACATACAAAAGGTCAAAAGATTGAGTCAAATTATCATATTTTTAAGTCCTTTTTAAGAAATCTGGATCCTGAACAATAGGTAAAGAAGGGCTGCAGAACAGGGCAGCTGATATACTACAGAACATCCTAGAATACTTCTAAGTCCTTCCCAAATTACAAATGAAGATATGCTAGTGCCTGACATCACTGTTGCATAAAAAATACTGACCAAATCTCAATGCATTCAATTACGTGGCTTCAATATAATGTCTCAATGTAGATTCCACAATACAATGGCATGAACCCACTCATTAAGTATAAGCACTACCCGACCTGACTCTAATGCAGCAAATAATACCAAAGTGGTCATAATTACAACATAAAACTCCTGTTATGTTGTGATTAATTTATTCTTCGTTCATGTTTGCAGCTAATGAAAATAACTTACACTGATTAATAATGCCTCAAAAGTTCACTCCAGTGAAGAACAGAACAGGTGTGGCCAGTGTGCCTATTATCTAAATTGTCCTGGAGATGAGTTTTAATTTGCCATAAATACTTTATGCTGCATCCTTTACTACTGTATTATTCATTTTCTAGCAAAATGTGAGGCACGTAGTCTCACATGGGAAAAGACTGTAGATGGATATTAGCAAGGACTTTTTTCCCTTTCCAGTCAGCCTCCAGGGTTTTCTCAAAAGCAGGAAAGACTGCTGTTACTGAGAGAAAGTGGCAAGATCTCCAAGAAGTATGTAGGAAATATTTTTTCCTCTATTGGGAAATACTTCAAGATCTTTTAGTTTTGTCAATCCAGATAAGAATAGAAAGTCAAAATGTGAACTATAGACGCAAATAAATTCCTTTTCAGTCCTGTGAAACATTTCATTTAGATGTCAAATATTCTTACAGTTACTTCAATAAAAATTTCAAAAGGAGTCATCATTTCACACTAAAAACCCCAAAAACCTATTAATTTTCAAAAGTATTCTATATTAAGTTTTGGGTTTCTCCTCAAAACTTTACCATAAAAACAACTATGCCCTAATAAACTGCCACATCAAACACTTTCCATCATGCTAAATTCTTGTCATACTGTGATAATACAGAAGCCTTTTGGGTGATTTGTTAATGCCAATTGTTCCTTAAAGTACCCGCAAACTCAACAACAACTTGAACCTCTCGCTCTGTTCTTCCTCAAATAATTTAACTCTTTCATCTTTAGGCAGCTCACAGCAGAACAGTACTTCCTGGTGAACACACCCCTGGGCAAGAAAATGATCCACTTTCTCCAGGAGAAAGTTCTTGACTTAATATTAATTTATCCTGACAAAAAGCACATTAGACCTAGCTCAAAGCACACTGAAGTTATTTGGAAGGTTTTTCTATCTGATTATCTGGATCTAAATGGACTATCTAATAAAATAAAATAAAATAAAATAAAATAAAATAAAATAAAATAAAATAAAATAACAAACCTGATGGTTCCTAACAAACAAGGAACCTTCAGTGATGGGGCTCAGAAAATGTATTACAGTTTAGACCTTACAAAGCACTCTCAAATCTCCTGGTCTTTCTCCTGTCCTGCTCAGATCTTTCTCCTTCCCCTACCCTGAAAAATATGTGTAAGCAACCTTGCCTACCCTTAGCAGTGTATCACAGAGTCCATCCTTGTAGCCGGTCTGCAAATCTGCGCATCTCAGCCATGCTGCCTTTGGAGGCAGCTAGGAAATAAATAGATAATAACAACAGCAAAAAAAAATGGAGTCCAGGATCCTGCTCCAGTCCTACTGAAATTTGTTTCTTTTGAGCTAAGGGTGTAGGTCTCCTGTATGATCTTTTGCAGAATAACTGACAAGAACAAAGCCCACAATTATTAACCTTTCCACTTGTTCCCATAGTTTATTGTGACAAGACAATGCAATAAGCTTGAAGGTAATCAAAAAGCAATTTTGTAGTAGTGAGCTTAAAATGACAAACCTTTCCTTTTCTAAATAAATCACCATTATTCCCACATGGTCCATGCTTGACAAGTTTGTTTCCTTAGTAACAGAGTACTTAAACAGGGTTTGTGTGCAAAGATTATACCTTTAGCCACAGAAGTGAAAGAGGAGACAATAGGACAAAAAGTGCTCCACCCACCTAAGTCTGTGATTTAAATATTTATCAGCTGGGTAATGACAGAAGACAAGGATGTGCAGAAGCCCAGGTATGCCTATTCCATCCATGCATTTTGCGCGCTTAGTGGAGTCTATGGACTCTGAGGGGTTTTCAGACTACAGTGCCTAAACTGAATTTAACACTCCCTGATGTTTGTTCAATAGCTCACCTAATGTTGAGGTCAGCTGTCTTATAAATTATTGAGCAGATTAACAGTGTTAGGACTACAATATAAATAAAGGGTATGCACCAGACAAAGAAGACATACAGTGTGTCTGGCTCAAAGACAAAAGAGTGAACAGACAGAAGAAAAGATTAATACGCTGTGGGTACATTTAAGAGCTTTCTGCTTTGTTTTGTCAGTAATTAAATGACTGATTGCTTTGTAATAGTGAATGTGTTTGACTCTGGATACACAAAACCTGATGTTATGCGGTACAGAGCTCAGTCCGCTGTTGGAGAAAATCCTTCAGCCCACTCTGTTTGTCGATGCCTAATAAATGCCTAGTTCCCTTCCATCAAATGTAGACAAATCAAGTAAACACTGAATGGGTAGGCCTTTGAAAAATTTAGCTTTCTCTGTAATTAAACAAGGACAGCTTATCTAACAACAAGTTAAGTTGGTACAAAGCAGATGATTGATTTTAAGTCTTCCAGCAATTTTTTAATACATTTTCCCTCCTGTCAGCCGATGGGTTTCAAATTCCCCATGATGAGCAAATGCCATAAAAGGCCCTACACAGCCGGCATGCTGATAACCTGAAATCAGATATTATATAACTTACCATTTTTACAGTCCTAGATTCAAGTACCAGCCACCGATATACAAAACACACTGAGCCAATGACTATAAAAAATCCCCCATGTATCCAAAATACCATGCCCACTTTCCTTCTGACCTGACCATTTCAGCAGCTGTCCCAAAGAACCAAATCACAGTAGTTTGTCAAGTGCCAAGTAATTTAATGTGTTGGAAGACAAAGAAAAGAAAATGGAATGTTTCCAGTTATTGCATCAACATCAACACTTGGAAGGCAGTGTTGCTTGCTAACTGTAAGTAGCAGAGCTTAAGATCGTTTCTGCAGAGAAATCCTCTGAGTGAGTTTAAGTCCAGATTCCAAACTTAATTTCAAATAAAGCTGGTGAGATTGTAATGGTGATGAATTGTATCTGTTGTTTACAAGTACATTTCCTCATGATATGCAAAGAGATGTTTATAAATGAATATTAAACTTGTGATTTATAGAAAAGTAAGGCAGTATACATTCTAGCAGACATAGCTTATTTTAAACTTCAATCAAAAGCAACAGACTCCAACATTCATTATGACTTGAAGTATTATTCATCAAAACTTCTAAATTACCAGGAAGAACAGAAGTTTTCACGCATTTCCTTACACTTCCCAGCAGCCATATAGCTTGCTCACAGGTTTGAATAGGTTCCTCAAGATTACAAAATGTGCTGCTCCTACCAGAAATATTGCAAAACACTACTGGTCAAGAGATGACAAGATGGGTGATCTGTTGAAGGTCCCCTGATAGCTTATTGCAATGAATGAGGGGATGAATATTGATAGTTAAGTTACTTTTGAGGAGAGATTTATTCCCTTCATCAAAGTCATCTGAAGTGTAGACATGGGAAGCATTTAGGCAATTCACTTTTGTTCAATCAGGAGTTTTTTCAAAGTGGCCCAGAAAACAAGGCTCATATGCCAAAATGTAAGAGCTCCAGATGAAATCTGAAGATCTGGTGGTTTTTTTAATTACTGAGAATTACCAAGAACAGTTGAGACAGACCACTTTACTTAGTTTGTTATTGGCTTTCAAATAGTGACGATAACTGTGAGTCACTATCAGAGATATTAGTAGCGTAGGAATCTTAGTCCCACAATCAAAAAGCTGTTTTCATGTCTCCTGCCTCCTGAGCACCCACTCTCCCTCTTGCATCTTTTAGTGTAAACAACATTCAATATTGAGATGTAGGATGAAAATCAATATGGAGTTTTGCTAGTAAAACAATTTTCCTCTATGCATGGGAAATAATGAGCCCTATTCCTTTAACTCTGGAAATTAGGCTGTCTTTTTTAAAATGTACTGAAATATAAAACTTGCTAAATCTAAATTACCGGCTTAATAACATATTTGCCCAAACATTCTTGGATGAAATATCAATTTGGAAGAGGTGCCAGATTAGATTCATCAGAAAACATGTTGCAGAGTAATTTAGAAAATATTAAAATGTCAACTTCTCTCCAATCCTCCCTCTGAAATGCAAGAGAGGATATTGTTCAGCTCACTAATTCTATAGTGTTGTTTTCTTTTCCCTTCCCCCACATTATGTTCTCTTCTAATTGTCTCCTGCTACAGGAGAAGAAGAAAATTATTCATTATTAAATGTTTTTGATGATTTCTTTGCCTTTACCCTCTCTGATCAGGAGTGAAACTTTCGCCCCAAGTACAACTTCTATTTTCCCAAACCATGTACAGAGATTAAAGTCTGATTTCTACACACTCAGTGAGAACCTAGCAAAATGAAAAACGGTTGCACAATTTTAAAGAAATAACATTTTCATCTTCCATCTTTGACAACCCAATGTCTATCAAGTCTTTCAGTAAGAAAGTAGCATTCTGCATTACAGGACTGAAGTGGCTAGATATATTTGCAAAAAAAACCTTACTGTTTGCACCAATTTCAAGAAATGCAGTGCAGATTTATGCATTCCCTACTGGCAATTTGCATTAGCAATAATCAGATGAAAAAGCACGAGCCTGCAAGAATGACATTTCCTCTGCGTTTAAGAAACCAAGTGTGCAAAGCTATTTTCTAACATTTTTAAAAGATTTCTTTTATCCTATCTATGATGGTCAAAGGTAACTGCAAACAACCTATTTAACCTGCTAAGCAAAGACTCCAGGTTACCATTCCTGACTCTTCTATAGTTTTCCCGAGTGATCTTTAGTAGATTACTTACTTTATCTTTAAACATGAATATTTATACCAAGTAACTCTACAGAGTATTCAGTAGGGGAAGGACTACACCAACAAAGTAAATTTTTAAGCATGGAAAGGATAATCCACATTCAGATGTCAAGGTCATCAGAAAGCCTATGAACTGTACTGGCAGGATTTAACCTCTGCCAGCTAGATCCTGAAACAATTGGGAAAATACTAGTCCTGAATCTCTGATCCTTTGACTGCAAACTACTGATGCCAGTAATTCTTAAGTGTCAGGAGAGATCTCTCATCCACATATTGACTGAGCCTATTCTCACTTTGCTGATAAATCCTGGAAAAATTCTGACTCTGGGAACAAAGTACCTTTCTACCACAACCCATTTGTGCCATTGCCTTCTGGCACTGGCAGTGCCCCTCCTTACTCTGGACTCCAAACTTTAATCTGTACTAGACTGTACTAAACTTGTACCCACGATGGATACGCCCCCATCTCAGCATCACCCACCCCCACCTCTCAGCAGGTCTGTCTAACTGCCATATTGAGTCCAGCCCTGGAGTGGGAACACAGGGCTGCTCAGGTCTTCATCTACTCCGTGGCAGGCGTACCTTTGCCCTAAGCAAGTCCTGTTGCAGAAAAGGCAGCAGCCTAGTTTTAGGACAATTGTTAGGGTGCCAAAAGGTCTGTTCTGAAAAACCACTGGCACAGAAGGAAGAGTTAGCATCCATATTCAGGCCTTTGAACACTCAGTTGCCAAGTAGCAACTTCAATGTCCCATGCAGGGTTTTGTAGGCTCCTGTGGTAGGAGCTTGCCCCTCTTCAGGCAGCGGGGAATAAACTGCCTATGATGGGTACCACTCAAAGACAGAAAAACTGCTAAGGAGCATTCCCTTTGCTTGCTGGCCAGAGAGAGGACAACAACTTGAAGTTTGGGTGCCCTGCTTCATCTCTTATAAGACCACAGCCAAAGTCTTCTATTTACCCACAGAGACATCGGAGATCTTCTGCAAAGTTGTGCTTTAGATCTCAGCCATCGTAACTGTACTTCACAAGAAATAAGGTCTGTGACAGCAACTGAGGTTTATAGACAGATCAGTGGCATCAGGCTATTAATTACCTACTATCTGTAAGTCTCTTTGAAATGCAATGTGTAAGCTCTAAGCATTAGTAATAAATTCTCAGTTACCATCCTGATGTGCAGTTCAAATGGTTAGAATAAACTTATTCTAGTCATTATTCAAATCACTAGAATAAACTGTAAAATCTTAGAATAGCATTATTGAGTGTCTGGCTGGAATCTAATATCTTACAACTTAAAATAAAAACCTGAAAATATATTCTAAATGCAACTGATATGGTGGTGTCTATCTGAATTTGCAGAGACCTTGAGACAATAATTCTGAGAGATGTGAATATCCACAGCTTCCAGACTGGTTACTTTGAAGGTTCACCAAGAGGACTAGCATACACATGGAAGAGCACACTGACAACAGTGCAACCAGCCCAATCCAAATGGACAATTTTCAGCTAGTGGGGTAAATCCTGGGTCTCCCTGCTGCTCCTGAAGTCAGCTCAGTGAGCATAAACTACAGGAGGATACTGCAATGCTGCCTCTGCTAGGGAGCACTGCAGCAGGGAAGAATCAGACAGACTTACGAGGGCTGAATCATTGCAGAGACCTATATTCTGTAGAGTCCCTGATGCCCTGAATTGCTTTAGTAATCATTTTAGGCTCAACTCCTTTTAGTGAGTACTTCACCCTTCTGTGCCAGCATTTCTTATGCAGATATACAATTTTAGATTAATTTCTTGATTAGAAGCTCATAGTTATCCAAGTCCTTTACTCACCAGTAGTGTGACATTCACAATCTGCCAACACACCACTCTGGGAGATTAAGTAGAATAGATTTTAAATGGTATGTTATTGACATTTCAATTATTTAAGCTTCGGTAGAAAGTGACCAGATGAGGTTTAGATTATATGATCCGTCTCACAAAAAAGTTCTGCCGGAAAGGAGAAGATGAAAAGAAGAGGTAAGGGGTGGCTCAGATGTCTATAGATCACAGCTGAGGAGAAGAGGTAGACAAGTTGGATAGATTCACTAGGGGGATAGATCCAACAGCACTTTATAAAATAGTCAAAGTGATACAAATGCTTTTTCAGGACGACAAAATACCTCAAGGAAGAAGCATGAAGCAAAAGGTCATTAGCAGCAAGCATGAAATGAAAGGGCATTATCAACCCAAAAAAATATCTGTATAAATCAGTCACCAGCAAAATTAGGAAGCTAGTTAGGTGGTTTCTAATCATGAGAGGCCAGCATTCTGGAAGACTTCCAGTGGAGGCAAGACAATCTAACTATTTGTGAATGGGATTATAGCACATGCTTGCCAATGCCAGCAACAGGCAGGACTCAGGGACTCAAGAAATGTTTCCTAGCCTCATTTTCCCATAGAACACAGCACTCCATTAAGTAAGATATAAAAGATGTAAGTCATGTAAAAGCCTAAGACTCCTGCTCACAGAAATTAACAGAGGATATCTCCTGATTACACAATGTTCTGTGTGACAGTACCTGTGTCCTGGATGGAAGGTCCTGACCACAAAATGTCAAAACCACTGAAAGTCTGTCATTATATAGACCTCTCATATAACAATCTGCCTCAGTTTGCTTAAATCCTTGTTGTAAATGCTCTGTGCTGCAGAACGTCAAAACAGCTGGCCAGCAACATTCGTATGCTTATTACTACTTATGTTTTCACAAGAGCCAGACAGAATCAAGTGAACCTTCTAAACAGGCACAAAAATGTATGAGGTTTTTGATTTTCATCCACTAGGGTAATCTTTCCATTTCCAAATAAATACAGACACACTGAACCTCTCGATAATGACTGCAGAGTGGGGAAGAAGCAGTCAACTATTCTTTTTTTTTGTATTAATGATTATAATAATTAAAACTGTCACTGGTAAGCACTGAAAACATGATGGCCAAAATGTTCAGCCATGGATGTCTTAATCCAGACATCTAAATTCAAACCCAGCTAGATAAGCAGGGGACTCTTTTTTTAGCTGAGTATCTCTGGCTTCTAAGGGGCTGATATACTCAAGAACTTTGATAATCACCTCATTTATGAACAACTGCAAAATCACTTGTCTTTTCAAGAAAACACTCCAGCACATGCTTAAGTGCTGATGTAAACTGGGATGTTATCTGGGAAATTAAGCAGTTAGGTGCCTAATTTAAGCATACAAGTTAAAACACTTTGGCATAAATTATGCATTTCTGTAAAGATACTCTCTCACACATAAACAACAAATCAGACATTTTTCTTACACTGTAAAACCTCTAGCCAAAGTGTGAAGATGAGGATATTCTCTTCAATTTTTAGAGAGTATCTAAGGCACATTAACTGCCAGACTAGGAAGAATGCTCTGCCAAGAAAAAGTGAAAGATTTTCCAAATTTTGTTCCTGGGGAAACAGTTTGTCATGCTACCTGAAGCCATGAAAAGAAAACAGTAAATATAATGAAGCATTAACACCCGTCAGGCAGCATGTTTATTGGCAATTGTCTGCTTCACACACCTTGAATTGTATAATGAGACCAAGTGAGTTTTACTACCTATGAAGTAGCGTAATCATCCCCAAATGAGCTGCCTGGAAAGTATTATCGTCGTTATGAAATGGAATTTATATGTAAAAATAACAAAACCAATTTGAGTATTAAGTAGGTCCTTATTGACATGACTGGAAACAATGGAAGCCAACCAGAAATTGCCTGTCTGATTTATCATAAAAGAGAGTGAGATCAAGGAAACCAGTTTTTCACTCTTCTACAGACTCTGAAACAATTTTTTTTTTACTTGAACCTTCCTTGATTCATTACCCTCAGGGCAGCATGAAGTTTCCATTAGTAGCTAACTGCAAACTTGTCCATACCTCAAAATTAGTAAATCCTCTTTGGTCTTAGCACAATTGAATTCTTAGAAGCCTTAAAACAGGGTTCATAAAACAGACAGTGAACTGAATGTAAACCAGAGAGGCTCAGTCTCAAAGGAGTGCAGAAAGCTCACCTAATATCCCCACCTGGAGAGCCAGAAGCAGGCCACAGACAGAAACTCAACATCAATCCAAAAATGGCAACATTACAGGATAATGTTTAGGAAGAGCCTACAACAGGCATCAGGCATGAATATAAGACAGCCTTTGGCTACAGGACCAGACATCACTTTTACAGCTTTCTCCAGAAGGACTGTGATGCAGGGGTCAATAAATGAAGGGGTCTATGTGTGACAAACCAGCAGTTCAGATGTTGAAACCACTCTTCTCCTCCCTATTTTCCCTTGGTCCTTCTCTCCTGAGGCTTAGCCAGTTCACTGTTCAGCCAGTTGGCTCAACAAAACAGACCTCCTTTCCATTTTATGGAGAGCCACAGATTTCTGGTTATGAAGATTTTCAAAGGCAGTGAAAGAAACCAACTGTTATCGCTCACTGTAAAGACAGATGGTTGCAGGTCTGAGAGGAGGTAACGAGTCTGTAGCTAGGTGACATACTCCTTTTGATCCACAAGAAAGCAGGCTTTCCAGACCTAGGTCCTCCAACTCTAACACTAGTCCCTTTCCCATCAGACTCTGGAAGAAGATCTCTTGGCTTGCACTGCTGGAAAAAGACACTGCTAGGTTTACTCTACTGTAACTGAAAGGCCAGACACAGATAACCATGAAATGATTAACCGGTGGTTAATTACGGTGTAAAGATGTAAGTTATTTTCCTGCAATAAGGGCAAAGAAATAAAAGTTTGTGTTGGACTGGATAACAGATGCCCAATTCCATATCCTCTTTGGTGTGTGCACTCCAGAGAGCATCTCTACATGGAGAGAACCAGGCTAGTGAATGTGAAAAAGTGGGCAAGTGGTGACATTTTGCCCCATATGTGGCACTCTGCACAATTACAGATTTTCTTTACAGGAACAGAAAAGGAGGAACCTGAGTGTTTTGTGAGCTGGGCCAGCTGTCATATGTAAAGATCTCATACATGCAGCCCAGAGGATTTGTTTTCCTAAACAAACTTGTAATCATCTGTCTTTTTAAATATAACTTCTGTGACACACTGAGGAAAATCAGAATGCGATGCTGAAAGCTTTCCATGCTCTATTAATTTTATTATGTAAATCCACTCCCCAATTGATATTTTCATTCAAAACTACCACAAGATCCGTCATTATTCCGCGATGCAAAGGGAAGCAAAACAAGTAGTATTCAAGCAAGTACTCTCATTTGGATTATTATTTTAATACAGCAGTATTGTCTGTAGGTAATTTTTAAAGCATGTTTGCATGGCAATTCTAGGCTTCTCCTTCCCAGAGGCTGTTTAGCTTTGTCAATATTTATTACTATTGCTTTTGTAAATACAATAGAAAGCAGAAATGTTTGACTTTAACCTAATAAGCAGATTTTGAGAAATGGGCAACAAAATGACTTTTCTGCTTTTTGAGTTATCTGTCTCTGTACCTAATAATACAGCAACAAAGGGAAAGTGAAACTCACAAAGACTGAAAACCCATGGAAATACGTGCGAAGCATCCTCAATGTTTTAACATCAGTTCTACTGCCATAGGTGAGTATTAAATAGTCGGTTAAAAACTGCTTTTACGGTAGTTAATGTAACACACGCTCACCTAGTCCTATGGACATACAGATGAATGTACATAATTCATATAACTGCTCTGTTACTTAAATATTTGGAAGAAGTGTTCCGCAATGGCATGGTCTATGAATTGTACTTGGTCTAAAGGCCAAACACAGGCTTTGACTCCACTGTGAATACTGTAGCTCAGTTACTCAGACCTAACCAAACATACAGAAAAAGTTAATCAGAATAGCCAATAAAGCAAACCAACAGAAACTCTTTTTCCCTACAGAAATATATTTGTCAGGTTTTCTCCAAAATACTATCAAATTATGATTTATAGTACAGAAGCACCTTGCATTTTCAGGTAAATTTTTTGACTAAACACTCCAAATACACAGCAAGAATTAATCCCCAAAGCAAAGAACTTCGAAGCAAAAAAAGACAACAGTGGGGAAATCAAAGCAACATAAAGGGGATGTGATTTGCTCTAGCCAGGAGTAGACCCATGAGCCAGTTTTGTGCGCTCTTTGTGACAGCTTGGGGATTCTGAATCACATTTGACAGTTTAAAATTCTTACAGATTTATTGAACCATGGTATGCCACAATGTAGAGGTTTACCATTTCCTAGTGGAATTTACCACTACCTGGCAGAGACCATATCATAGATCTGCCAGACTGTCAGGGCTCTGAGGGCACTAAAATCCTTAATGGCCCTGACCAGCCTCACCTTGGGCTTCCACCCACACCCAAGAGACCACAAACTCTATTTAAGCTCCTTCCTGAGGTGTGCTGGAGGAGCACTGGTTTCCAATGTGACTGCAGTTGTCCCTGCTGCTGCCCTTGGTGCTCCTTGAACTGGACATCAACCTACAGACTAGCTTCTTGGCTTGCCCTTGCCCTTGACCTTGACCCTGCCTCATCACTATGGGCCCATGTGGCAAGTGCTGATGCTGACCTATAGATTGACTTCCTGGCTTGATCTCAGACCTGGTTTGTTACCATGATGTCTCATGATCCAGACTCCTAATTGGACCTGGCCACCATCTTTGCATCTGTCCTGTTTGCCTGGCATAGATACTGTGGGATGTGGCTCTGGCTGGTGAAGCCCCTGCTCTGCTGGTGGTTATTGCTCTTGACTCCTCAGCCCTCAGGGAGCTGTTGGCTTTTGCTGTTTCCTGTCAGAGCAGGTAAAGATGCTGTAATAAAGCATTAATGAAGATATAAATGATGTATGTTTAAACGGAAGAATTTTCTGATAACAGACTGGCTGAAATTAAGACAAGTGGGTTTTGTTAATATCCTCACAGGTAAGAAGAGTTTGGAGAATGGAAAACTTCAACCCCAGAGCCAAGCAAACAAAATACACTGACTCCAATATTGGCATTGCCATTTAGAAACTTTATGGGACAGGCATTCAGAGCTCCTGAGCCAAACAGGAGGTGTCTAAGGCCAGACCTGAAGAACTGTGGGAAGGGAAAGGTTGTTTCTCTACAGAACCTGTAAAGGCTGAATCAAACTTATCAGGAGCAAAAAAAAGAGCTAGGATTCAGTCAAAACCCTGCATCCAACTTGATATTCACACTCTTGACTTGGTCATTCACTTTTCAAGGTCCTCTACACATTTTCTGACACAGAACAAAATTCCAGTTGGAGGTGGAGGAAGAGTTTTTGAAAAACGGCATGCAGAAGCATACGTGCCCATTTGGCACTGGGGAACTCAACACTATCATATATTTCCCAGTTCTGTTTTCAGCCAGTTTTGAGTAGGGTTTAGTTGCTTATAGTTGCATTTTGCTTACCCTTAAATGCTATGAGCATGGTTTCAGTGTCTGGATTTTATGGCTCAATTATTTTACTATGGAACAACTACAACAGTGTCCATGTTTTACCAAAGGAAAAAGGCAAGTAAATTTTCCAATTATCAAGGTAATGTAGCACTCGGTGTATATATCATTAT
The DNA here is from genome assembly GCA_008921705.1 of Burhinus oedicnemus. Lineage (NCBI taxonomy): Eukaryota > Metazoa > Chordata > Aves > Charadriiformes > Burhinidae > Burhinus > Burhinus oedicnemus. The sequence goes on along the minus strand of VFFE01009212.1, from coordinate 3,291,284 downwards.
GAAGCTGTTAACAAAAACGCTACATTTTCATTAGCTAAAAGGCTATTTATCCCTAATGAGTTGTTAAAGACTAAGGGCAAAATTCTGCTTTCAGTTACACCAGCATAAATCTGTAACCCATTTGAGTGCCTCTGGATTTATACTGGTGTCAGTGAAAGCAGAATTTGGCCTGAATGCTCTTGGATTTGACTTTCTAATCTGTTTCCACTTTAAGAAAGTCATTATTCACCAGTAAGGACCAATCAATAACAGCAATACTGGGGGGAAGGAGAAATCAAAGGGACTTCTTTTTTTTCCCCCTATGGATACTTTAGAACATGTCTATTGAAATACAAACTATAGCCTAAAATGTGTAAAGCAAGAATATATTTCAAGGCTGCTTTGCAGCCTAGATGCTGACGCGCATCTACATCAGAATGACAAACACAGAACTAGAACGTGGCCAATTTCTAGGGCTTCCCTTTTAAAATAACAGTACCGGTAAGCAAGCAGTTGACCAACAGCAGGAATGTGTTCTGGGACCAGTAAGAGCCTTCTAAACTGTAGCCTACCTCAGCAAAACACCTTTGGCACAATATTCAGTCCTATTAAATATATGAGATAATTTCTGATTTGTGGCATTTAAATTGGAGAAAACTTACATTTGATGAGAGTTTGCCACTGGCTTCAGTGAAGCAGGAATCTTACCTTACAAGATTTATACTGAACTGATTGTACGTGATAGATTTATTCAGTACAGCAAATTATAGGTGTATAAGGCCCTTACAGGCCATAACATGTCCATTAAAGTCAAATATGCTATAACAATGATATTTATATCACTAATATACTTAAATATTTCAAGTGTCAAGATTTTGAAAAATTAATAGAAATGATAAATTTGAAAATCAAATGTACAACAATATCAGAGAATCTGTACAAATTATGTGAAAGTAATTCTTGTGCTACCTCCTGTATGTGAACATAGTTCTGCTGGGGGCTGACTACAGGAACCTTAACAACAAAATACTTATTGATAGCTAGTGATACCATACCATAAGCCGTATGGACTAGTGATCTTCAGAGCAAACATTCTGCTTTTATTTTTCACCAAATTTCTTCATGTTGCTTCATAACTGTAGCATATTATACCAGATTACACAAATGCTGCATCTGGTCCCTTAGATGAATTAATACATCTGACTGGCAAATGAACTTCCATAGTTATTAGTGGTACTTCTGCATCCCGTGTTTTTGCTGCAACTCTTTAAAATATTTGGAGTAATAGCTAAGATTCTAGGGCAATGATTCCTTACTGATGCAATAAATTTCTTCCTTACTTAGCATTACATAAAACCAAGAAAGGTACTCTAGCCTTTATAGCTGCAAAGGTAACGTGTGAAAACACCACAGAAATTAATATTAAGGACTGGGAAATAACAGAGATGTACATGAGCTGAGACACTGATCCCAATGTAACATTTTCATGAAGCCTAATGATTAGATTTCGTAGGTCAAAATATTAAGGAGAAGCTGCAACAGCCATGTCCTGGTTTGAGCAACGCAGGACTAATTTCTTTTCTAATGTTTGGGAAAACTGTACTTTTAGAAGACTCCAGTGTCTGGATTTGTGAAAATATTTATTTTATAGCCAGCTATGGTGTGTGGGTTTCAAGGTCTCAGTGTTTTTCAAGCTTGCCAGGTGCAGGGATGAGGAGGAGCAAGACCCAGGCACTTGACCCAAGCTGGCCAACAGGATTATTTCATACCATGAATGGCATATTCAATATAAATTAGAAAGTTTGCTGCGAAGTGCTCTGTTCTTTAATGGCTCCAATTCTGAGAACTTCTTGCCCCGGTGCTGGACCCCTGAGCCCTTCCCTTCCTCCTGAAGCAATAGCGCTTGCAGTGTCCGATATTTGCTGTCCACTGCTGGGAGTGCACAGCTTCCTACGGATATAATTGACTGAGTATAATCCTTGTATATTTTGTATTGGTATCAGGATCGATTTCTTTAGTGTTAATAATGTTAATTATCTAGTCTTATTATATTAAATCTGTTTATATTTCAACCCCCAGGTTTCCTTGTTTTTCCCCATTCCCTTTCCCGGGTGGGGAGGGGTCATCGGGTGATAGAATAATTGTCTAAACGGCAATAAATTGTTGTGGGTCTCTCAAACCATAACAGGCCAAGATTTTCAAAATCAGTAAAAAGATCAACTTTCTTATGGTGTAAACACTGTATTTCACAATGATGTTTGTTAGGAAGTCTGTTGACTCTACAGATTACTTAAACCAAGGATTTTTGATCACCCTAGGATTCCAGATTGCATTTTTTGTCATCAGCAACTCTTGCAGAGGGCAGTGTAGCCTTTCCTCTCCCAGCCTGACCTCCTTTCAGCTAACCTAACGGGTCTGCTATTTCTGTAAAGTTTTGGAGGCAAAGATAAGTTCTGTTTGCTGTACTGTATTCTTGTGCAGCAACAGTAGTAAGTGTAAAGAGAAAGTATCAAGTTCTTGCTTGCCCCAGTTTTCCAAAACCAGCAGATTGCTGCTAATGCACATTTTTCCTGTCTTCCATGATTGATTCATCTGTTCCTTTTATCTACTTTCATCTATGAAAGCATTTGCCTCCAGTAAACAAATAATATAAATATAATTAAATACAAAAGAGAAGGGAGATGCCTTGCATTGTATGAATATTACTCAGGAAAATATTATAATAAGCATGAATAAAACAATGTTTACTGTAAAAGAAGTAGAAACATGCAGCTGTATAAACATTTCTCAGTATTAGTAGAACTATGATTTCTCACTCTCCTTTTCTTTACTTAGTTGAATTTAACTCTATAATCCTATAAACCACTAAACCCTGGAGAGTATAAATAAAAGTAGAGTCACTGAGGGCTAGCATTAATTCACATTACATGGCAGACAGCTACAGGTAAAATACTCATTTACAATGCAACACAGCCTTTAGGAATCAGTGAGTCCAGTCTGAGTATCTGCATGGAGCTGATGGGGGGAAAAAAAACCCTTTTCAAGTATGAGTTAAGAGAGGAGGTTCCTGTAGCGACAGTATTTCAAGATGAAATGTCCCAGCACTTTCCTTCCAAAATATTCTTACCTTCTCTTCTTTTGATCAACAAGAACAAAAAGTTGCAAGCAAATAGCAAAGGACAAATTACATGATACCACCAAACACACTTTGGTCCTTGTTTAAATTAACCTAGGACTCTTAGGTATAGTCCCTGGCCTCTGAACTATTTATACTTCCACTCTTTGGAGCTAACGAGTGGGAAAGTAGATCTTTTCTTTTATATTCTCTAAAGGAGAAAAAGGAAACGCAGTACATGGGTTCATAAGGTTTCGTTATTTTGTCATCTGTGTTACTGGATGGTTTGTGCACCGTAGCACACATGTTCATCTGTCACATGTTTTCAATCTTTGCTGAAATTCTCCATTTCTTTCATTTCCACTTGCTTGTTTCTCCATTTTCTATCTTCACTACCTCTGCCATCTGGGGTACAGCCTCTTTACTTCCATTTATTCGCTTTTCTCCCTTTTAGCATGTTTATCATATCTTTGTATGGTGTCTCTTCTGCAGCAGAAGCCAGTGGAGGAACTGTGCACCTACTGCTGATGTGTAGTATACACAGAGGATAAGATGAATCCAACTCTGCTTTGCATCTTGGGTATCTGAGTAAGGGATAAATAAGGACTCCAGCAATCTCTGGCTCTCATAGCTAGCTACCTGGTACTTGTGGATTGAGGTTTAAAGCCCTGGGAGAACCTCAGCCACAGTAGAATTTGCTTTCAAATTCAAAGCGGGAAAAAGCAGATTCAGTATTGTGTCTATAAGGAGAATGATGATTTCAAAGGCATAGGGCATAAAGCTCAAGCCTTGACTGTTTCCAGGTTGCGATGAATATGAGTGTCACACCAAATGCGCAGATGATCTTTGGAGAGCATAAGTGAAAAGTCAGCCTTGAAAGACAGTCCATGAAAGTGATACTGAGGACCTTATAAGTGAGCAAAAGTACTTTAAAATCAATAGAAAATGTCAATCATAACAGATTTCAGAACTGCACTTGTGCCTGATGTGAAAAGTGAAGCTTGGAATCAAACAACCAAACTAATTGTTATTTAAGACTTAGGAGAAGATTTGGCCCCAGGCCTCTAAAGTCAAAGATTAATGCAGTAAATATTCAGTTCCATATATTGTCTGTCTCCTTTCCCCACTCAGTTTAACTTCAAGTCTCATCTGACCTTTAAAAAGTGTTCATTTCCTCACCTCTGACCTTAAAGAACTTGCATCAGTGTGGGCTTCCAAATGCCCTCACTGCTTTATCAATCAGAAAGCATCATCCCAATCCTGTTTAGTTTGTGTCTTTTTACACTTACTTTCCCATTAGTCTATTGACCAGATTAAAAAGCAGGCTCCACTGACAATACTCCTTGCAGAAGTCCATGAAATGAAACCTACTATTTCCCACAAGGATCCTAGCGCATTTACTTTAAAATTTCAGAGGGAAGCTGAATCGTATTATTGATATGCCACTGATTTATATCAGGAAGGCTCAACACCCAGATATAATTTATCTTGGCCTAGTGTTTGGAAAATGCAGCATTCAATATTGTGTCCTTTGACAAATGTATATAGGCACTGGATCCCAGAGGTAGCTCTAACAAATGGTTTTATTCGTGCATCATTCTAGAAATGCCTAAAACCAGCAGCTTCACAGAATTGCTTTTGTAGGTTCACACTAAGTAGTCTCACTGTGTTTGTAGAGAATTAAAACCAAACCACTAACCCTCAAGCTCAAAAGCTGCAGAACTCATTTATTTTTAAACAAAATAATTAAAAGAAAAACACTAACCACAAAGACTTCACCTTCAGAGTCAAACAGCCTGATTGAATTTGTCCCTGGAAATTTTACAGCAGTAGGGAAAGAAATGCCCATTAAAGCTAAGGTTTCCCTTCCAAGTGAATGTTCCACCAAGAAGCGAGAAACTCTTTATTTGCTTTGGATATCATGTGTCTAATCTTACCATAAATACTGTATAACTGTGACAGACTGATTTAATGGCAGCTCTATAAATAAACAAACACCTTGACCTAAAGTACCAGCTTTGCTGTTGCCATGAAGTCAAGATGCTTGCTGGAGCAGAGGGTGTAGGGCAAAGTCCCAGAGCTGCATCCTGGCCTAGGAGACATGCTATTAACAGCTGAAACTAGGATCTCTCCTTCCCCGAGTGGCTCATGCTGAGCTGGGACAGGGTGGTCCCGCACAAATCCTCATGTGGCAGGACACAACTTGTGAGTTATTTATGAAATGCAGACTGCAGCCAGATGTACAGGGATTGCCATTAGGATGTTGACATTTACAGTTGGAAGTGCTTTGCGTTACCATGGTATTCAGGGTACTTGGGACACTGCAGTAGCTGTGTGTACATGTTTCTCAGAGGACCCTGGGCATCTGCTCATTAATGGCTAGTTGTCCTTGGCTCCAGAACAGCCAGGTGGTAGGTTAGAGTCACCCATATTCCATGGCACCCTGGGGGATGGACTGACCCTTCCTCGCCCCTCATGAGATTTTCCAGCAGGTAGCTTTAATCATCACTAGACATCATAGAATGTCTCCACTGGCATAAGAGAACCAGCCCGGCCTGTGTCCTTGCCCTGCTACTGCTGACCTGCATGTGACCAAAACTATTAGTTTTCCCAGAGACCTTATTTCCCATACACGTATGCTTCCTGCCAGTGAGAGGGTGAACTGGGCTCCAAGGATATACAAGTACATTGCATTATCAGTCCAGAGAACAGGATTGGGCTCAGAAATTGAAGTTGAGCTTTCTGTGCAGCACAGCAATGTGTCTAGCCAACTGGCTAGCTTGGGCAGTGCTGCTTGACTCTGCCTTGGCATTATCACTAAATTCTCCAGGCAGTCTCAATACGCCTCTGTGGAGATGACATCATGATATCAAAATGAAATGAGACTATTTAAATGCAAGACTATCGTGGTGCTAGTACAATGTGAAAATGAAACTAACTCAATGTAACCCCACAGGGAGTAAGTTACAGTTTGAGAGAGAAATAAAACAATGTAAATGCATGTTACACTGGACTTAAAGAGCCCACAGAGGCCAGGGTCTGTGGCTGAATTTGTTTGGGTGTTCAGCTTAATTTGTGTCATATATCTTGCGCTGGATGCATTGTTTTACTGAATAGCTATTAACTAAAATTAACATGCAGGAAAGTATGTTAGCGTTCAGGCAGAGTTTGACCTAAGCTATGAAAAGCAAAGACACCGTGGAAGTCTGGCATTTCCTTCCTAAATGGGAAATGTCACTGGAACAACTCAAGTGATACACAATTACACAACTATGAGTATTCTAGCATACTCAAAGAAAGATGTTGACAAACTCATGGAAACTAAAATGGGAAAACATAAATGATAAGAGAATGCAGGGATTCAGTCTGAATTGAGGCTACCTGGGCAGGGAGGGGGAAGTGAAAATGCAATGTCATCATAAAGGATTTGAAGGGTGTGAAAGAGCAAAAAGCTAGTTTTAGTCCTTAGGGGAGCTATCTAGGTGTAATGGCGCAAAATTGAGAATAAGAACTACCAGTCTGAATACCCGAAACAGTCTTGCATTAGTAAGATCTGCTGGGCTGTGACAGGGTCTCCCTTGAAAACAGGAGGTGTCAGCTGGATCTATACTAGGCGTGCTGGGATTCCTAGTACAGAAATACACGTTCATGTGATGCTTAGCATAACAGCAGTGACGTATTCATGAAGCACACCATGCAGCTGTCCTAAGCAATAGCAACAGAAATATACGAAAAACTTGGCTTTTTGACAGCCATGCTAGAGGTGATGCTACAGACAGTTTATCAGACATCTTGAGGTCTCAAGGTCTGCCTAGGCAAAACTTCCAGTGGGAAAAAGTAACATAAGCAGGTAGGCCTGGAGGCATGCTCATCCTCCCACTGCAGTGCATCCATAGCTCACCTTTTCCATATATTTAATAACAAGAAAAATGCAAGTAATTATCAATTTCCCAGATGATCACAAAACTTAAATGAATTAATGAGCAATAGGTCTACAAGACAAAAAAATATATCATCATAGAATCATATTTTATTATCAATTTTTGAACAAGAACCTGAGATTTATCAGAAGTCTCACAGGAACAGGAAGTGACACTAAAATTTCCCCTCTACTTGCTAGTGACAAAAGGAAGGGATAGAGAGATACACGACTGACGTTATATAGGCCACCCTAGTTCTCTTATTGACATGCATTACAGCAGTGACAGAATACAGATGTTCCCAAAGAAGTATTATAGTTCACAAGGCCTAGAATGTCAACAACATTCAGGGAATCTTTAATCCAAATAACCAGAGGTATTTCAACATGTCCTTAAAGAGCACTTAATCTATGGCAACTGGCCTTACTACAAAATCCCTGAGAAATTTTGACTTAGAATTACACGCAGCCACTATACAATTCCTGCTCTGTTGAAGTTAAATGTATCAGCTACTCATTTAATAAAAATAATAATCTTAAAAAGACAGAAAATAAAACAGAACTCAATTAGTCTAGATTAGAGATCAAAGACATGATATGTGTTAGAGCAGTTTTTAGGATACAGGAGAATAAAATAATGTTAAAACTGTGTTTGCTGTGCAGGATCATTATTATGAAACTCCTTGAGTGTCTGCAGACAAATAAGAAGAAAAGTACAAGGAAACACAGCAGGAGCTGAAAGCACTGAACTGTGCAAAACCGCTCCCACCTTTATGATCCAAAACAGTTATGGTTGCAAATTATCATCCTGACCATATTTAAGAAACTTACTAAAGACTAGAAAACAATATAACTGAAGGCATAAACATGAAAAGATGTAAATTCTTAGCTTTCCAGAGAGCAGGAATATGGAAGAAAAAAACCAAACCAAACCAAGAAAACCTGACCACCAACAAAAAAAAGCACCCTGTAACTCACACAATAGTTTGGCATCTGGAAGAGCTTGATAAACATTCTGGAGTTGGGGTGGGGTTCAGTTTAAGGAGTGCAGCTTTCGTAACATTTGTTTGTTGTGCCTAGATTTTGCCTAGACATTAGCCCAGGTTTGTGATGCGACTTCCATGCTTTTCCTGCAGCTCTTCTAAAGAAACACAGCAGACTATGATTCAAAAGAGAGAATTCCAAAAACAGCGAGTTGAAGCGATTGCCTGTGTTCTTGGACATCAATGGAAAATGAATACAAAAATTTAAAGCTACCGTGCTGCAACTTCAACAGACCCAAACTTCCCAATTCCACATCTAGGTCTCAGGTCCAGCACCCTCCCTTCTAACCAGCAAGGCCTGATATCAGGTACAGCGAGGCTATTTCCAAGCCATCAAAGGATCGGACTCCAGGAAGATTCTGATCTCTGGGTACGTGACAGTTACAAATGGTCTGTGCAGGCCCTATGACAGGCTGCTCACTTGGTAACTGATGAGCTGGTGTCCTGGAAAGCAGAGCCCATGTATTTAGCAAATGACAGAACTGCTATGTTGATCGAATCTATGTGGATAGTAAAGAAAAGCAAATACAGGCTTTACACTAAATGCCCATGATGGATAGATTCATCTTGCTGTGTGCTACTCTGTTTCCAATGTATTCATTCAAACTACACATGTAATTCAAAATTTTCCTTGAATTTATTCTTGTTTACAGGAACTCTGAAGCACTGTGCTTCCAAGTGTTTGCAAATGACAAAGTACTATACTCTGCTCCAGGGAAGGATTTGAGTCCATATCCTGAATTAAGTCTGTAGCACACTCTTGCTAGCTGCAATAAATAAACAGTAGGCTTTGATTTGTCTCTGTGACAGTGTAAATCAAAGGAAGTAGAGGGAACAAAACCCCAACCACATGGCATCTATGAAATGAGAAAAGGAGGGGTGGAGGTGGTTCTGTTCCTTCCACAAAGCTTTGGCCAAAATCTTTGGCTTTGAAAGAGCAAAAAGCTCAAACCTCCCATTTGGAGGGACTTCAGACACTTCACCTTTGTGTTCCACAAACAGTGTGCAAATCCACACATTTTACCGTCAAAATTAATCACAATACTGAGGTTTTAAAAAATTGTTTATACTAAAGGAGAGAATTCTGCAAGATTTTAAGTTTCCTAGGTGACTAGTTTTGGGTCTTTCAAGCCCACCTGCAGTGGATGAGAGATACGTACATAGATTCCCTTTTTTTAAAAAAAACCTCTTCCCTTTCTATGAATCACACACAGCTTTATGAGGTACCTTTGCACCAGAATCTATAGAGCCTCAGGATGCCCAGGCAAGCTGTAGTTTTGCCAAGTTTTTTGGTATTGGTTTTTTTTTTTAGTATTCTCTATTTAGGCAATTTTTGTAGCAGCAAAAAATCTTCATTAAATTGTCTCACTATCAACAGGTTTTTTGTTGCATTTTTTTATTACCTTTTCACTAGGTCAGCCTGATGGACTGGAGCAGATACATAAAAACATGATCTCACTGAGTCAAATGAGGTACTGCAGTCCAAACCTATCAGCGTACTAATCTGAAAACGTTCTATTCTATATTCAATTTTATTTTAAAAGATGCAGGATTTCCTATGGTAGCCTTAAACTAAGATACAGAGTAGCCTTGTCTTATTGAAAACATGAAATCACTTCGATCTGCTTCCAAGACCGGTTTCAGAATTCAGATTTGAACAGGCCAACGTGCCCATCAGTCTCTGTGACCTAGCAAAGGTCGTTCTCTTGGTGGATGAGTTTTCTGACCTTCTAAAGATGGGGGAAATCAAGTTCAATAAGCAGCTTCAACAGCAAGCCTTTCATCTCTGACCTCCAGGCTGGATTACTGCAACTCATTAGACTGTTACAGTGAAACATGCTAATAGATTGCACATTAAGAGTCATTGATGTATCAGCACCTGGGGTGAAAGTCTCTATAGGAAGAGTTCAAGATGCCATGCATTACTTGCAGCCAGTGCCATACTCCATGGGTTAAGCCACTTGATCTCACCAAGGCTCTTAGCTGTCAAAGCTTTTCTCCTTAATCTAAAACAGAGGCAGAAAAGAGGAGTAGCTACTCTACTGGATTTATCCTTACATTTTTCACAAGCAACCAAGTTTCAAGTAGAAAAGCATAGAATAGGGGAAAAAAAAAAAGGTTAGGCAGAAGAAGCCTTAGAGGAAGACAGAGGTCAAAAAGCAGCTCTGTCTAGTGTTAGAGAGGAACAGCTGTACTTATGGCTCCTGCAGGAGTGGCTTGCATGCATGTGCTTTGTTCCTCTTGTTCCAGGAGGCAGAATTGTGTGCACAGTGTACAAAAATGACACCGAGTCCAAATGACTGTAAGGAACGTTTTACTGATATAGGGAAACTTGTAAACCAAAGAAAAGTGTTTCTGAGCCAAGTACACATGGCAAAAATGCATTTTTATTAGTGTACTAAAATGAAGCAAAAGTAGTACAAATGTTTGTGGGTTGGGGTTTTTTTCCCTCTAAAATAGCTGCACTTTTATTATGGCATCTTGGTGTGACCGCTCTGACCATCAGCAGCCATATCCCTTCACACCCATGGCCTGACAGCTGTGCTGGCAACGAGTTACAGCCTAACTCCACACTAACGGCAATAAAAGGAAAAGCTGTTTAAAGACGCCCAAATCTGCTATTGCTCAGCAAAATTTGATCAGTGTATCACATATCAGTGCACGAGTACTTTCTGAACACTTCTCTTTGCTAATGCTGTGCTCACTCTATTAGCTGCCCTTAATATCTCCATCAGATCCAAGGTCCTCCTTCTTAAAGTCCTAGATGTATCAGCTCATGATAGTCATTAACAAACATCCTCCAAGATGTGCTGCCTCTTGACATACGTGTCCCACAGGCACTACGAAACATTAAAACGATACAACTGAAAGTTCAAAGTTAAGCGATGGAGATTTCTTCAAGGATAGCCTGATAGATCGGGACCTGCTCACAGAGAAAAATCAAGAAGTCCATAGGTCTCAATGGCTTCCCATAGCCACACAGAAAAGTCATTTCAATGGATCCTCTCTCTTGCAATAATGACAACAAACATAAGGAGAGGTCAGCATGTCAAAAGTAAGCTGGTATTAAAAATAGTTTGCCAGAATGACAAGAGAGACCAAACAGCCATGAGGAACTGAAGCTGGGGAACTGAACATGTAAATACTACTCCCCTGAGCCAGCCATGAGAAGTTCTCTAATACCACACAGGGACATGTGTAGTATCTATGTTATGTTAGCTACGCCCAGAAACACCTCCAGTCATTAAAGCTGCAGCCACAGCCGGGTGGAGCTGTAACAGATGTGGGGGAGTAGATGATGATGCAGGATCAGCAGCATTCATGATAGCAGTCACTACTAAAGATAGGGTAGTACTCTTAGCACAGCCCCAGGACACACCTTCCCTAGCTTCAGCTAAAACACAAGAATTTGCCCATTTAATGCCAGGGGTCACAACCCACCATATTGTCCAAGACCATATCCATCATAGCTATGCACAATAATGAAGGCTTTAGAGAAAGCACTAAAGCCTTCCACAGACTTATCTGAACTCTGGCTTAAGGGTTAGTGTGTGATCAAATTGTGCCATCACGTATCACTCCCTGAACGAGCGTGCAGTATACAAGTCTTGAGGAATACCTGGTATCTATGATTCTGACACACAGCAGCAGCAGCGTGCACTTACTTCATCCTGGTTAAAAAATAATACACATCATGTGGGGACAAGCTAGCTTCCTTGTCACCAAATCATCATAATTAATTTAACCACTATCATTACAGCTGAACTTTCCAGCCCAGTCAAATGAAATCAGTCAATTACTTCTGTGTACTTTTTTTGGATGTTTTCCTTCCTCTGTGGCTAATCATTGAGCATTTTTTCTAAGCCCTAATTCATGCCTCCTTCCTGCTTACTGAAGATAAAATGTCATCTGTGCAGGAGCTCATAATCAGCTGATTCTGACAAGCAGAGGATAAAGCACAAAAGGAAGAATATTGTTTTAAGGAGGGAGAAATCCAGATCTAACTACTGGGACTTTTGCCAGGGATTTCAGTGTGAACAGAATAGAGGCCTCATTGTCAACAGTGAAAATTGGACCCTGTTGCTTCTCAAGGGTTTTGTTTTCTTCTAGCTTGTCAGCGGAAAGAAAAATGGTAAAACATGGACCAGTATATACTCAACTGTATTATCAAAGTAATGGGAGGGTGATACAGCTGAGGATAGAGCAAAGAAGTGGGCAAAGCCCCACCAAAAACAGTGCTAGCTGAAGTTCTGATTGCTTTGAGAATCATTTGCCGTTTTGTTCAAGCACCTAAAGACGACATAGAAACCTTCTCCAGGCTCAGAACTTGAAGACACTCTTCATACACCTGGCAGTCTCTGAAATCAAGCTGACACATGTTCCGCTCCTCCCAATACCAACCTCAATTATTTCCCTTCACCCTTTTATTTCATGAAATACCTCATGGGGCACGGGGGCAGCGAGAACACTAAGCACTAAGACCACAGAACGAAACCAGAGTCCTCTCATTTCACCCCCTCCTGAAGAACAAGTAGGGCTGGCTGGCTGATGTTAAGGAACCGCTCTCTCCCCCTCTCCATTATCCCTTATATTCTAAAAACAGAATTCTAGAGAAGAAAATAAAAACAGCTTATCCTAATATTTTCATTTTCTCCTCACCTCAGATACATATCCACCCTGATAAATCCTTGCCATCCTTGAATTTATTCTCTCACCTTTCTGTTTTACGGAAGAGAAACTCACACGCTAAATATCTGTGTGACCCTTGCAAGATGGCATAGGAAATTCCAGTCTCCATTCCTTAGCTAGGAACTTCAGCATTAGTCCATTCTTACATTATACACTCAAACAGGCTTTCCTATCCCAGGATGGTTGTGTCAGGGCCCAAATGCACTAGCAGGCCTTAATTGCCCTGACCAGCCTCAGCAGGGGCCTCTGCACAGGTACCCACCACCCAGGGCTCCATTTCAGCTCAGCCCCCAGGCCTTGAAGAGCTTCGCTGGAGGTAAGCCTGTACACTGCCCTGTCCCCTGGTCCCCTGCTGATCCTGACATGTTGGCTGGGCCTCCCACTCTGACCTTGGACCAGACCTGCCACCTAGAGTATGTCTGATGATCACCGGACCGTCAATGGGACCCAATATTATCACCAACCCCATGCTGCTCACCCTGCTTGTGAGATGACTAGCCGGTTCTCTGGTCGCCCTCAGCTCCCGGCTCACTTTCCCTCATGGAGCAGCCTCACTCTTGCTGCTCCCTGACAGGTTGTAGAGAAAGAAATATAAAACAAGCCCCAGGACATCAGAAACATCAGTAGCAGCACATCTCTCATCTGCTTAGAGCACAGATCCTGCTTTAATCATTAGATAGAGACAAGCATGCCATCAGCACCAAAATAAAGTGTTCTGTCTTCATTTGTTACTCTACAGTAGGAGGAAAGCAGACCAGATTTCCAATAGGGGCTCAAAACTGGCTACTACAAGTGTAACTCCAATGGTGCATACTTAATTTCTGCATGTACAATTTTTCACTCAGTCAGTCACTTCTTTCCGATCATTCCTGCTAAAGGAAAGCAAGGCTTACCAGACAGCAGCTTTCTGTAAAGTTATTGCTATCCAGACAAAGAACTGAAAGCCTTCAGCAGAACCACATGAGACTCGCTGGCTCACAAGGATGATGTTTTGAGTTTACCCTAGGGAAGAGTCATTGCAGTTAACACTGAAAGGGAAAATCACCCTGATAATTTACTAAAGCCAGACTAAAAATGAAGTTGTTGCAATGCATCAGCTTCAAGACCTGCTCAGGCAGCCCAACTGCCATCTTGTGGCTAACAAATCACGCTGCTGCAACTCTGCTACATTATTCCTTCATCATTTACTTCTTCATTAATTATTCCATACACATATGGAATAAATCTGACAACAATATATCCCAGGCAGGAATAAGGAGCTCTGATTCTTTAGAGTCCAAATATACAATATAGCTCAACGTTGCTATAAGGGAAAAAGAGATAAGTTTAATTAACTCAAGTCTTAAGACTGCAGAGAGTGGTAGGAAAGGGAGCATCTGGGTTGGGGCAGGAGTCATCTAAATTCGGGTACTATTCTGTACACACTGATCTGACATAAGAAAACCAACTTCAATACCTACATGAAAAAACATCCTTTAAAAGCTTGGGGAAAATATTTAATTTGATAATTGGGTCAAATACCCAATCCTCTATGCAATTCTAGAAATTAGGCAGCGAGGGAATTAAGAAATACTCCATTTCCAGCAGATTCTTGCATCTTTTGTGGCCCCCTGAGTTGACCTCAACAGCCGTCTGAAAAGGTTGAGTGGTATTTGAGACTATGAAGAACCTGCTATGAAACTTGCACAAGAACTTTAGAGCTTCCTATGAGGTTTACCAAGTTTTCAGCTCATTTAGCACTTTCTGTAGCTTTTGCTGCTTATGCATAGATCACCTTACACCCTTTTTTCACATTGACTTGATGTTGAGATGCTGGTTTGCTCATCCTACTTCTGTGGTACTTGATGAATTTTCTACACTGGATTGTATAGAAGAGGCATGATAAGAAACTGAAACTGGAGGGCCTTGACCACGACGCCATTCATGAACAGGAAAAAAACCAAATTCTATAATTTTTTAATGGATTTCACTTTGGAAGACAGTCTTTGTACTTGCCATTACAAACAAAAGACAGAATGACCACAAGGTTGACCACAATATGTCCCAATGAAGTTACAACAAACACATCTTTCCCCATGAAAAGCTACATGCCGGTGAAAGATGAAGGAACAAATAGGCAGGTCAGATCATACAGCATGCACCACAAGCAAAATTTTTTACTTCCACTTGTTAAATGAACTGTTTCTAAGACAAGTTATCAGAGCTTCTTCGTATCTGTGCCTCAACTCATATTTCACAGGAAGGCAACAGTAAAATGACCAGATTCCAAAGACTTATTACCTTTCTCTTTGCCTGTTCCCTGCAATTCCAACTGGAACCATCATCCAGAACTGTTACATGGAGCTATGTGCTCTGAAACAGGTGTCTTCAGCTAAAAGATCTGCAAGCTGAATGCTACAAAATAAATTTGTTTAGCATGTATTTTGGTATCGATCACCAAAAAGTGCTGTCAGCCAGCAGTGTTTTTATCAAATTGAGATACAGAAGACAACCATATCAAATAGAAAGTTATTCTTCAAACTTGTATTTTCACATCTGTTTTGCTGGTGTCCAACAATATGAAAGACTGTATTAAGGATATTACACAGGTGACTAAGTTACACATCAGGTTTCCTATCAACTGTTGTCCCACCAAATGTTGGTTATGATTTGTTAATTAATCCAGTATTGTCAGAATCCTATTTTAAATTAAAATATTTTAGTAAGCTGTAACAAAAGGTTTAGGAACATAATTTTTAGAAGGTGATAGATGTCAACAAATAGAAGACTGCTTGAAAAATGTTTATGTTTAAAATATAATAACTACTGCACATACTCTTTTCAACTTCTATGCTCTAGTCAATGTATTATAATTGAGCTCTACTGAATTACTTTTCTAGTGGATAAATACTGTACATGCTGTAGTGTGAAGAGACATCATGTAATGTATACTAATTAAGCCATTATATCTGTAGAGAAGATCGTATCTGAAATATCAAATTAGCAGAAATTAAACAACTCAAAGGATTAATGAAATGTTATGGAGCCATTCACTTCCAGGTCAACAGGTTCAATTTCAGCTGAGTTTAATAGTTATAATAAATTCATGTGCTGGAGATAACAATTCTCCGCATCCATTCATAAATCAGGGTAAGAGATCCTGGCTCGTACCAAGAACACCAGCCTTTACCCAGCACAGCCAGAACAAGGTAGCCAGGAATATTACACTAGGCCTATGTTTGGCATGTAGCCTTAGGCTCCATGAGATCAAACAGCACATTTACTGGATGCCTGCAATATGTGCAGGCAGCAATGAGGGACACCAGAGACATTCAAGTCAGCTCTCTTTACAGATCTGCCAACAATTGCCAACCCTAGCAATAAAGTTATCACAGGCAGAACATTCAATTCTGTCTTTTATTGGACTTATTTAAGAGTCCATTCTGCTTATCCTGATTCCTCTCTCAGCAGCCCTTGCTGCTTCTAGCAGAGACACCCGCAGCACAAGAAAAAAATGGGGCGGGGGCACAGGAAAGGAAGAATTGTAGCCAACTTCTATGCAGTGTTGTCTTACAGCTAATGTGACAGTAAATACAAAACAAACCCTGGTTTTGTGGTGGAACCACAAACTTCAGATTAAACATTTTTTTAAGATTAAATAACCACCTTGTCAACAGATTCAGGTATTGGCTCCTTAGCGATGATGGGCAGTAAAAAAAACCCCAAACAATAACCAGTTTACACATAAAAGAAAGTAGTTAAGAAATAACTATATCAAGAACAAACAACTGTACTTAATTTAAGTATGCATAAAGAGGTACAGCCAACCTCTGCAGGTCCACATCAGAAGGTGACAAACTGTGTAACAATCACCCAAAGCCTATCACTTCAATTTGCTATGAGGACTCTGGTTTTAGACATAGACATTAGGCAGTGTGCCATAGTAAAGCTAAGGAACGACTCAGGCAGCCAAAGTTCTAGCCCCAGATTTTTTCCACTGATCTTCTGCAAAGTTTTGCTAAAATCACTATCTTACTCAGCTTCAGTGTCTCCAATAAAACCATTAGAAAGTTCACCTATGCAAGTATTACTGAAAAACTTCACAAGTATTTACGAGGTGCTTCAAGTGATTTAGAAATGCAAGTTATTAATACCAGTCCTTACTGCAGGTGACTAAACCACACTCTGCAATATGCATTGGAAACCTAAAGATGCCACAGTGTACTGCTGACAGGAAAGTCTTCTCCTGCTAACTCTGCTACCAGCCACACTTTGTGATCATCCTGCTCCCCCTTCAAAAGCTCCCAAGATCTGGAAAAATAACATGGATTTTCAGCAGAAAGAACTTTGATGGCAGTAAAATAGCTTACAACACACTATTATATTGGAAATAGTTTTTCAACCAGGAGTATTGAGATACAAACACCACACTGAAAAAAAAGGCTGTGGCAGCCTACATAATGTATGAAAAAAGCATCAAGCTTGCAGGATTGTTCTCTTTTAAGGATTACAAACAGAATTCAAGAACAAAGAGCATTCTAACAGCTGTTTGCTTTGCTTTCCTGGCACTTATGTATTTCAAGTTAAAAAAAAAAAGTAAACATGACAAACCAAGAATTATAAGGAGCCATTTTTATTACAGGACTGCCTTGAATGCACATCCCCTGCTTATCAAATCTCTCAACACTCCCAGTACAGTAAATGCATTAAGAGATTTAGTGAAATTTGTACTATATATTTGGTCTTTCAACAGGAAGCTGTGAAGTACAGCATGCAGTATTGGTGGTAGAAATGCAGATGCATTTTTACTGATCTGTCTTACCTTCTTACACTTTAGCCACTATTCTCCTTCTTGTATGACATGCGTCTTTCAAGTACTGAATTCCTTCAACAACCTTTCTAGATCTATTTTTCATGTGACATACTAAGTTACACAACTGCAATGAAAAGTTTCTACAGTGAAAGTTTCTGCAATGAAAAACTTGCAACCATAGTTTTTTCCTAAGGGATATACTCTGAAAATTATAATTATTATGATTAATAATATATTATAGATTATATATTATATTAAATATAATAATATATTCATATACACACACCCACATTAAAATGCTTATATGTTCTTTAATTTTAAAAGTGCAATTCTTACTGTGGCTTGCCAAACCTTTGGAAAGCAACATTTTTGTAATTTTTCTGTTCAAGAAAGAAAAAAGAAAATACTTTAACAATATAGCCAGATGTGATGTAGACTATTCAGTAACAATTTAAGGAAAAAGTGCCCTTCAAGAGGCTGATGAGCACAAGGCATTTTCTGTATTGGACAGTCAAGAGAATCAGAAAGAAGAAACCCCTCCCAAAGCACTTGAGCAAAATATCAGGCATAATTCAATATGTAAAGTAAAAACTGAAATTTTCAACATCCCATTTTGGACTTCAAAACTATAGTGGTTTAGCGTAGAGGCCTAACTTGTGTTTGTGTGTGTGCTTTATATATATACACATGTATGCACATGCATATGTAAGGTTTGTAAGGAGAGAGATATGTTTTATTAGACCAGTATAGTCAGAAAAAGTACATAAGCCCTTTGTTGGTCTAATATAAGCTATTACCTCTCCTTGAAACTTTTTCTCTAACATCACCGTGATCATGGTTACAAGACCATTTACATACAAATTAAAAAAAAAATTCTCCTGTGGTGATCTTAAAAATTGTATCTCCAGCATATCATTGCAATACTTAAGCCACTTAGATAGTAGAAATATGAAACTTGTGTAGTTTCATACTTCATCTTGAATGCTATAAAATGTTCTTCTTAGTCCTAACAGACACAAGCATCAAGTTGCACGTCAACCAGGAGCCCCGGATAACAAAACAAGCTTTGACACTAGAGTGAGAGAGAGAGGCTGCAGCGTTGTAGTCTTAGTGTTGCAGTATAAACTATAAGGTCCACAGGGAAATCTAAATGGTGTATTTTTCTGTTTACCTTCAGGTGACAACGTTCAAATGCTTCAACACATCACTGAACGTCTGTTACAAAAACTCCTGTCACTAAGAATAAAAATGGATGGATGAATAATGGTCAGGATGGACCTTCTGCCTCTCACCAGGAGTATTGAGCAGAGATTTTAAAACCAGCTTTTAAGCAATAAGCAGCCAATCTAGACCTATATAATCAGACCTAGAATCATCAACGTTACAGATACATCAACTTACCTCTGAATAGAGATAAGTTAGGTAGTTGCTGGTGTTTCTCAAAGGACCCTGGTTTGTCGACTGAAGTCAGTAAAGGAATTACTTCTTTCACAATCTTGTTTTCCAACTATATTCACTGACAGCACTGAATACGTTATTTTTTTCCTTTTTTAAAAGCTTGCATTCCGCTTTAATTGAAGAAATATGATAAAGTCTGCCCCTCTCCATATATAAAGAATAATGTTTCAAAATACAATACTGTAAAATATTTTGAAGGTGCCCTCCATGTAAAATCCTACTATAGATGAAACAGATTGTTGTTTTAATACAAGTGAGGAACAAAAAAACTAATAGCAAGTACATCTTAACACATAAAGGAATGGAATTTCCCTTTTTTTTTTTCCCCCCCTCATTCACTGCTGCCTCTTTCTATGTCTTCCTGCAAGACCAACATTTCAGTATTTTCATCAACTGCAATGCAATGATAACCCAAACTGTTGCAAATAAAGATTAACACGCTGGCTATATTGGCTAGCCCATCACAAAAAGCAGAGCTTTACCTATATTGTGCATACTGGCCTCCATGGTATAAAATGTGTGGCTTCAGGGGGATTGGAGGGAGGGGGGGGATGCTCAGCATTAGATGCCCGTTTCCTGAACAGAAGTTACCTTTTAGGACAAGGTACAGCTGCAAAAGCTGTGGAGTCAAGGAATCTTGTTGTATTTGTCTACTTCATAATATACTTCCACATCAGCAAAATCTTCTATCCAAACAGATAGATCCAAATCAAATGTCACTGCAGTAAAAGCAGCCTCTGATAAGGCACCCTGATCATTTAAAAAAGACAGCAGCCATCCTTGCAAAGCTACAAACTGTGGCTCTTATACAGTGGGTTTCTTTCAGAAGAAAGACTTCCTTGAAAATTACTTAACTCTTTTTTTTTTTTTTTAAACTGAACTTTGTGCAACCCTTTCAGGTTGCTTTGAAGAGAAATGTTGAATCAATCCATATTCTAAAATGCCTTAGAAAGAAGAAAAATCCCAGCAGTAAATCCACCTAATTAAGTGGGGGTGTATCTAGCCCATAGGCTATTACTGCATCTCAGCTTAATATTTTTAAACATTCTGTATGTGGAACAGGTGGTAAGCTCTCCTCATTATTTCTCAAATGAAGCTGAACAGATCTAACCCAAATTACAGCAAGATAAACCAGACAAATTAAGTGATGAAAATTGTACTTTTTCCTCTGCTTTAGGGACGCTTCTGGCTCATCTGTCCTCTGATCAAGGTGAGCCTGATAAAGCTGAAAATTACACTGTGTGACTGGATTGTACGAGATTATCTTTCCCCTGAGAAGTGATTTATTTTAGTAACTCTTGATGAATAAGAAGCTTTCTGCTCCAACACGCTGCTCTTCTTGTGTGGGCATGGTTCCTTATTGCTTTGAGTGAGAAATCGCATAAAAGAAACATAGAATATGAGTGGCTACATCTTCTTTACGGTTCAAAGACAAATGTGCATTGTAAGACAGACCTTCAGGGACCACAAGTTTCACAAAAAGTGAAAATCATCATTAGTTTGTAGGTTTGACTGCAAAAGTTACTGGCATGTCTTCCACTTTTTGAGTATGAGGAAAATCCAGTTTTGGTTTTGAAAGATCTCGATGTGTAGAATTTGGGGCTTCTTGATCTTTAGACGATTCCAGAAGATGTTGCATGTTAAGTTTGAAAATGAGGCGAGGATCTGGTCCAGAAAGAGATGGGCAATTGCAGCTCTCTCTTATTTTAAGAGCCTGTGAATACATAGGAAAACAAATCAAGCTCATTTAAATAAGGAAAACAAAAAAGGTTTCAGTCAGCGATTTGGCTTTCCAGTAAGGTCTGCATTTGCACATAAAGCTTAGTGAGTATAATACTGAGTTGTTACTGAACAACTTTTCAGCAGAAACCAAGAATTCCTGAGAAGAAATGTAGCAATATGGTAAAACAATAGAAAAAACCCCATGAACTACGAAGAATGAAAATAATTTTTTCCACAGACAGCCTCTCAAAGAATGGATACTCTAAAAGGTACAGCATAAATAGATAGGAAGTTCTCCAACTATTTTATGTGATACTTGTCCACATCAGTACCTTTTAATACACATTCACACGTAAATTCAAATGACTGCATCACAAAAGAAAAGGGCTGTGAATAATTCACTCCATCAGATATGTTCTGTTATTGAAGTAACTATACATAGATGTCTGACTCAAAAAAGGAGGGGAAAAAAATCTCCAATAACAGAATGGACATTTAAATGTTCAGGACAGAGATCCAGATGGTTGGTCAGTATAGTTAAGGTCCAGTTACGCAAGTGATCTCATCTTCAAGAAGCATTTGAGTACACAGCTTCCAAGCATTCTGAGAAAATACTGTCTCTAGAATGTAAACATTTATCTGGATAAAAAGATTAGTGCTAAGAGACCAAACTTTTAAGTTAGTCCTGCTCACTGAGTAAGCGCCATTGCTTCCATTCTATGGATGAGAAAGTAGCGGCACAAAGGAGCCAAAAAGTTTCCCAGAGAATCAAAATCTATTAGTGCAAGCACCACCACCCCCACCCCGCCCCCCCAGATCACCCTGTCTCGTAGGCAATCTGACAAAGGTGTGACAATGGATTAATCTAACATCTCAAGGCACCCTGGAGAAATTGATCTAAAACTGTATAAAGTCAGCTATTTTAAAGTATGCTTAAGTTGGCCTTCATTTTAACAAAGCTGAACATACCTTAAGTAGTCCATACAAACAGGCAGCTCATTTTAGAGCTAACAATGGATATCACATAACTAAGTCCTATGCAGTACTCTGCAAGCAGTTGTACACAGACCTACTAGTTTCCACGGATCCTACACGACCCATTTAAACTAATCAAGAAAAGTAAGATCCTATGTATCATATAGCAAAATATTATATGTAGAATTTTACAGGGTTCTACATTGCCGCTGAGAACTATTTTTTCAAGATTTGCAAAATGAAACACCAAGAAAACAAAAAGTCAAAAACTAGCCTGATATTTAGCATGAATCAATGGTCACTGTTGTACAATCTCTTTTATCCAATATTATCTGTATCTTAGCCTCAATTAACAGCATGAAACTGTGGGCAGATTAACATCCAGCTTTATTTTTAATCCTTTCATAGGAAAATAAGTTCAAATGCATATTTTACTCCACTTCACTTCATAACTATGGATTCTTGAAAAGTAATGGCCAGACCTGTCCTAAGCTGTAGCCAGGTGGCTCCTGACCAGTACCAAGGACTGTTACTGGAAAGCATGGGTTGATTCATTTGTTCTCGATTGATTAAAGAGAATGGAGAAAGTAACACAGTTTTCATAGCAGTCCTAGCACTGCACTTAAAAAACAGAGCAGAAATTGTTAATTTGCTTTATATACGCTAGATAAAATATGAAGTATTCCAGTATACCTATGCATAAGTATTTGCCCATCATTTTGAAACAATTTGGTATTCTTCCACAGGAGACACTGGAAACATCTTACTACAGCAGATTTTAAAATAGAAGAGCAGAGCTTCTTAACTAATTTCTTTGTATAAGGAGGTACCAAAACATATGTCTCCCTAGCTTTACTACAGTGAACTGATAAAAAGTTTGCTGTAAATGGCTAGAAACAAATAGAATTTAAATTTGGAAAAAGACACGTTCCAGGAACGTAGCAAGAGTTTCTCCAGCTGTTTCTTGCTGAAATGCAACATTCATATTACTGGATACACAAGTCTGGGCTAGGCATGCAAATATTCATCTTTTAAACTTCCATAACTTTTAAAAAATATGAATAAAGTTTTCAGTATTTGTTTTTCTACAGCATGATTGTCCATGTAGTCACCAAATGTAGCTGTACCACCAAACACTCTTCTGCTTCAGTGACTAATTAATTTCTAAACTGACATTTATGACAAACCAAGAGTTTTCTCTTGTTCTCTCCCAGAACATAAGCTGCTGCAAGACTGCATTAATGTCAAGCAGCATTATACAAAGCAAATGGAAATATAAAGATTTAGGTTGTATCCTGGAAAGGGCAATGTAATCCTTTTTTAAACTAATTTAGCAATTTAACATCTCTGGGTTTTGTGGCTATATAGTGCCTGGCCTATTTCCATGGTTTCACTTATCTATAGTCACAACAGCAAAGGTAAAAAACAATATTTCAGAGTTAACATTTTTAACCTGTGGATGTCTTGGCATTCTTGCTAGACGTGAAGCTGTCCAAGGGGGTAGAAGGCATCTAACTCAACACCATCAACACACGTGCCATTAAAAAGACTACAGTTATGAGAACAGAAAGCTATGTTGATATACCATCTCACTGTTAAAGACAGCTATGACTACAAACTCTAGTGAAAGTAGCCTTTGTATGTACATTTGTGACTGTAGTGCAACATTGAACCCTAGTTAGAAAGTGGTCTTTCCCTGGCTCAGCTAACTGCTGCTATTTTGTTTCGTGCCAGTAGCTCCGTAATGTCACTAAGATGCTAGTAACAGGCTGAGGAGCTTACAATACAATTTTTCCTGAAAGATGAAACAGCCCAACACGGTCAGCCGTACTGTACTTCCAAAATCACTAGCAACTTCAAATCCAGTAATTTAATATTGCTCAAGTAAATTGGCTTTTGACAGTTTGGGTAAAAGGACAAGTAAAAGCATTCTTAATGAAGCACATGCATATTGATATTATAATCAGAACATATTTCATTCACTGTTTATACTGAAGAGTGTTCTCAATAAAGACGACAGACAGAACTGAGACAAGGTTAACTAGCTGGAGTCAGTACGTAGATTCACCTGGGAACTGAGGGTACTTTAACGCTGTTCTTTTCAGGTTAACCTTAAGAGAGGAGTATTGCTGTTCAGAATAAAGACCACCTGCATGCTTACTGGTTCAGGAGATCTCAAATAAAACATCAAAACTATTGCTTGTAAGTGACAAAGGTGAAGCTGTTTTTCTTATCAATACAATTGCAGTCACCTCCTGCAATGTGCTGAGAGAGGGAGAAGGCATAAGAATCAGGGAGGTCCACCTCATCCTACTGCTTTCATAGAAAGCCTACCAGCAGAGACAAATATAGAAAAAAGTAATTTTTAGCTCTCAGTCTTCCTTCACCACTGTCACAGATACCAGGCTACCTGCTGCATCTCGACCCCTTACAGTCTTTTGGAGTGCATCCTGCCTCTTGGGCTGACAGCTCTCTCAGTATAAAAGTCACATCACTCTTGCCCGCAAACCAGGCCAAGGGTTATAGTCTGTTGTGTATTAACTGTGATTACCTCAGCAGGGCTGACTTACGCTCTGAACTTGCCATTCTGACAAAAACTAAGAAATAGCACAAGCATGTAAAGGAAAAAAAGAAAAAAATTAATTACAATCCGCAGGAATAGGGAAGACAACAGATTCTACAAATGAAGTAGTAGTAAAAAGATATGTTACTTGATGGAGGAGAAGAAAAGCAACCTTTATACAATGCTAATACTTCAAATCTTTCACTGCTTCTGTTGGCACAGAAAAGGAAAACGGTGACAAAATATTTAACAACTTTATGGGGAGGATAGAAACACAGGTCAGTATTTTTTATTTTTATTTTCCTTTAAGTTTCCACATTGACAGGGCTTAATTAATATATCCTAGTACTAGAACTGTCTGAAGTAATCTTCACATCATAAACAAAGGGCAAAAATACCAATCCATTTTTGAAAAGGAAGCAAAATAAATGTATCTTCAATATCCCAAAAGGCAGCAGACTGAGGAATAAGCAATAACTACCCAAACAATAATAAAAATAATGAACAGCCAATGTGGATTTGACAAGAACAGATCTTGCCAAAGAAAATCAACTTTTGACAAGTTAATTGACCTAGAAAACAAAAGAGAAGCAGTAGAGGTGACATATCCCAACTTAGTATTACTCTTGAAATGATCTCAACACAGCATTTCCACAAGAAAGAGTGGGAAACGAGAGTTACAGTGAATCAAAAATGGAATCTGAGCCAACAACATGATGCCAAAAAAGCAAATGTCACGTCAAGATGAATTTTCGTGTTGCAGGCAAGGCTCAGTAGATAACCTTCTGCTTTATTCAGTATAGCTGAGGCTTCAGCTGATGTACAGTGTTTTATTTGGACTGCATACTAGGAAAAAGGTAGACAAACTGTAGCAAGTCAGAGAACATTAAAATAAAAGGTTCAGAGATGAACTAGAAGATCCTATAGCTTCTCTCTAGCAGCACACTTCCACATTTTTTTCTCTCCAGAACAATAGTAAGCATCCTTCCCGCTAGTACAAAATTATTTTAAGATTTCTTTTTCTGAAAATAAAATACACAGACCTTTACCAAGCATCTCACCACCTTCCACGTAGGAATTCTAGGAGATTTCAGTTTCGTATTTAATAGTATATTCTGTTTTCCCAGATTACAATCCAAATTTCTCCCAGTCTAAGGGGAAATATGTTAAAGACATGGTAAATCTTTTTAATTCGCATTATTTCCTTTCCATGGGAGTGACACTTTGTAATTGTTCATAGCTCTCTTATTTACTAATTCCTCAGCTTGGCTTTAGCTTCCAACTTGTTCAGAAAACCAGATGCAAGATCTTTAAAAGACAGGGAGCAAATCAAATGAGTTTTAACTATGGGAAAAGAGAATCCCTGTGATATTCCTGCTTTAATTTACATTTCCTGAGACTGTTAAGTCACTTCATTGAGATATGCCATTTCATTACCTGAAGAAAAATTCTCATGTTATATGATTACATCTTACTGTGAACTTCCTTAGAAATCTGTAGAGAAACATCTGTGTGGCCCGAGAAGTCCAAATACTTGTCCCCATTACCCCCAGCTACAGTAGGTGGTCTAATAATAGATATTATATTGTCCTGAAAACCATTCCAGCTTCAAAGCCATCAGCATATGAAACACAACAATATTTGTGTCAGTATCTTTAATACAAACCCAACTATTTCATTCATATCTTCAGAAGAAGGGCAGTTTCAACTGAAGTAATATTCAAAGTCAAGTACAAAGGTAAAACCTAGCAGAGGTTTGGGTGGGGTTTTTTTTTTAGCATTTAAACCCTTGTTTCTTGCTCATGATGGATCTGATACGAAGTCTAACAAGTACAGTTTCTTCACAGAGAGATACTAGAGAAAGAAAAAGGCTCTTTTCAAAACCTGGCTTCTCCCCCGGCCTCTGAGTATCTAGTGGCCATTAATACATGGTGAACATACTGTTCTAAAAGGCTTTAAAGTATGTGAACAATGAAAGAAAAAGGCCCTGATATTGAACAACCACCAAGCCCTAGGATCACCTTTAAATACCTGAGATCCAGCTTCAAGAAGGCAGCTCTCCGATGAAGGGGAGTCAATGCTTCAGACAAGAAGCCTCCAACACCTCTACATACCTTCTTTCATTTTGATTCCACTTTTGTAGTATTAACCTCACTTTTCTAGTGAATTTCTGTTAAAAACAGGAAACCTTCAACTCTTGCTTTCTCATCCTACTCCAAAGAATGTTTAAGGTAAAAGGCAAATTAAAACATCTCCTCCTCAATTATCTTTTGGAAGAAAATTTCCTAGCCTCCACCGCTCTTGGAAGTGAGAGTGGCTATAAAAAGACGAAGGTTGCTCCACCTGCTAAACTACAGGAGACAAGACAGAAATAACATGACTGCCAGTTCTACGCAGTTGCTCAGTTATTTAACTTACTTGCTCGGTCCTGGGGTAGATAGAATATAAGTAACTTATTTCATTACCACTTTATAAGCCAGTCAATAACTGTATGAAAATAAAGGATCCTGAACCCTTTGTGTTCCATCTAACTAAAACTGAGGCTTCACAAGTACCATTTTCCATTCAGCTGCTCGAATGTGTTAGAAAATCCATCAAAATAGTCTCACGATCTGGTTTTGCAAAGTACAAAATTTGTGTAACTTAATTTAAAATATTCAGTCTAGCCAGTCCTCCTACCCCAATATTGATTTTGATTTATGCCATTATTTAGAATGTTTACCGCATTCATTCTTATCAAAGGACTCATGAATTTTTTTTTTCTCCTTTGAAATCAGCAAACACCTCAACATTTTAGTGCTCCCTCTGCCTCTAAATCTTCAACTGCCTTTACAGTTTGGAATTGAGAAAGACTTAAAGTGACTGAGAGTTTAAAAAAGAAAAAAAAAAAAAAAGAGAGAGAAAAAGAAGAGATTACCAGCTGATTATAAGAAAGGGAGTTTCCAAACACAGTTTAGCTTGCTGAAAAACAGTGTTGTTGTGAAGTGGTTTAACACTACCTTTCAAAAAGAAAAAACTAGGCAGAAAACACTCCATGCTGTTTTTCTGTAGCTAAACCCCTCACTATTTAAAGAAATAGTAAATAAACTGAGATTACTAAACTTGGAACAGTTCTCCGTTCTTAAGCTACTAGCGAGTAGCACAT
This sequence comes from Burhinus oedicnemus, assembly GCA_008921705.1. Classification (NCBI taxonomy): domain Eukaryota; kingdom Metazoa; phylum Chordata; class Aves; order Charadriiformes; family Burhinidae; genus Burhinus; species Burhinus oedicnemus. The sequence goes on along the minus strand of VFFE01009212.1, from coordinate 3,263,884 downwards.
CAAATTAATAGAATCCCCAAGTAGCTATCCACTTGGCATTCCTCTGAGAGGAAATCTGAAAGAACAAACAGAGGAAAGACTGCAGAATGATGGGCTATTGCATGAATTAGCTCAAGTTCCTCGGAGTGGGGTAAAATTTGCTCCCTAATGTGACGAAACAGAGATGCAAAGAAAAAACCAGGCTGCAAAATCTACAGAGACCTATCATAACTAGGGCTATTAAGAAATCTTCTACTGGGAATGTGACATTCTTTTGAGGCACAGTTATTCGAGGTGTATTCAATCCCACACCAGTGAGAGAGACAGGACAGGATGGAGCATTCTCTGTTTGACAGCCTAGGGCTAGCTACCAAAGCAAGAGAAGTCAAGACAGTTTAGAGATCCAGTCTGGTTTCCAAAATGGCAAAAAAGAGAAAAGAATGGATAAGAACTGTGGCACTGTCACATCTATAGCAGGAAGGCCATTCAAAAGCAAAAATACTACACTTTGATCAGAAGTGGAAAAAAAAAACAAAACAAAAAAACCCAAAACCACAAATGAATGAGAATATAATTACATTTTACCTCTCCTATTTTTTTTTTTCCTCATTTAATAAAACCTTCAAGGTTGAGAGCTTTGTAACAGAAAATTTCTGTAAGGATAAAGAGAAAGATAAACACGATGCTAAAAGAGTAGATTGTGAATCAATACCAAAGTAGATCGTGAATCAATACCAAACTAATTCTGGCAATGCTCCTAAAAGAAAAAGACACGCTTCCTTCAGCTCTGCTCACCTCTGGGATAAGCCGGTCTAAGTGCTCAGCTCTGTTTTCATGAGAAGGGTGTGTGGAGAGCCACTCTGGTAACTTGGGCTGCCCTTGAATGGTTTCTGCTAATTCCATTTGTTGCCAAAATACACTGCTTGCTCGTACATCCACACAAGCCTGAAATCAGAAAGGAAATATATACACCGCTATATTTTTAAAGTAATACAATACACATTCTAATGGATATTGAATTACAAAAGACATCTTAAGTTTTAAATCTCTAAAACCTGTTTAGATGGTCCCCCTCACACCTGATTGGAAAAAGCTATTCTAAAATATCTAAATGGAGTAAAAAATCCTCATCAAGGTAGACACTGGATTTGTTCCTTTTAACATATATGTAATTCCACCCATCTTAAAAAACTTCTTACACCTGAATTAGATAATTCAGGAGAAAAACAGATTCACAATTTCTGGCATATACTCGTTCTTCAAAAAAAAAAAAAAAAAAAAGCAACTCAGCTGCTTTTTCTAAGTTATATTTGCTAGACACAGTACCGCAACAGAACAAACTGATCATCTTCACAGATTTAGGCAAATTTACAGGAAGAAGTTTAGAGTCAAAAATAAAGTGGTAATTCATACTTAAATATCTCTAAAAACGAACTGCAAAGGCTTTTCTGTAAGTGATTACACTGCCTTTTTCAGGAGTGATTTGTGTAATACGCAACAGATTAAAACAGTAATTCTGCAGAATTCCTATCTCTCTCCATAGAAGTATCTATTTAACCATAGAAAGTCATGGAACACTGACTTTAAGAGTGGCATTTGTATATCACCAACAGACTCCTTTATATTTGCATTTAAGCGGAGGGAAAAAAAAACCAAGATTTCTTATGTTAATTTTCACTTGTTTAAGATAAAAATAGATGAGGACTCAGAAGGTAAGAAAATTACTTCTTTTTCTTTTTTCCCCAAAATACAGAAGTGGTGCTTTATCTTTTAAATTTATTTCTTAAAATTACGCATATAAAAAGATTATCTGCAAAAGCAGAGAAACACTGAGATAGCACTTTGCTTGTTTCTTTTTGGTATGGCCCTACATCTTAGGGTATTACAAAGCAGTGAGCACCCAAACAGCAATTACATTTTTTTTTTTTTTCATCGATTGTATTATTAGATGACTTTAAACTGCAAATGTAGTTTCAGTTCTAGAATCAAAGTTAATTTTAAAAATTCTTCCTTGAAAAAATATTAATAACTATTAAGGAAAGGAAATTTTCCTTATGAAATATTAACACTAGATGGTGCTGCTCTCATAGTTATCTAACACTTAACTAGTTCTATTGCACTTAGCTAGAAATTAAAGAGTTCTTTTAATTTCTTTAATTAGAACTAAAATCCGCAGGGACCAAACAAAAAGTGACTGAAAAAACAAATTATGAAAAAAATGCTGAGCAGTTTCTGATCAAATTTTTGTCTTCTTCTAGCAAAGTTGCATTATTTTTATGGCAATATTTAGACTAAATCTTTAAATACTAGAACAATATTGATATACTTCATAATTATTAGCAATCACAAAATATAATCACAATATCAAAAACTTCTTAAATTTTACTGTATTGTTATGAGACTAGGTAATATAGATAATAATATTTTAGGTGCACGACAATATAGTAATGCATTCCTTAGAACTCACAATAGAGGGAAACTAAGCGAAACAAAAATCTGAAGAGCAATTTATATCTTTACATATAATTAAACAGATCCTACTTATGGAAGCTCACTATTCGGCATTCTCCTCTTTATGTAGCTTTTTCTTCTAATAGTAATGAACTACATAGAAAGTATACTGTGCAGTTAATAATGCACAACTTTACAAACTTCAATTTTATTCCATACAATTTAGCCAGAATGGCTTTGTCTTTCCCTACATGCTGCTTTATCTCCCATGACTTCATTAATCTACGTATCTTCAAAAATTTGGGAACCCTCCCACACAGAATTTACCTCTGTATGAAGTGTGAAACTCCCTCTGATTATAATAGAACCTGAAAAATGTCTGGTAAATTGCTAATAAAACAAACCAATTGTAGTTACCTTTGCTGCAAACTGAAGTCCCACTTTATCAGCTTCAGCCTCCAATGTTCTGCTGTACGGTCTATCAAACATATACTGCAAAGAAGAACATCAAAGCTCAATTTCTTGGTTTTGAATATGTATAAAGCTAGAGCATTGTAGCTATTTTTCTAACCTTCTCATAAGGAAAGGTATTTACTTATGTTCACACTGTATGTGATCAGTATTCATTTTCTTAAGGTAATCTCTAATTCCATTATACTTAACTCATTGATCCTGTATCCAGTGGAAATTAATTCAAATTACACATATTTTCACGGTCCCTCTCATCAGCCAGTCTCACAGCATTTTGCAGCAACCAAAAGGTCAATGCCAACTTTAAACTAGAATTTTTTCACTTCACTCTTTTATTGGTATTAACACTTTTGTTGTAGTAACTGCATGTAAAAAATTCCAGCGGTTCCCTTAAACTTTTAAAAGGACGGTCTTTAAACCTGATATGATCTATTTTGTATGGTAAACAGCCCACAGTATGGAATGTAGCCATAAACATTTTCACACAGAAATCACTCCTTTGTCATGACTATTCCCCAACACAAGTTGCAGAACTTGAGAAATCAAACTAGAAGACATAAATCTGACCAACTCCTCTCCCTTTTTTTCTCAGGTATGACATTGTGTTAACACACACTAAGGTACAGTGTTAGTTTTCTCAAATGGTTCTTTAGTGATATAACTCAGGATCTTCTGGCATATATAATTCATGTAGATTTGGGCAGCCTTGCCCTAGTATATCAGGTTATAGTAAATGCATATCAGGACTTGTGAAAACAGCCTGCTCCCGCAGAGATAAGGAACATGTCACAACATTCTGGTCTGGGCATCGATTAGGAAACATCAACTGAAGAATGGGGATGCGCGTTGTTAGTGTAGAGAAAGAGGTTTTATCAGCTCTTTATCTGGTTAAAGAAACACGTCCTCCTTATACATTCCGGAAAAAACAAACAAACAAAAAAAACCCCAGATAAAAATGAAGAGCACCAAAAGAAGTGATCCGATCCCTGGAGTACATAAAGATATCTGTAACTTTTTCCTTCTTTCTAAAGTAGTGCTGATAGTTTTTCTTTACTAGGTCAAAAATAAAAGCCAACCAAAGCCGATCCTCTGCAGGTGTTTTCAAGCCAAATACACTGGCTTATAAGTAAGCATAGAGGAGGTCACTTTCTAAATTCTTAATTTCCTTACAAACCTTAAACATTACAATTATAAATTTATTTTTATAATCCTCTGAAGATAAAGTCATTATTTGAAGTGATTCCACTTCAAATATTTCTATTGCCTTGAAAAGTGCTCTGGGTCTACTGCAGTGCATATATTCACTAAATGGCAAAGATATCCCTGGCTAGTCTGTCATATATTTCCGAGGCGCCATTTCCCAGTTAGCCAGATAAACTATTTGTTTAATTATTAAACATTTCTCAGACAGGGAAACGAAATTGGTAACAGGACTACCCAAAGCACTAACTGGAACAGAGGCTAACACAAGCAGGCAGTTTTCTATTTCTGCAGTTACAACCACTTGTGGTTTTCCTCTCTGGGAGGTTTACAATAATTTTTGATAAGAAGGGGTAGCATCAATTTCTAAAAAGATTTGCAGAAAATTAGGAACTCAGAAATTGAATGCATGTGTCTGAGACCATCTAGAAAGAGAAATCCAGGACAGCAAGAAGATGGTAATAAAGAGAGCAGCATTTAAACTCCTACCCCTTAAGTAGCTTTATTTGCATTTAGAGTTGAGCACTAGGGTATTAGTATTTACCTGTATGTCTATCCCAATTCTACCTGCAAAAATATGGCTGTATTTCTAAAAAATAAATACAACACTAATGCAATCTCTAGTTCAGGACCTACCCATGCTACAGACTGCAGAAGCAGGGATGGCATCTGAAGAAACTATCACCCTGTAATTGCTGTTACTTTCTTTACTTTTCCTCTATGTATCTGCTACTGGCCAGTCACAGATAAGCTATATCTATCTAGAGTCTCTTTAGGCTCATATCTTACGACAAAGTGGGGTTCCAGATTTGTTATGTTCTGATCATTATCCAACTTTCACTAACATAAGAGACTTAAATGCATCCTCTGCAATTTTTGAGACTTCTATCTGTTTCTTCTTCAGATCTAAAACTAATAAACTATACAATAATCTGAATCTCTTGAGAAAACTTGGGCTCTCTTTCACAGTGTGCTTCTAGCCAATAAAGTCTCAGCAGTGGTCACATAAAAAGGTCTTGAGGCACATAACATACAATACTGTTCACCTGCTACTGAAAAATGAATTATTTTTTTTTAAATACATCTTTTGTGATTGTGCTGGAATGAAAAATTAGATCTTCAAACTCTGATCTAATAATCTTTGTCAGAAATTGGACATAATAAAGAAGATGGATTTGATTTTTCAAATCTATTACCAGAGCTGTCTGTGTACGTTAAAGAAAAGGAACTTCCAGGTAAGTTGACAATCCAAAATCACCACTTTCCACATGAAATACAAACCTGATGGTGTGAGGTGGACAAGAAAGGGAATATGAAGTAGTGTAACTATACACACTAGTGTGCATGGCATGAGTAAAACTCAGTCATGCTTTGTGCTATTCCAAGAATAATTCCTAGGCTTTAGTTCCCATATAAAATAACTGCTGCTGTAAAACCAAAGCCAACGCGTTTCAGTTCAGAAATACATGACTGAAGAACCACCATGAATCAATCCCATAAGAGAACTTAACAATTTCTTAAGGCAAGCAATCCCACTAGCTTTGGAGAAAAAAGTAGAACTGGAGCTAGCGTGCGAAAAGGCCTATGAAGAGCCACTGGAAATTACTTATGATCAATAATAAAAAAACCCACAACAGTCAGTAGGTAAAAAAGTTAAGCTTCTGAGGACATAAAAGAAAAACAAATACTGAAATAGAAGCAAGTACTGCAATGTGGCTTAAATAACTCTTTCATAGAGGGGGATGCTAAAACTTTAAAACAATAAAACACAGTTATAGAAGAAGAGGAAAAGAAACATCCTGAGAAAACATGCAGAAAGGTTCACTTTCATGTAAGCACAAGAGGCAAGCATTGAGGGGAGGAAGCAAACAGACATTGTACTCCTGGCTGACTAACAGAAACAAATATTTCTATTCAGCATCTTTTTTATATGGGATGAAAGCTTTGCCAGTATTAATCACGTATTTATTCTGCATTACATATGGATATGTTTAACATTACTGAAGAGGAGTTTGACCAGAGTTTTAAACCAGGACATTGCTGTACAATATCTCATATACGATAAATCTTTTCTATGGCACACTAGGACTATGAGCTTAAACCTCGATTCCATTTGCAACCTAAAACACAATTCCAATCCACGATGCCAAAATATCAGTTGCAGTTAGCCTAGAAGAGGAGAAAAGATGCTGACAGGAAGTTAAATCTTGCTGTCTAAATTATGAGCAGTCTCAGGATTGATTCACGCTTCGCTTTTTCCAAGTTCAGCTCTTCAAAATGCTGGCTAGCATTCATCAATGTATTGGTTTGTTAGCTACTTGTACAAATATCCAATCTCTTTAGAGATAATTTATGTTCAGAATCCACACATCTACCAATTAGCATAAGAACTACCAAAACAGATTGGTTATGTTTAATTTTATGGTTTTGAAGAACCAGGGGAAATCTCAGGAAAAGCATCAACAGAAGTCAAAGAAACCAAAGAGCTCTTTCACTTAAATTCAGATTCAAGTTTTAGGATGTAAGCAAAATTTCTTTTAAAAATCCCCACTTTTTAAAAAAGAAATGGATCAGTAACTGTCCGGAGGCAGAGAGTCAATTAGACTGCTGAAGAAAAACGGCACCACAAAGACTCTGAATTTTACTTTATTGGAATACATGCTGCCTGAAAATATTTTTTCAGTAAGTTTTATTATAGCACGGTTTATACTTTAAAAGAGTGTTTAGATTCTCAATTTTCTTATCACTAACAACATGTTTAAAGAATTTCATATATTTTATTTGGTTTAGAAACAATTTAACAACTACTCAAAATAAAAACATAGCATTTCAACATATACAACTTTAAAGGGTGAGCTACATTTCAAAAAGACAATCATCTAACTTAATTGGCAAGCAGGTACTCAGAACCTGTTCAGCTAACTACAGTCATTTAGGGAAATCTGAAGTTCTTCAAGATGACAAATGAAAATATCTATCAACTAAAGCAGATGCATATTTATAAAAACATATTTCATTCAAAAACATATTCAAATATTAATTTTTGCTTATAGTATTTCTCCTCTTGCCTTTTTCCCCAAACATACTATTTAGTGGTGCTGTCTCCCCAACACTAAAAATGTTTTTCCATGGAACTTCAGGAAGAATAATACGAAGCGTCAGTCTTACCTCCTGCAACTTGCTTTGAATCCACTGGCCAACAACTGCCAAGCTATCACGGGGACAGATGGCCCAAATCATAGTGAGAAAGATGAGTGATAGAAAATCCAAGAAGTGAACCAGGCTGGCTTTCTCTGCCTGCAAACAGAAATTATCCCATTTTCATTCCTTACTGTCTGACTTTTCTTTTGAACATAATAGAATTTGGAAACACTGTAAAAATCACTCATCTTTTTTTCTATGTACCCACATGAACAGGGCAAGCACAAGCTCACCCACCTGCAAAAAAACCCTCCAGTTGGATACAAGGTACTTTCAATCTAGAATCCACAGTAACTGCACAAATACAGCTGGAACAAATACATTTTGGCTATCTCCCAATCCGAGAGATTCAAAGCTTGAGATAAGATGATGGCAGCACACAGACAGAGCTCCTTAGTAAAAAGGCCATGAAACACGTCAGTTGGAATGAAAAAAATCTATAAAAAGACCTAGAAAACTGTTCTTTACATTAATTTCAGAAGAGACAGACATTTAGACAGGAACACTAACGCGATAAGGGGACACTAGGCATAATAAATTTATTCTTTATTTTCTGTTGCATTCCTTTAATTTCAGAAGGTAAGGGAACCTGAAGAAAGAAATTTAAATCCTTCTGTTTTTCAGAGCTCTATCTGACATGCAACAAACTGATCTGAGCACTTACAAGCCAGATCATGCAATACTTTTCTCTATGCCAGTTGGGTGACACAGGTTGCATACAAACAACGTAAGTTCATTTCATTATTAGAATTTATTTATTTATTTATTTAAGAAGTTTAACAAGTTACTTGGCTCCAAAAATCATACAAGGTGCAGTAAAGCAATTCTCCTGTATTTCCATTGTCTTTAAAATGTATTTACCCATTTCCAGATTAGCTTTGAAATTTTAGCAGGATCTTTATGTTTATAAGCTTATCTGAAGTAGTGTGGCCAGCAGGACGAGGGAAGTCCCCTTGTGCTTGGCACTGGTGAGGCCTCATCTCAAGTACTGTGTTCAGTTTTGGGCCCCTCACTACAAGAAAGACATTGAGGTGCTGGAGCGTGTCCAGAGAAGGGCGACGAAGCTGATGAGGGGCCTAGAGCACAAGTCTTAAAAGAAGCTGCTGAGGGAACTGGGGTTGTTTAGCCTGGAGAAAAGGAGGCTGAGGGGAGACCTTATCGCTCTCTACAACTGCCTGAAAGGACGTTGTAATGAGGTGGGGGTTGGTCTCTTCTCCCAAGTAACAAGTGATAGGACAAGAGGAAATGGCCTCACGTTGCACCAAGGGAGATTTAGGATGGATATTAGAAAAAATTTCTTCACTGGAAGGGCTGGCAAGCATTGGAACAGGCTGCCCAGGGAAGTGGTGGAGTCGCCATCCCTGGAGGTATTTAAAAGCTGGGTAGATGTGGTGCTGAGGGACATGGTTTAGTGGTGGTGGATTAGCAGTGCCAGGTTAACAGTTGGACTAGGTGATCTTAAAGGTCTTTTCTAACCTAAATGATTCTAAGATTATGTCTTCTCAAACCTATGGATAGGTAATGAACACAATTTTTTAAAACAACCTGCACAGAAAGGCATCAATTTGGAAGCAAAGAAGAGCTTTCTAACAAATCATGCCAATCTAGAACAGTATGATCCATATTTCCATACCATCCTCTTTTTTCATAGTTGTACCTACAAAGTGCAACAAAACGATTGCTTTCTGTTCAAATGGCAAGGAACTATCAATTTCAATACATCCATGTCAGGACACAGAAAAATTAAATCCGTGAACGCAATCATCTGTAAATGCAGAATCAAGCTCTGGCCATTCTGGAGTTTGGCATTCTAAACTGTGTGCTACTATAAGAAAAATATCATGTATTTGAGAATAATTTATTAAAGTATATCCACTTCTGTAGATATTGACAAGTCCAGGAGTAACAAACCAAGTTGCTGAGTGCCTCTAGTTCCCTGTGTCTGTGCTATAGGAGGAGAGGCATCTCCAGACCAAGTCCTAAATGACTGTTCATAGTGAGCCACAATCCATCTGTACACTTATGAAAAAAGAACTGGCAGACTTTGTGCTAACACCGACTACTACAGGACTGCTGGTAGTTATTAAGTACTATAGGAGTAATAAGGATATACTGTATCAGAATACTCTCACTTCAAACTCAATTTTTCATTAATTAGAGTCACACTGAAACTTTGGTTGGTAGTGATAGGAAAAATCTTAATTAAAGTAATTAGAATTAATTTAAGAATTTTAGACAGCTTTAAATACTTACTGCATGTTCCAGGACAGCATGAGCTATTTCATGTCCCAAAATGAAAGACAGCTGATGAATATCAGAAACTGCATTTAGCAATCCAGTGAAAACAAACACTTGGCCATTCTGTAAACAAAGAGAGTGAAAATTAAGTAGAAGACACATAAATAAAATGCTGTTTCAATATTATTAGTAATTTTTGTATTGTGTTCAACTTACTGGAAGCACAAAAGCATTTACACCTGGTTCGTCTACCACATGGATAACCCACTTGAGCGCTGAGACCTGTGGGATGTCCTTGTTGCTTTCAGATAAATGACCAACAACTCTCTCCACAACCTGATAGCGTGCATCTGTCTCAGGTAACATTTTACTTTTGAATTCCTCCATCCACTGAAAAAAAAATTTCATTGATTGCCATGCAGAACAAACACACAGTAAATGCCTAATTGATAAACTAATTTAACAGCTACACACACCCTAGTTAAATCTAAGTTTTAATACATTTTTCTTTCATATAGCCAAAGCTAATATATTAGATTCAGGCTTTCGGACCCACAAGTTAAGGATGAATAAACTTAAAAGGAAGTAAACTGACCACAGACCAAAAATAAGATAGTATAAACTTGATAGAAAAATGCTGGATACAGGAGGCTTTACAAATACACAGTTAAGCTTGGCATCACCATTTGACAAAACTTTCTACACCTTCCTGAATTTCCATTTGAATTTATAATTTTTCACTATCTGTATATTTCTGTTGTAATTTGTAAGGTGGACAAATTTATACAAAAGATGTCATTTAAATATATCCTTGTACTTCTTTTGCTATGTTCTTATCTCACATTCTCCATCAGATGGAATACCGTGACATTTGTATATGTCTGGATTATCAAGTTTCACTGACTTCAGAACAGAAAACAATCACAGAACTCAAAGTTACAGAAATTAGTACAATGGACAGTTTAAAAGAAAGCAATTAAAGAAAAATGAGCTGATCTAATGGAAAAAAAGAAAGTAGAATTGAATGCAAGTGGAGAGTACTACCTTAGAAAGTGACAGCTTAGAAGAAAGGACCTTAAACAAATGCCAAAGAATGCTCAAATCAGTGCAGAAAATGAGATGGATCTGAGCATGTACTTATTATCTATGCTTTTATAGTTTCTACCAGATTTTGTATTTCTTGTTGTGGTACAATAATGTAGTTAGAAACATTTGGTACATACATATAATGTGTTCTTTAACCATCATGTGTCCCTGAATGGGTTGCTGATGGTAAGGGAACTCTTAAAAAGGATAGGGACAAGAGGAGGGGGTAACTGATGGGGGTGCTCTGCACAGTTCTGAGCATGAAATTCAAAATGTATTAGGACACAGCTAGGTTTGTTTGCCCATCTCATTAATTGGACTATCTCTTCACTAAAAAAGCATTAACAATTTTAGAGTATTTTGATATATTATTTCTAAATCTTACCATATCATATTCCATCTGTGACAGTTCCCTAAAATGCTCTTTTCCAAACACCAACAGTCGAGCGCGCCCAGTGATGGGTGTCTCCTCCAAGTGAGTAAAATAAAACATGACAAATAAAACTCCTAAGCTACTAACACCCAGGAGTATCTTCCATTTATTTTTCCTTGCACTTTCTTTAAAAAGTTCCCGTTTATTAGGAGGAAGTGCCTTCCACCAATTTCTTATGCTCCTGTAAGATACAAACAGTTACAACTTAGGACCATAGTTAAAAAGGAATTTGTTAGTGTCTGCGCTTGCTGTATTCTATATTAGTCTCACCTCATGTACGAGTTTATGGAAGGTTATACTCTAATTGGCTTCTACTCCACTCCATTTCTTCCCTCCCACAGAGGAAAGAATGCCCCTTAGGGTCTTGGTTCATCTCCCTCTACCACAGGCAAAGGAGAACGAGAAGACCAAAAGATACATCTAACACCTCTCATAATGGAAACAACTTCTTGTTGAGCAAACTGTCAGTCCAGGCCCCACTCCCCCAAAATTTTGTAGATATTAAAATGAAAATGCTACAAATATACCTACCGTTCTCCAGAAAAAACAATGAACTCATGCACACATCTTTGCATAATGCAATCTTACACTGAGAGAGGAAGTAAGACAGTATTTTACCTGCCAAGAATGATAGCAAATAATTTCTGAGCTGGCTTAACAATTATCCAGAAAAGAGGAACTGGTGCAGCCTGAAATGATGGTGATGTGTGAAGAGACCTGATGATCTGAACGCTCCAAGCAGAAAAATGATGTGGGAGTTGCCCTACAGAACTGCTCTGGAGTAATGTGATCTTCCCCCCCAATGGCTGAGGAGATTGGATGCAAAACCTCCCCAAACTGTGGCATGCATTCTTGTATTCTTCTGTATTTGAGACACTCAAAAGACACCTCTGTCCTTTACCAATGAAGTTTCTAAAGGAGTCAAGGCTTCCAGTCAAAAAACAGTTTCTAGTATTTCCACTCAAATCCAGCCTTTGGCATCTATCTTGTGTATAACTGACTTGAGTTCGGCAATATCCTGCATAAGGCCTATAGAGATTTTTGCATTTCCCCTGCTTGGTCAAAGAAGCCAAATGAAAGAAAATACAGTTCCTGGCTGGCAGCTTTAGACCACAGATGATATTCATAACTTCTTTGGTTGGTTACCCTGAAACAAAAAAAAAAAAAAAAAAGGTATTAAGAAAAGCACCCAAACACAAAACTCTGAAACATTTCTACATTTCATCTAAACAGATACCACGTATTTGTTTGCCAACAGCTTAAGTGCACAAAAATTGTCACAGTTACAACTGTATCCTGTTGCAGTTTTAAGGTACCAATCTGCTTTCAACTGTGAAAAAGTCAATGTCTTGTATCACTGAGAATAAAACTGTCTTTTTTTTTTTCTTTTGCTTTTATTACCACCAGATCAGAATGACTCCAGGTGTCCCCTGTGGGAGACAGGTGTGCATCATCACCTTTCCGTGCTGGGCTCCTTGCCACAGGTGCCATTCATACAACACTGAGGAAAACCGGGATCCATTGAGCATTTTGCTCAAGTATTGCTTCGCTCAAGCTTTACTTCGCTCTTGAATGCAGAGCGCGTATCTGCTGCACCCGGCCCAGAAACAGAACCACTCCACACAACGAAACCAAGTGTCTCCCAGCCGGTAGCCCCTCATTCACGGGGCACGTAAACGCCGTCCCGCCGGGCGGGCCCCGGCACCCGGCCACCCCGCCCGAGAGGACCCGTGACGGGACGTTTTCACCCCCTGGCTCTAACAGCGGCCTCCGCTCCCCTCCTCAGAGCGAGGAACCGCCGGCTCCACCCGCCTCTTCCTTGTCCTCCCTTTCTGGCAGCGGCCTGACGCCCCGAGCGGCCCTTGAGTGCTGACCTCGGCTGCCGCCCCTCAGCGCCCGCCATCCCGCACGCCAGCAACCCCCCGACCTCAGTGCTAGCGACTATCGCGATATGGGCAGCCGTGAGGAGACGGCGGGGTACGAGGGGGGGGAAAGGGACGTGTCAC
>VFFE01009212.1:3223908-3250799 GCA_008921705.1 Burhinus oedicnemus | reverse complement strand
GGGGAGCAGCTCCGGCCTCCGTGACAGCTGGACGTCCTTGGGATGTGCTCCGGGAAAGACCTCCTCCACCGGGCTCCCCTACTCACCACGCCGGGAGGCGGTGGAGGAGGAGGAGGGGTCAGACCGGGCCGACGCGGAGCCGCTGCCGATTCCGGGACGAACCCGGCGCCGCCTCAACGGCATCTCCGGCTCCGCGTCGCCCCTTCCCTCAGGCGGCGGCCCCCGCCCCCCTGAGGCCCCGCCCGCTTCGAGCCCCGGCGCGCGAGATGGGGGAGGCGGCGGGGGCGCTCTCCGCCGCCATTTTGTGTCAGTCAGGGCGGCCTTGGCTGGGCTGCGGAGGGAGGCGAGCGGCGGCGTCCCTTCAGCAGGCGTAGAGCCGCGCTGCTGCTGTCCCTTCTCTGGTGTTGCCTTTCCCCACGGTGCTGCTGGAGGTTTTCCGCGCTGCCCTGCCTGAACTCACGGCGGGGGTTGGCCCCGACCCCTGTGTCCCTGGGCTTGGTTGTTAAGAGGTCTTTGGCCAGACCTTTAGGCCCCTTCAGCTTTCAGAGGTCGTGGGTGTTACGCCTTGGGCTTGCTTGCTGGCTTTGGAAACCTGAAGTGTCGGAATGCTTCCTGCTGTTAGAGAGGGCTGGTGACTCTCCTGTGGAAGGGAGCAGTCAGCTTTCCTGTGACAGTGGTAGGTGGGGAGGTGATGTTTGGCTTTTCCCAAATCCAAGAAAATGGCAAGCAGCTAACCTAATATGTAACTTTTGGCCTACTCATCTAGCTGACAGAAGTACATCTTAAATGTGATGTGAAAAAGATGTTATTTGCTGCATGAAAGGGTGAGGCTGGCATGTGTGGTAATGGCAGGGCAGCCCAGACTTCATACGAGCCCTGAGGCTCTGCATGTAAACAAAGGCCCTCTCACTGCAAAAGGTAAAGAAATGCAGATCTTTGCCTTCCAACAGTCACATACTCTGTGTATGAGCACAGTCAAGTATTGTTCAGTGTTTGCTGAGACACTAGTCCTTCCCTTTTTATTACGGAGGCTGTGACAGTTTGTAAGCATTGATGTGCGCTGCCGAGGAATATACATACCAGATCTTGGAGTCCAGGCCAAGAAGAAACTTTACGTAGTGATAGGTAGAAAGTCTGGTTTCAGTAGACACAATTCCTTTATGACCTGCCCAGCCCCCATTATCATAAGAGGCATGAAGAGCAGAATCTTGGAAGTTAATTCGCACGGCATTAATTTTTGTGACTGTCAGCTCCAGTCACAAAAACAGCTGAGCTGTAGCAGCGGAAAAGCACTTTGCCTAACCTAAGGCCTGTGCGTGTTCCAGTTGTCAAGAAATGAAGAACAGAGGTGGAAGCTCTCATGAATGTCTCCTGATGCTTAGTGTCCTTATTTCTTAGACTTCATATTTGCCTGCTTTTCTTGCCTTCTTTATCTAGAATTCTCCATTCCTAAGCCAAGCATGAAGGCTTTCCACCATTTTTTCCATGGAGCAAATGCCATTCTTTCACCTCACAGAGTCTCCACTTTATTTCAAGTCTGCTGAAAATGTTTTTTTTTTCTTTGCATATTTTTTTGCTATTATTTGTTTCTCCAATTGCATTATTTAACTCTGTCTGCATAGAGGGTATAGGAGCTATTTCTGCATTCCTGACTCACCTAAATTCCTGTTAAACTCAATGGATGTTTTGAGTGTGCAAGGAAGGGGCTAAAAATTGTGTTCTCCATTCTGCACTTCTGAAGTCTCCCCACTTGGCATCACTTATAATTAAAACTTCAAAGCAGACAAGCAACAAATGCAGCACTGGTAATTATAGGATCTCTCTATCAGATACCAACACTAAATGTCTCTCTATATGAAAATCTGGTAAACAGTTGAGCAGTTGGATAGTTACAAAGTGGTGTTTTTCTCTAAATAGACATATAGTTAAAAAAAACATTCTAACTAGTCATTTATAACAAGGCTCCTCTTGAATTCTAATGAATATATATACATAGAGCTTTTTTTTTTTTCCTGAGGAAATAAGAAAGTTCTATGCTTTCGAGAGATAGGTTAAGACTCATTTTGTAGCTGAGATTTTGCTTTCTACCCTCATCTCTTCTTCAAAAAAAGACTGTAATTCATATTTCTGAAGAAGACCAGAAGGCAAGCTTTCATGCCTTAAGACTGCATAAGACCCACTTAGAGGTCATAAGTGATGTATAGGTTTTCTGATGAACCTCAGCATGGCACTGAATTTCGTTGCTGAAAAACTGATCTGTAGAGTGAGTTCAGATCATGAAGCATTTTCACAGCTGTCTTTTTTTTTTTTTTCCCCAAAGATGTAATGCATATGAAACACCTGTGAACTCTGTACATGGTAGGATGGAGCTCACAGAGTCATTTATCATTCCCTGTCCCCAAACCTTTGCTTCAAGTTGCTGTGAAGGAAACCACTTAATATCAAAACCCGTTGACTGATTAGATACGAGCTTATCAAAGCTTTTGCTCTCCACATAGACTACAAATACACTATACAGTAGTCCTTAGCACAATTAAGCAATTAACACTCTAACAGGTAGAATTTTCCTGTGTAGATGTGTATCTCTCGATAAAAGTAGTTGTACTGAACTGAATGAGATTTTGTATATGTTTGAAATTATTCACGCAAGCAAATGTCAAATCCAATAAAAGTAATGAAAAACAGTTTAACTGCAAATATAAAAGAAAATATATATTCAGATGGAAACAATTTGATACTAAAGTCTCCCTGCTACCAATTTTGATCATTACAATTAAAAAGTTGTCAGTTAAAATGTACAGTCTCCAGCTTCAAATGAAAATCTCATTATAAAATATTTGGCTTTTATATAAATCCAAGCAAAAACTAAGTATTAATTGATGGTTTAGTCATTCAAGTTTCAGTGTAATTCACTTCTGCTAGTTAGTGTTGGGCTAAAATCTTGGTAGAAACAATGCACTCCATCAGCGTTCTGAAAGAAATTTGATTTAATGCCACTTAGCCTGTTTGGCCAGTTGAAATCCCAGGAGTTCACATGCACTTAAAAGACTAGGCAACAATTTTCATAAATACCAAGATTTTTCCAAATCTTGTTCACCAGAATATCCTGTCTTGATCCACTGAGTGTATTGCATTGTGTACTGTGTCCCTTGCCCTCCCTTGCCCCACTGACATACCAGTTAGTATATGCTATTTAAGAATTTGTTAATGGGTGATAACTGTTTCAGCTTATTATCTATGTTGTTGATGTAAAAAAAAGTAGATTCAAAATCCAGATGATGAAGTTACTCAACCAAACGGAAGTTTACTGCAAAACTGTTCCTCTAAAAGTTGTTATAAAACTCAGTATAGTCCTTTCTTACAGTCCTCTTCACATGTGTGAAGAGGTTGTAAGTAAGGAGTGGTCTTTGCTTGCTATTTTACAATATTTTAATGAAAGACTCTCAGTAAAAGCCACAGAAGACTATTGGATTCCTTCCTACTAAGGAATTGATTTTGATATCCCAGATGTCCAGTCTGTTAGTGCCATTTATTGAGCAGTGGCATTCCTGGGAGTCACTTAGTGCTGCCAGTCTTCACAGAATCACAGGGCTTGGAAGGGACCTCTGGAGATCATCTAGTCCAATCCCCCTGCCAGAGCAGGGTCACCTAGAGCAGGTTGCACAGGATGGCGTCCAGGTGGGTTTGGAATGTCTGCAGAGTCGGAGACTCCACCACCTCTCTGGGCAGCCTGTGCCAGCGCTCTGCCACCCTCAAAGGAAAGAAGTTCCTCCTCATGTTTAGATGGAACTTCCCATGTTCAAGTTTGTGCCCATTACCTCTTGTTCTAAGTCTTACGTTGACTTGCACTAGTGTGTACCTTGCTGGCCCAGGATTCTAGTCAACCTAGATTTAAGAGTGTTAGATATTTTTCTTCTTCTCTAGCATAAGATAAATGTAGACAAGATAGTGGGAGTTAAGGAACCGCATGTACAAACATTCAGGTTAAATAGATTTTAGGAACTTCTGATTTTGAGGGCCTTAAGATGAAGTAATGAAAGTGAACTCAAGCATTATGTATTGCTTTCAGCTTGCAAGATCTGACAACCATTGCACTGTAGAGGGCTACTTGGATGCTAAGTAGTTGCAAAATTGGCAGAAATTCTGAGAATCTATCTCGTAATAATTTTCATTCTCCTAGCTTCTAATTCTTGCACATACTTTGTAAACTGCTTTTAAAGCAGCTGACCTGCATAAAAACATCAGTGAAAACAGTAAATACCACAGAATTCTTCTACTAGCTCTCTAAAATGCAAAATTTATTTGGAGAGACTGAAAAAAGGGAGCATTAATTAACTTTCTATACTCGAGAGATTTTGCTTAAGTCCTTTAGCAGAATTGAGACAATTACAAAGCTATCTTATTTCCAACAACAGAAAAGAGGACATGAAGATAGGAAGAAAAAAAGAACTCGACAGACCTGTGCTAAAAATGAGTGTGTCTGCACTGCACAGTGCCGTGGCTACAGCATAGCCACATCCAGGTGCTTTCTAGTTGTTCCACTTGGCTTTTCTGGGTGCAGCCAGACTAGCAAAAACGCTGAGATTTCTCATTTCAAGCCTTGCAAGGACAGACGTTTATTTAAAAAAAAAAACAAGTTGGAAAACATTGGGTGCATATGCCACCAGTACTGTTGGACCCGTATGTGAAAATTCTCAGTGGAAAATTAGAAATGCATTCTCATTCAGTCTTTCATTTAGATAATACAAAGTCTCCCTAATTGTTTCTGTGGTGCTTGATTTGTGCTGGAGTAGGACTGTAAGAGTGTTATCCCTCGGAGAATAGGGATCGTCATGAAAATGAGATGTGAATCTTGTCAGGCTGCCTGGTGTGCATGAAATTTTAACTAGAAAAATACTGGTACAAGGAATTTTGTTAGAACTGCTGAATAATAATTGTAAAAGTTCTGGAATTTTATTTTTCCTGCTCTGATAGTAATTGTAATGACTTAAGATTAATTTTAGCATTAAAAAAAAAAGAGGTAATTGCTGTACTTAAAACCCTGAGGCAAATCAGTGGAAATGCTTTGGAAAGGACAATTATACCTGCACGAGGAAGACTACCTGTTTAATAGCATTAACTGGTCCAATTAAGGAGAAGTGGAGGAAGGACCAATTTGTTACTGCTTTAGCTATTCACTGAAAAAGTGGTTTTGATATGCAAGCAATAGAAGTTGGTTTGTTTTTTCTAAGGTGATTCCCTGAGATTTAAACATTTTAAGGACTATTGAGGGGATCTTGTCTCAGTTGTCGTTAAGTGCTTACGATCATGGACATGCTGGTGTTTTACCATCTAAACAAGAAGAGAAGGATTGGGTGCGTTTATGCGGCAGGCATTTTATTTCACATCGTTAACCTAATCTGGTCATAATCCCAGTCTAAACATCCATAAAGAGATTATTCTTAATCAGGGGAAGATGGGACAAAAAGAGGATTCTTTGTTGTTCCAAGACAGCATCAGGTTTGGGCTATTTTACCACTGATAAGAGCTAGAGCAGGCTGCAGGCTGGCTGAATGCAATGTAGGATCTGCTGCCACAAAGCTTTCCCTGGGGCTTGCCTGCGCTAACATAAATAGCGATGTGTGTGTCTTTAAGTATAGGTATGGGAATGGACATGTGCGTACACACACCGGTCATTTGCAAAGTAATGCAGGGATTTTGTGTCAATGCGTTCCAGAGTACATACTTGCATATATAAGCAGACATGGATTGTACCAGGGGGAATAGAGGGAACAGAGTTTAAGAGGGTTTTAATCCTTCCATGAATCCTTATCTTTCATTTCCTTGCTGTAGTGCTGGCATTGCTTCTGGCACTTTCCTCAGGTCTTGAGCAGTTAAAAAAGTTTTAACTAAAAGTTAACAGCAAAGGCCCAAACCTGCTTTGAGCAGTTGCACAAAGGGAGTGGCGCTGTACAGAAAGGGCAGTACTATCCTCTTCAGAGTCGTAGCACAGACAGGACTTTTTTCTCTGCCAGTGGTTATTTTGAGCTTTCGAAGGCAGCCCTTCAGCAGTTGGAATTGCAGAACATAATGTAGGCAACAGACAGCTCTACCGTCATTAAAGCAAGCATACCTGCTGTTCTCTAATACAGGTGCGTAATAGCACAAAGGCACTCTTTCATATTAGCTATGGGTTTATTTCTGTATCTGCCCACAAACAGATGCGTAAATATGTATGCGTTTATACACACAGAGTATTAAAACAGCATTGTAAAACAAAATAATCCCCTGAATGCATTTATGCCTGAGCAGACCCCACAGAAACTGATAGAAGATTGATGTTAATCGCGCTGTTCAGGGCACTGCTTAAAAGCTGTCAGCCAGTGCCGTCTAGAACAGAAAACCACCATCGCAATCACCATGATGGCTGTGCCCACAGATCACACTGCAAAGAGTATAAACCCTAATGACTTAAAAACAACAAACAAATACACCATTAAACCAGAATGATGTAATCAGGAAAAGGGTAACTAGAAATTTCTAAACTAGAATGAATAATAAAAAGCATTTTAATTTTGCGAAATTTAAAGCTGACAAGGAGTTCATTTTCTCCTTTTCAGTCAGAACAGCAGTGGACAGAAAGTCAAGTAAGCTGAACATCATGGACTGTTACAGTAAAATACTTGATTTACCATGTGGAAAAAGGATATTAATATATAGCCCGAGAGGTGGTATGACTGGAGCAGCAGGAGAGAAATGAGTACTTAGCAGGAGCAATGGGTATGTTTAGTTTATTAAAGTCCAGATCCTACAGTAGCTTTACATAGCTTTATTCAAGTAGAATGATCTAATCCAAAGAGAGGTTTCTCTGAGCTCTGCACTGCAATTAATCTTCCCACTCTTTTGATTAATTGCAGACATATACCTTATCACTCCTATTAAACGACCCTGGTGCATTTCCAGTCCCCTAGCAGCATGCAGTCTACTGGTGCTTGATGACTAGCAGGGAAATAACTGGCCACAACACATGATGTTCATGGGCCAGTCCTTTAATGATTAATAAAAATATGAATGGTACCACAACAGCCTCTCTTCTCAATCCCTGTTCCTAAAAAGAAAAGCAGGAGCCAAAGATGCTGAAACTGTTACTTGTTAAGAATTTGTCAACAATTAGTCACTTTGCCTCTCCTAATCAAAGTATACCTACATGTTTATATTCTAATACAAAATGTCATCATTCACCTTTTTTTCTTATGACAGAAATGAGAAAAATGCAGCGATTTTAAAAGAATATTGAAAGCCACAGTAGATCCCCAGAAAAAAATGGCACATCTGATGATCTTCTCTGATGGAAGGACAGCACCAGCCTCTCAAACACATAGCTTTTATCAGCTCTGCGTAAGTTAAGTGGTTAAGCAATGTACTTGGAAAATCTTCATTCTGATCCTATGTTTCTTCAGCACTGAGGGCTACTCAGCTCTAGATTTTTAATTTAATCCATTTTATAAAAGTCTAATTGCAAAATTGTGTGGGGTTAGGCTAAATTCTGAATTTTCCTATGACTTGAGAAAATTCAGCCTAGATACTAAATTCTCTCTTCATCTTCTGTCAGTACTAATGTATATACTTGACTGAAAAACAACCAGCTTGGACGTGTTGCCGTAAGGCACACAATAAATCATAGACTCTGCTCCAAAAGTTTTTGAGCGTATTAATACTGCTGATGCAACTGCATAAAAATCTAATTTTGGGGAAACATCATGCATCCACTCCATCCTATGTATCCAACGCCCAAGTTTTTCCAGCAGGTGAGTGAACAAGAATAAGATTAAATGGAGATGGTGGATGTTGAGCTAAAAAATATTGAACAAACACACCCACCCCTCCAAACTGCAAGTCTCTTCCTTTTCTATATAAACAAAGGCAGAAACGGAATCAAAGCATCTTCACTTTTTTCCCAGTATCCTATTCATTCAGGAGAATCAGAGATGCATATTTAATAGTCTGCCCTAGAAGCAGCTCATTACTGACTGTTACCAGTATTACAAACTAGTAATGTTGAAACTAATTAACAAAATAAAAGAGCTGATCCTTCTGCAGTGCCTATGTGTTGCGGTCTCATTTTCAATGTAAGCAGATTAGACTGATGGGACTTCAAGTCATCCATATGCCATACAGAGAATATAACTGCCAATATTTAACAACTAGAATTATTTTCTTTAAAGTGTCCTTCATGGTGGATATGACCTCCCAAACAAGGAATGCAGCAGATGAGTAGGTAGCAAAGAAGTCCTGTTCTAGTGTCTTGGCCAAATTCCAACTTCAGTAATTACACTCTGCTCTTAAATTCCCCCTGCAGCTCTACTGGAATAAAGCTCTTTTTTAGCCTGTCCTGAAGCATTGTGTAGTATTTCTGTGAAGCTGTACAACACTGAAAAATATCTCCTCCCATTAAACTTGCAAGGGGAATTTAGGTAGACAGAAAGCTGTTACCAGAGTTTGCATTTGGGCAGAACACCAAGGTTAACTGACGCTTGCATTGGGATCGAGGGATCTTTGCTGACTAGGAGTGTCAGACCCTTGTTAAAGTGCACAAGTGGGAATAGCTCACTGTGCTGCCTGAATACAAACACAGAAACTTGGAACCTCTGCACCTGGAAGGGACCGCAGTAACATTTCCTAACAAATGACTCTATATAAAAGCCTCTAGTGCTGTATAGTATCTTATCACAACCTTATTTGGTTATTTAGCACTAGTTCTGAAATTACTTGTTGATAACATTTCCGGCAACTTAAAAAACAACAAACCCACATTTAAAAAAAAAAAGTCCTTACCAACAGAAAAGCAGCTGTATAGCCCAGTTACACCAAGGCAACTATTTGAGTTTTAGCAAGTAGATGTACCAAGAACCACTCAGAGTATTTAAGCAAGCTGAACCAGGCCTGCAGTACGAATGAACGCATTCTACGTTATGCTAAATAGACAGCTGTAACAGTTTTCCTAGCCTCTAAATTGGGACTCATTTAAAATATTTAGGTAACTGATTCCCAAATTAGTTTATATCCAAAAAAGTCATTCTTACTAAACTAGAATAATTTAGAGCAATCACTGTATAAATTCCTCTAAAAAGGAAAAAGCCTTCCCAAATCCATCCACATACACTGTCTGTTTGCTGTATTTTGTGCCTTTTTTTTCCTTTTCCTCCTTTTCTTCCTGTTGTTGCCTTTCTTTTTTCAGATCAGGGCAGCTGTAAGCTTGGTGCTCTTATTTCACCCATTTCTTTAATCTCAACTTTCTCATATTTTCTTGTCCGCAGCCACCTCAGGATAACCAGCACAGCGATGCCAAAGCCAGCAGCCAGTGTCACCACAGCACTAACGCCAGCAGCCACTTGTTTCATGCAAAACTCTGGTGGCTTTTCATCAACATAGTAAATCCTTATTTTTTCAATATCCAGAGCGTCTCCATTGACAGAGACAGTTAAGGTACTGTTAGATTGAAATATGGAGTCATCTTTTACATCTTTTTCAAAATAATAGGCTACATCAGCTATATCTACGTCACACCTAGATTTCTCAGAGTCATGCTGGTTCAGGCAGATTTGGAGAAGTGGGGAGTCATACTTAATGGCTGTGATGTATTTGGGGTGCAGTTTGTATCGGCTCTCAAACAGATGCTTCAGGGCGTTTGCTACATCGGGAACATTGAAGGCACTGGACCTTTTTTTGTGCTTCAGTTCAATGTAGATCCAGCTTGTTCTAACGAGTTCACCGCAACTCAGGTTTTTATCACCCTTTTCGGTTCTTCTTACTCCAGCAGTGTTCACACACCAGCAAGTATCAGTTTGACTGCACTGCCTGGCTTTGAAGATACCGCTGTCCTCGCAGTCTGGATTGTAAATACCATCGTTATCTACCATCCATGGGGATGGCCCCAGAAGTGCTTCTCCTTCAGGGTGATCATTTCTGCCCAGATCAGCAAGCATTTTGAAGTTAGTGTTGAACAGTCCACCCTGTGATTTGAACCTACCAGCGTGCAGCTGCAGTTCCCAGATCCATCCTGGGCACATACTGTCCACTTGTTGGTTGCACAGGTACAGTTGTTCTGCGCTGATGAAGCTACTGCCAGAATCGAACCCAGCAAAACCCCCAAGAGAGGCTCCATATTGCAGGTGAAAAGCATGGATAAAGTCCTGGGTGATAGCAGGCAATAGCTGAAGCTTTAATCCATTCATGGACTCGACTCGTTTCTACACGCTGGTGTGCTGCTTCCTTTATCAAGATTCAAATCAGACCCACCAAACAGGTTCTCCTTCCAAAACAACTGGCATCTTGTACCCAAATCCTAGAGAAGTCAACAAGCTGCACTTTCATCTGTTACTTCTCAGGGAGCGCCATCTGCCTGCTTCCAGATGCCTGCCATCCCTCTTCCTTGAGAGGAAACAACAGGGAAGAGACAAAAGCCAACCCGAAGCATAGCTCCTGCCCTGGGCTTCCCTTATGGACTAAAGCACAAGCAGCTTGACCTTTTCCTTCTTTAGACTTTTTATGGACTATGCAAATATATGTTTGTGCATGCTGCAACAGAACCCTTGAGTAGCTGCCATCTGTTCATCAGTTTGATGGCTACTCTCCTACTTAAGGGGCACAGGAGCACAATCTCACCTTCCAGCATGGAAAGCTTCTCCCTCCTTTCCTCTGGCACATACTCATCCCAAGGCAGTAGTAGGAATGATGATTCTCATGCTAGCATTACCCTTACAAAGTTGGTAGCTGTTTCTGAAGAAATTTTTCAATCTGAACTTTGAGTAATGCCTTTCGCAGTACACTCCAGTAGCTCCCAAGTGTCCTCGTGATCTACAGAGCAGGAGTTACCGTTTCCATGTGTTTTGGCAGCTGCTGAAAGATATTTTCCAGTTTGCATTAAGCAAGTCCCATTCACCTGATTTGTCAAACACTGTCAGACACTTTATAAATCATTATTTTGGGACCAGTAACGAGCACAGAACAGCGTGTACGCCATTCTCCCATCCACACAACTTGCGCACTGCTTGCAGTCAGCTCCTTTTACCTGTGCTGCTGCTTTCCCGAGGGCCTGCCCTGCTTCAGATCCGTGCAAGCTGGGCTACTTGGAGTGATGGCTTGCGTCTGTGTGAACAGTGGGAACTTACCCTGGCTGCCAGCGAGTATTTATAACACAGCATAGATTTAAAATTAGAGCTTCAGATGTAAATACCCTCTACCACTAGAAAAGGGCACAATCTGGAGTTGAACTCTGCAGCTAGACCTATTTCTAAATAAGCCACAGAAACATACGCTACTTCAGGGAGCAAAGATGAGGCAAGTTCTTCAAATTATTCCTGGCTCCTTTATAGCACGTTATCACACCCCTCCATTTCCCCTTCCTTCAGATAAAAATAACAGTAGTTACCTTGCTTAGAAAATAATTGAGATCTACAGTTGAAAGTATTATTAAAATTACTAGCTATTTCCAGCTGTCATATTGATGACTGATAATCATTTAGTAACTTCTCCCATTTTTAATTTCTAAGTCATTCATTTACCTATAATATTTTTATTTCTTTTTAAATTTCACTCCTTCAAAGTCAGGATCTATTTAACTGTCATCTACATACCCATATCTTGTCTTTATTTTATTTCACATTCTGAACTTCAGAGAGAGTAGGTTTGTTTTTCTTCTCTCTGGAGGACAGAGCCTCAACTGCTGTAAACGTACAGCTCACAGCCGGCATCGGTGAAGCGATGGCAATTTCTATACGGCCGAGAGCTGCGCTGCCTTGCTGCTTAGAAAGCACCATATGGATGGGCAGTTAACAGGACTTTTTGGTAAATAGTAGTTTGCTTTTATGATGTGTACAGACATTCATGCTTGGTCTCAGCCTCACATTATCATTTGACAGTTTCCCCTTTTTACAGACACAGTGGAGAAAAATTAAATGGTTTCTCAAAAGTAACATATGGAAGAAAACCCACAGGTAACTGAACGAGATGGTCTGGTTTCCCTATTGGTGGAAGATCCTCATTGCTGTTACCTTAATTAAAAACTGCGTTGTCTCTTCCCTCAAAGGTGGCCAGAAGCATGATGATGGTTTTAGAATATACCCATCACCAAGCAAATAGTGGAGAACGGTGGCAAGAGAAGGGCAGAGAAGGAATAATTTAGTTTCCCTGACAGAACTGCATAAACTGCCAAACAAAATGCACTTTTCCATTGACTTTTTTGCACTGGTGGCTTCCCCCACCCCCCGTAAATAAGGAGAGAACAGACTTATTTGAAAGACAAGTCTTTCCAAATATCTATAGACATATATATATTCATATATATGTAAAAAATGTACATATAATGCTTCTGTGATACTACAAAAATAAAAAGTATTATTTTCTTTAATCTATGCTAAGCTGTAATGGTGCTACAAGAGTTAATTATTTAGAACAGCAGGCGGTAAAAGGAATAATCCTGTAGGAAATGTGGAGTGCATTACTTCTTTAGTGATCTCTGCTTCCATGGAAACAATTTCTCGGCACAATTCTAAATCTCATAAAAATAGGGCACTAGGTCTATGTAAAACAGCAAGACATTTCCAATTAAACAACCAGAATGCTTTTATCTAGGCCATTAAATACTTTGTTCGGTATCAAATATGATTACAACATTCACTGCGATGTTAACAACCAGCTCCTTCCCATGCGCCGGCTCCGTGGGGCCGGATGAAGTCACCCTGCGCGCACCCCGACGTCCCTCGCCTCCTCGCTGGGGCTGGCGGCGGCAGCACAGCGGAGGCCGGGGTGCAGTGCTCTGCCACACCACGCTTTCCGAGGGGCACCCACCACCTCCCTGCTGCTTGCTTTCCACCTCCGCGGCCTCCCTTTCCCCTACGCAGCACGACGGCCTCACAGCTTGGTAAGGCCCAGCAGCCCAAATTCTTTGCTAGCACAGCAGGAAAGAGTTAACCTGGCTCCTGCAGCTGGCAGAAACAGAGCTAGAACCAACACACTTAAATCAAATTTGGGTAGCGAATAGAGTTGTTTGAAAGGTAACCTGATGCTCACCTTCAGAATGCACTGGAGTTGCCCGTGAAAACAAACTCTTTACATTACATTAGTGATCCTACAGCCAGGACTCTGTGAAAACAGCGTGGAAAATACCCATCTCCCTGCCACAAAGTACTACTGGATAATTTTCTGAAGGAGACTGAAGCAGAGGCTTTGTAAGAAGAGATGAAAGAAACAAATCTATACCAAGGTACACGGCTACTGCCCGTAAAATGTAATCGCTAGCCAGAAGTTTACATGGGCTAGTAAGAAGAGTTCTGCTCGTAGTTCAAACCTTTTTGTATCAGCTGTGACAAAGCCCCCTCTAGTGGTGTTAAACTCAGTTGAACCACCGGGTTATTGTTACCGGCTTGGCGGAAATACCAGATCTGATGCTCAAGAGACAAGAAGCTGTTAGGAACAGGGAACAGACCTTTCGAGGTACTGCAGATACGGTCCCTAGTAGTAGGCTCTCATATACCCTCAGGCAGGAATACCAAAGCAGCAAAAGGAAGAAAAGTACTTACCATCAATGGCAACAGCATTAACTTTCTTTGTTTAGCTTCTTTTTGGTTTGGTTTTCTTTGTTTCTTTTTGGGTTTTGTTTGTTTGTTTTCTTCAACTTTCTTGGAAAGTTACTAATTTAAAAAATAAGTATGGGCATTGCCCTCCCCTCCCCTGGAACACAAGGCATATATATATATTTATGTATGTGTGTGCATATATATATATGTGTGTGTGTGTGTGTATCCCTGTGAAGAAGCACTGCTGATAACTGGGACAGCAAACCTGGCCCAGCCAACAAATGCCCATAAAGGATATTTGCCCAAAGTTACATCTTAGGGGTTTGTTTGTTTTTTTTCTCTTTGCTTTTTTAAAAACTGTTGACTCTTCCAGTTCAAATTGTATCATTCTAGGTGCTACTCAACCATTTCCCACCTCCCGAGTAACAACTTGGCAAGGCGTAACAGCTGGGCTCACATAAAAAAGTAGCTTATTAGTCCGCAGTAGGTACACTAGAACAAAGGTAGCATGAAAGGAATTGCTGGATGGAAAAAATAAACCAAACCACTGAGCTTCCCAATAAAAATATTTAATGCCTTATATGTGTTTGGTAGCAGAACTTGGTAGTATTAGTAAAATAGATTTTTATCTCCTCAGAAGCATGCAACTTCCAAACTTGTATTATTAATCACACAGTCAAAATAAATTATGGAAAGTAGGTTAGTTATTTTCTTACCATGGCTCCTGCCAACAAAATTATTACTTAGCATCGCAAATGTGGTATTTCCAATCCACATACGTTACCACGTGCTACTACTGGATGACGATGGTACCGGCAGCTGTATTTCTGCCCCCCTCCCCTGACTCATGAACTCTTAGAAATCTGGAGCTTTTGTGTGCGTATCAAAGGCTCGATACTGCACCACCGCCTCTTCTGAAGAGACAAACTGCTTCAAAAGTATGTTTTACTCAAAACTCTTCTTACGTAACATCACTGTTAATGCCAATTAATACAACTGTATTACTTTAACTCATTTTAATCATTAAGGAGAGAAGCAGCCAGCACATTGTTACCACTACCCGGGTAATACTGACATGCAGCCATCCTTAAATGGCTGGAAATAGACCGTATGTGGACAGAGAACATTATCTACTTCATATTGCTGTTACACAAAAAGTTCAAAATTCTCTTCCTACAAATCAGAACTAATGACAGCTTCTGGTACATTTATCCTGTGTGATTTTTCTAGAGAGCAACCTATGCAAAACTGCAAAAGAACACCTTACGCTGCAGACACTCCACAACTAAGTAGGGAAGGAATGCTTCCTCACCAAGAGTGCAGTTTAAACTAGAAACAGAGAAAGCCATGCAATATTTTTAATTAGGAAGTCCCAAAGATGACGTTTAAGAATATATGCAGACTGAGTCAACATGCCTTACACAGCTGGATACACCAAGTTTGTAAATTATACACAGTAGCGGGATGTAAAGCTGCGCACCAGCGGATCTCAACATAGAAGAGCACAGAACATTCCCCAATATTTTTAAATCCACAGCTCTGGATACCCAGTGATTCTCCCAAGGCAGACTGAAGGGCTCACATTTTCATGTGATCAGGTTCCACACCTTCCACGTAGTAACAGAAAGAGACTAACATTTTATGAGGCATGATAAAAAAAGTGACGTTCGCTTCCTGTAAAGGAGTTCCCACCTTGGGACGCAACTCTACAAGTTTAAAGCTTTTCAAACTCTTTATACAAATGAAAAGCCGGAGTTAAAAATGTAAACATATAAAATCTTAAAATTCCATTTATGTTATGTAGAACTAGATACATACACACTTTTTTTTTTTTTTAAATAAGAATCGAGTCCATTGTCACACCCCTAGATACAAACTCAAGGTCTTGCTTGCTTTGTGTTTCAAATATATTTTAGACCTGAGAAACTCTGCCCAAGATAAATCTGCGTAAATAGTAGTAACTATATACAAGTCAAGTTTCCTCATTATTTAGAAAGCAAAATTTAAAGCACATTTTTTCTATAAAGATTCACAGTGATAAAGCTCATGAAACATTTCCAAGTTGCAATCTCAATCGAGACCAATCTGACTAATTTATCTGAATATATACTTGTATGAAATTATAACTGACCAACTGATACAAAACAGTATGTTTTCTTACTGAACGAGAAGACCCGGAATATAAAAGTTGGTGGGTATTTGTCTTTCTAAAGAAAAAACTTTTCTGCTTGTTGCACTAAGGTTGCCATCAATCAAGAGCTCTTGTTTCCACAGGAAACAGTGGCAATTAGAAGTGGACAAATCGCAATGATCTGGCAGAACAACGTAATACCTCCCCGTAGAATGGAAGATCAGAAAGATTGCAACCTGTAATAAGACAGGAGTTATCATTTCCACTGGAAACAAGCACAACCACTACTGAGAAGTCATGAAAACTTGCCAGCTTTTTCTCCCCATCATAGAAGCGAGAAGGCAAAGCACAGGCCAAAAAACTACTTGACCATAGGGATCAATGAGGAAAAAAAAACAACATTAAAAAAAAAAAATAATCAGACAATGTATTAAACTACAACTGAATAAAACTTCAGACTGGGTATCAGGAAAGTTCGAAATCAGTGAGCTACAAAATTTTCATTTCAGTTAAGTTTCTCTTTTATGAATTCATTCAAACTTACAGTCTCTAAAGCATTAAGGAACAAAGTCATTCAGAGTTAGATGGATACCTGTAGATAAAAAAATAAGAGGAAATTTCCAAACGGAAAGATTTGAGAGAGGACAAACTCTCCTTGAAGACTGAAGCACAGTATTCTTGACAGGTTGCCCTTCTTCCCAAATGGCAGACTGTGGGTCAATTAATTCTGTGGCACTCGTTTTTTACAAAATGTTAGTATTAAGTGTTCCTCACGTAGTCACATTAGGAGTTTTGCAAAGTATGTTTGAACCGTAACAATAAGATGAGACTGCATTCTGTAAGTTACTGTGAAAATGGATACTAATTCTGAAAGAGTTGACGTAATGGGGAGGAGGGGAAGAAAATTAAAAAATAAAATCAAAATTCCATAATTTTGTTTTGTTAAAGCCATCACATTGGCAATCCATTTGAACATTCGTTCTCATTTTCTTCGGCGTTACTCTTTTTCTCACTCTTGTATGTGGAAAGGAATAAGCTTTCTATCTGAGTCAAGAACTCTTCAGCAATGAAGCAGTTTGTTACCTTGCCCAAAGTCTTCCTCATGCACTCCAAAAGCTAGTCAAGAGAAAAGGAGATTTTGTTTTAAATTGTCATTTTTCCTGAATATATTTTTTACCCTGTCTAGCTGTTAAGTATCCCAAAGGGATTTTTATTTATTTAGGATTAACACTACAAGAAGTGTCACACAGAACACAAGGGTGATTTAAAACCAATTCTTTAAAACCAATTACACGACAGCTACATTCAAGAGTATTTTACCAACTCAATTTTAGATTTAAGCTGTTTATAAGCAAAGTCATGTTGAGAGGAAAAAAAAAAAAAAAATTAGATGTGGGTAATCATCCTGTACATGTTTTCTGTCTATGTCTTTTGCTTTGGGCAGATTTGCTGTCTGGTTTGGGCAATTAGCGTTACAGCTGTAGTTATTTAGAATTCACAGCAATGACTACACTGACTGGAAAATTAAAGGTCCCACTTACGCACGACAGACGTGGCACGGCACTACTCTACTGATTGAACAAAGGACTGGGAAGTCCAAATCTGCTCTCAAAACGCATGCAGCTCTCCACACTGCAAGCATACAACATGCTGAGAGGAGACATTATTAATCTGACGTTCTTTCTTCTCCAAACTGAGGTTAAAACTTGGTATCTGCGTGTAACCACGGTCCCCAGCTCTCTCAAATGAACGTTGTTATTTTCAATGTGTTTGTAAGTTAATAAGCTGCACTATAGGAGCCATTTATTGCGATTAGTTTACATTTCTAATTTGTAAAAACGTAACTTCAGGTGACTTTGGATGAAGCGAAACAGATTTGTGTTTTTTAAAAAAAAACATTTAAAATTAAAAAAGCTAAAAATTAAAAGAAGAAAAAACTTACTTTCTGCAAACAAGTCAGGTCAGAATCTCTATGAAAAATTTTATCCATGGGCACACTGCTGTTGAAAGAAAAACAATAGCAGTGCTGTAGAAAGCAGACACACGTCTTTATCGAAACATCAACAATAAACATGCAAAAAATTCTAAACTGGCTATTCTTTATAGTAGAAGTAGACATATACCTATGGCAGAATCTGTATTTTTCAATTATCCATCTTGTTTTTTCAAATATTAATTCCCACTGAGGTTCCTCCATCATCTGCTGTACTTCAAATTTGTAGGGCAGGCCTGTAATCAATTGAACATGATTATTTGGTGTTTCTAGTACCTTCACTTTTTTTTTTTTCTTTTCCAGTTTTAGGTGCAATCCCTTCCTTCCCCAGAACTGTTCAAAATTTATTACTGACTGCAGAAGCTTGCAGTCCTGTTACTTGCCAACGTTAAGGAGG
Source organism: Burhinus oedicnemus (assembly GCA_008921705.1). Lineage (NCBI taxonomy): Eukaryota > Metazoa > Chordata > Aves > Charadriiformes > Burhinidae > Burhinus > Burhinus oedicnemus. The sequence goes on along the minus strand of VFFE01009212.1, from coordinate 3,232,722 downwards.
TTAAAGTAAAAGCATGACGTCTTTTGGATGCCAAATTTAATTTTGGTGGGAGTAGGGAACAAATCTGTTCTCCTCCCCGCCCTCGCCATTTCCTCATGCCATAAGGAAGCACACAGAAATCTACAACATAACAGAAAAATGGCAAAATAAATTGAGTTTTGTATAACCTAGTACCACTTAAACTGTTGTACTCTAAGATCTGTGTGGTTATTGAGTTATTACATGGTTATTAAAAAGGTTTTGTTTTTCATGTACGAACTGGTTGATGAAGTGGCTGACTATTGTTCTAGAATTCAGAGGAATTTTGTCCCTAAAGGAAGAAATTCTTCTAGTTTATTGCAGGTGGGGGAAGAGTAATTTAGAAAGTATTCTAAAGGAACACCAGAAAATTAATTGCAGAACACAATTCACTTATCAAAAACCAGGGAGAAAGAAAGAGACTGTAAATTTCAGTAAGTCATTAAGGAAATAAAAAAGCGTCTTTCCAAGATCATAAGAATTTAATGAGATGAAACACATGCTTTCCAACTATACCTCAGAGTAAGTGAAAAGAAAGCAATAAATACAATTTGCTATTTGAACACATCTCAAATGCGAAGTGTTCAGTGCAGGATGCATTTCCAAATGTAAGAATTAATCTACAAATTTACGGCTCATATGAAATACTAATTTTTGTTCATTTGCTCAGTACTATAGCACTACTGCTCGGTGTAACTTTTCCAAAGGGCTAGAGGAGATACCATTTTGTAAAAAGCTGATTTCAGGAGATAAACATAAATACAAATTCCTCTCAGACAGAAAATGTATGTGACCAGAAAAATGTCTACTTCTAAGGGCAGCTAAAGTTTCTAAGTATTTTAACTCCGCAGTACAATGGGAAATGAGGATAAAATTATGGTACTATCAGTATGGTAAACAGGAATTACTGCACAGATGTGGTCACCGCTTCACTTCCCTTAGGACTGTGAAGCCAGTCTCCAGGCAGATGGTCTCTCTTGCTTACTTCCACAGGAAAAAACAGAGGGGGAACTGTCGGCTCACATGGCCTCTGCTATTGCCTTGCCAAGACAATTGGAAACCGTGGAGTTTGGATGCAAAAATCAGGACTTAAACATGGTCAGGGAGGAGGAAAGAGAAGAGGCAGCTGCCGTAACTATGTACTGCGATCATGGGAATTTGCCTCAAATTAATGTCAGGGAACGAGCAGAAGATCTGATCGCCACTTGAAATACCATAAAGATATCGTATTTTATATCTTCATAACTATTCAAGAAAAGAAAACATCCAATTTTCATGAAATGCCAATGACATTTTTAACCAAGAATTTGTTCTCTTAGGTTGGGATTCATGCCGGCACACCATTTCATCTTTCGTATCTTGTCTTTTCCTGGACAGCTGGCAAGTTTGATCCTTTGACCTTCTGAATACCAAGTTACTCAAATAAGGGGTTTTGGCTGCTATTGCAGCCAATTCTTTGCTATTATACTTCTGTCTCCTCATCAGAGGATCTGTTCAGAAATATGTAATGCAGCAAAATATAAGTAATATATACAAAGCAGTTTGTCAGCTATTCATATGGATACTGTATGTAAATAACAGTGACCCTTATCCCAACCCTTAAATTTATTTAATGGATTGTGGGAAATACTAATCCAGACAAACAATCTTCTATTTGTACCTGTATATTCTCATCATGACAGCATGGACTACTGGCAGGATTACTCTTTAAGTGAAATTCCTGGTTTTGTACAGCACAAGTTACTAACAGAAATATATAAATACCTATTTCTCAAGTTCGAGAATAGGCAACATTTGCCTTGGTATCCAAAAGGAACAGAAAAATTAAGACAACAGATAAAATATCGGTACTTACGGTAAGAACCATCAGAACTGATCTCATCGCTAATTACTAGACAAGTAATCTGAGAGTATGGAAGAGGATTGTTTCGGTTGTAAGGACTTATAATCATTCCAATGAACATGGCGCCACCCCTGGAGAAATAACTCTAAAAAACCAAAAACACACAAAAAACTCTGCATACAAGAAATACAGACTTTTTCAGCACAGCATTCTGAAATTAAAAAAATAGAATTTATGTCAATTTATGACAACTGATTTTAAGATGCATTAGAGCAATAATGTGTATTAACATTGTAAATACCGGGGAGGCTTTAGGGTTGTTGGGTTTTTCTGCTATTTATTTTTTTTCAATGTACAGACCAATGAGTACCTGGTATTTAGCTTGAGTGTCAATATCTCGTATTGAGGGGTTGGGGTCGAAGGCCGGGTGGGAATGGTACCACCCAATAACACTGTATCCTCTGGCCGCCAGCGTTTCCGAGGCCTGCGTTTGAGATACCGGATCCATCTCGCACTGCAGCCCTGTGCTGAGACTATTGCACGGCTCTGCTGCACAAACCTGTTAAAGAAGTTTCCATCAGTTAAATAATATTTAAAGAACTTTAAGAGTGATATACCAGATCTTCCTCATGATAAGAGTTGACAGGCCGATGCTTGAACATAAGCATCACTCTAACATTTCAAGACTATAGTAAATAACTTCAACTTCTAATATATTAAAGTAGTTGCCCTTCAGAAATGACATTTACATCTACTCAAATTATATATTAACAGTTTTAATATTTTGGAGAACATGTAAAAAGACAAACACTTACTTCTACAATTTTATCAGTTTCAGAGTATCTTCCACCAAGCAGCCCTATTACTTCTGCCATAGACACATGAGAGTGCTAAAATGATATTAAACAATTATTAAAGTTTAAGTTGTATAATTTCTCCTAGTTTTGATCTGCACAGGACAGAATGCACAGCTACAAGTCAGTAACTTCTCAATGACATTTAGAAGGCAAACTTAGGACAGCTGAAGATTCCCAAACACTCAGTGTTTCAGTTTAAAGCAAACAGCAAAGATTATGTTTCCTTATTATGTACACGCACGTATATAGTGCATTTGTATAACACTTCCAGACACGAAGCAATGCTAGCTTCAAAAACTGAAGTCTGTGCAATGCTGTGCAGTGCTGAACAACTGCAGCAGTTTAATAACAACAGGTTGTACCAAAAAACCCCACACATTGCTTTACAAACACAAAATCAATTCCCAGACTAGGAGAAAAATGAACCCATACGATCTCAAAATGGCAGTACATTTTAGAAAGTAGCTTTAAGCAAATTACATTTAACATATGATGGAGAGTAGTAATGCTCTTACTAGCGTACAACCATTTACCTTCTAGAAAAACTAAGCACGATACAAAAAAAAAAAAACCTCCTCTTCAGGGGCTTTATTTAATACTGGATTCTTACTTCTAGGTCTGAATGGCAAGAAGTACTGTATTTCTCAATCTTCTGATGTTGCCCATTAAAAAAAAAAAAACACAACATATACATCATAGCTTTTTGAAAGATAAAATTTAGTCCTCACCAAATCCATTATTAGAAGTGCTTCAGCAGACACTTTCACCCGAAAAGGTTCCTGAAATGATAAACACAATAATGAGTATAAGAAAAGTAATGTAAGTAACAAAGCGTTCTTGATTATTCTCTCATAGGTACATACCTGTTTTTCTTCAGTGAATAAACAGCACGGTATCAGCTGAAAGGGATCAAAGGAACTATAAAACGAAAGAAAATTTCTCTAAAGATGTAGGACAGTCAGGAAACTTCTCAAGTTTCTCACTGTCTCCTTGGCAGAGGAGGAATAACCTTGTTTTCTTTACTGGATTTTCTCATCCCACACTAGGATGACTTCCACCAAATACAGAAACGTCACTACCCACACTTGTGAATTTCCATAGGAAACATTTGAAATGCATAATGTTATTTCAGACCCTAATGCATATTAATGATTTGCAGTGTTTCAGCCTGACACTACCCAAGATACTTGCTTCATTTCTAGAAGATCTATGTTTGAACATGATGTACATCAAATAATACCTTTTTATTTGTCTTGAACCTTTAGAAGATTTTGCAGGTTTCAGTTTTTCTTCCTCTCTTCTTCTTGCTAATTCTTCAGCAGACAGATGCTAAAACAATTTAAAAAAATGAAATCTGCTTTAGTGTCTTAAATGGTCTTTCAGTAGTGATTCCGAAACCAGCCCAGAATAAGTTGTTGACATCAGTGTCCTCTTGGTATGCTATCAATTTGTGTGTGTTACAGGACTACTCAAGATAGAGGGCAACAGCCGCAGCAGAATCCAGCAGTGTGAAAACAATGACAATGAGAGATCTCGTCCACAAAACAACTGATGACAGAATTCTTACGTTCCCCAAGTCAATCCAATTGTGTAAAAATATCACAAACCATGCCTAAATGCAAGTGCGATAACTAAGGAGAAAATCCGCCATTACAATCTGTGGCCAGATTTTATCATGACCTCTCTTTAGGGATGAGTGTTTTCAAACTTTATTTCCATCCAAATATGTATTTTGCAAGAAGTGTTAGAATTATTAACCACACTTACCAAAAAATAGGTATGGCATTATAACATTATGGAAGTAATTGTTACGGATACTTATTACTGAAGGTTGCAAATTTGAGTGGTTTTCTATACAAGAAAAATAGAATGTTTACAGTTCTTCGCTTTTTGTATAATTTAAAATTGTAGGAATGGACAAGCGAATATTTTCTTTCTAACTCTTCTGTAAAATATTTAAAACTTGTATGAATTTTTCTAAGCACTTCATAAACCACAGTATTTCTGGAGATATGGCTAGCAGCAGAATCAGTATTAGAAACTCACATCACCTGCATTATAAGCACAAAGAAACCATAGAGGACTGAAAAAACAGAATTTAAATCTTATGCTCCTATGCCCCACTGTTAGCTTTAGGAAGGCAGTTAACTGAAAGGGTCATGGAATCTCCTAGAACACAAGGCGAAGAGCTTTATAGACATAAAACAGTGTAGGGCCATACATGCGCACAACACGAACATCTTTGTAAATGCTAAAGTATAGTTGTATTTATCAGCAGCATAAAGATGTAACACCTGCTACATTATTTTCAAATTATTGCTTCCACAAAGAGAGGTTAAGCACCCATTACACAACTGTTTCCCTTGTATATTTGATGCAACACCACCTGCTAGCAATTAGCAGGAATTAATTCTGTAAGGAAAGTTCTAAAAGACAGCAGGGTTACCTCAAATGTCTGTCCTTCCAAATCCTTTGCATCACACCAGTTTCCCCAAGGGTCTCGCACTCGCCGTCTTCTTGTACGCTGTAGGGAGCAAATCAACATAAGTCAAGGATCATACTCCTGAAAAAACAGCATTTACTTCATTTAATCAACTGTAAGAACATCGTCCAAAAGGTTACTGCCACATGAATATTACTAACGCTATGACCTATTTCCAGAAAAGAAAGAACACCCTGGGGTTCTGTAGAATTAAGCAGTTCACGGGTCTTCATGAAATACCATCAGTGAAGTTTTCTGGTTTTAAGGCTGTAAAGCATAACACCTGGTTGATGCTCCATGGATCATAAGCATCTCTGACAGCAACAGCGCATTATTATCCAGCTCTGAATTATAGCTCATACAATACTAAAAGCTACATGTTTACATTTAGTATATGCTACAGTTCTTTATATTTCAGTTTATTTTTTTTAGTGGGATTGATTTAGTTTTCGTCTCATTAACTGATTTATTTTGCTAGGAAGTACTTAAAAAATGCTACATTAAATGTGAATATGAAAATCAAATCTGGCAAGCCTTGCTAATTCACGTAGTTATAAATGAGTTACTACTAATTCTGTGCATAAGGCTCCCAGTAAGTCACACCATATACCTAGCATACTTCATAGTTAAAATGCAAGCAACTTAATCACACACTACCAACACACTCCACTATTTTCTGGCTAATTCAGGCTAATAAATTATGGAGAGGTGGGGAGGCAGGGGTCGGGGCTGCAGGGAAAAGAATGAAAGACAAAGTGCCTGTACAGAAATGGTATGTGTAAGATAGCAGAAGTTAGGGCAGACACCTGTCAGACAGCAGAACTTGTACACAGACTGACGCTCGAATTACAGGGCATTCTAATGAAAATACAAACTGAACGAGAGGAGAAGTTTCCTCAGGTGCCCTGGCTTGAAAATGAAGATTGAAAAGACCTTCTCCACACTGAATGTTTTTTGCTGCCCTCACCAAAACGTACCATGGACTGCAAGCGCTGAGCAAGCTGGTACGCTTCCACTGTGTCTTTGCCTTCTTTGGACCGTGTTTTATCAGCTGGTTGGGGTCGGTTATAGACAGCCTGTTCTACAGGACACAGAAGAGAGATACAGTGTATGTCGGTAAAGTATGAAGCCACTTATTTCTGATACAGAGCCAAGAATGACATAGATACGTGGTAACGACAAATGCCATAAAGAAAAAAAGCAACAACAAAAAAAACCCACAGTGAAAAGACATCTCTTGATGGTCGTATTACTGCCTGATTACATAGTCCTCTCTCACTATCACAGCAGTTTTAAGACAGGAAAACTTCACTCCTTCTTGTTAATTTATTTCAGACAAAACGTATTTGCAGGCCATTCCTCCTCTCCTAGGTGACTGTCATTCAGCTTTGGACCAAAATCAATACGGAGAGACTAAACCAACAGTACCTTGTAGGTGTATATACACTTTTAACATGTCACCTAATTTTAACATTTGAATCTTGTAAAAACTAGCCCTGAGGATGAAGACATTGTGTTTTATTTAGGAAAGTTATAACTCAGTATGGGAAAAGATACAATGACTTGAATTCTGTCTTATGCGGAGGGAGGGCAGAAATTCAGATACAGCAGGTATCAGGAAAAAAAAAATAAAAAAATTCCAACACTGGACCCACAGAAAAGCACAAAACCAAAAAACACCACCCCACCAGTCGGTGTGCAGTAAACATAAGGGGAGTGAGAAAAAAAAAAAAAAAAGGTCTTCTGTAAAACAAAAAATCCTTAATCCTGTAAGAAGGTTACAAACTCCTCTAGATTTTCAAAGGTCATGAGAGACAATCTGCTCAGACGATCCTTCCTAGTAAGGATTAACGTGTATCCTTCTGTGTGAACAGTATACCCTAACATTAAACAGTCCTTCAACATTAATACCAAAATCAGCTACAGCCATATAGGTTGGACCATGACTATGCTAAACACAATCCAAAGAAAGATTCTCTTCTACAGAAATGTAGCAATTGGTATTTAAGACATTAAGAGGACAGAGAAGTTGGAAGATTATCCACATGGATGCTTGATGTCGATTAAGTGGAGTCATCCATGCTTCAATGAACTTATGACTTTTCTTTTAAAGACACATCTACAAACCTTAGTATTTACCCTTCACATGAAAATATTCATTTTAATAAAAAAGCTGACAGAATTTAAGTTCTGAATCGATTCCAATAAAAATATCTTTACCACAGCCAAAGTTAATCGCTCCTATTAATTCCAAGTATGTGTGGATCCGTCCAATGCAGTTAACATCACCGCAGTTCTTAAGGCCTGGACGTACTGAAGTCTTATTCAGGTATTTGGGTTTACATCTCTCCCTAAAATAAAGTATAACACATTGTCAAATAGTACAACAAATCACAGGAGGAGGAAGGAATTGCGTGACTTAAGATGAGCTTAAGACAAGCCACTGAAGTGGTTTTTTCACCTATCCACAATGCACACACCACCATGCAGGGCAATCACAGCAAAAATACAAACTTCACAAAACGCATACAATTTATTTTACAGTTATTCATATACATTCATACTTATACAGAGTGAAACTTACGTTCCATGTGTTAAAACAAACTCTGCAACACAACTGGTGCCAGGAAGCAATGAATTACTCAGAAGTACTATGATATTGTTAAACTGATCTGCGTTGGATTAGTCTAAATAGCTCATATAATCATAGGTTTCCTTGGTGTAATAAATAAGCCTGTTTTCACTCTCTGTGCACTTATTACTTGCTTTTAAACCGACACTGAATCATTTCAGTTCAACACTTTTCAAGTATGGAACTTTCTTTGCAACTAGAATAAGCTGTCAATACATAAGACAACTGAATGAGAACAGTTAAACTCAGCAGTTCCTTCTACTTAAAAGCAAGCTAACCAACACAGCCAGCACACAAAATAGAACTGTCAACAGAGCAAACTGTATTTTGAGCCTGCTACCATAAATCACTAAGGTTCCTTAAACTGATTCTTTGGAGATGGAATATAAAATATTCAAGTGCACAAGTACTACTCCAAATTGACTCTTATTTTGAAGTATTTTTTTGGTCAATATTTGCTCTAGCACAGACAGTTTCTTCTAGTGCCCTTCAGCAAAGGCAGTACTACAATGCTACAGACCTCATTACGGAATTAATTTAATCAGTTATTTTGATGAACCATTTATTAAAACCATATATGCAGTCTTAAATATAGGATGACAAAAATCGGAAGAAAATAACATAACCAAAATGGATGCAGCTTGTTCTGATATAGGACACTCATTTTCCTAATGCTTCAAAGTATTTTCATTGCTTAGCTTCCAGAATGCCAGCAAAAAAACTGGGAAGGCATAAAAGAACCATTAATAATCAGTGTTGTTCACTGGTAATCTTTATAATGCTACCATAAAATTAATTTTACTCTTTTCAGAAGTAGGCTGTTGGTACTAAGTAGTGTTTTAACTACAAAAAAGCAGGCCGTGAGTCATCTTAACCACTTATTTCAGTAAATGAAATTCAGGCATCTTACCATTGATCCAAAATATAATTCCTAATTTTCAAATAACGCTCTGGTGTTTTGGCCTGGCGCCCTTCAAAAAAT